>CAVNZK010000342.1:1200000-1742272 GCA_963693345.1 Pieris melete | reverse complement strand
ACATGTTGGTTTATAGTTGAAAGTAAGAAAAAAGATTCAGCAATGGCAGCGTCTCCTCTTTGGGTATCCGAAGATCTGGAGTACTGGGACACTAACATTCGTTTCACCCATATTGCGGCCACCTATAGTGAATTGATTGCTGTCTCTACATTTGGACAGATACACCAATGGCGCTGGGCGGATCCACATCCATACCAGAGGACTGATGTAAGTTATAAATATACATAGCTGCAATATAGGTGCTGTCCTATAAGCGTTCAAGTATAGCATAACGAATTTTGCTATTTGTAAAACGTTACAATGCGGGGCGGGGATTGAATTACGCGTTATTGTTAATTATTCGCGACCACCTAGTGACTCTTAATACCTTTCTATTATTATAACGTGCATGTATACTATATAACGCGTTATTAGGAAAAAGTATTTATGAACGAAATATGTGGGTACAAATCATTATAAATGTCACAGTACAAAATTATATGGGGGGGGGGGGGAAACCTTTGTTAATTGTTATATATAGCTGCCCACTGAAGTATTTACAAACCAATTCTTAAAAGGCCGGCAACGTCTTCGCGAGCTGTCTAGCATTTAGTGTAACGGTGGCGGTATATCGTAAAATATCGTTGTTTTCTAGTATTAAAAAAATACACAATTATGAATTTCAGTACATTTCTCATTAATTTATGTTAAAAATCATAATTCTATTTCAATGGATTGGAAAACCTCTTAAATAAGGGATTAAATAGGGCGAAAGGGTCATCAACATTAATGCGGCCGGCATTAGGATCTCGATTCTGACAGACGCTGCACGTATTGCTACGTTTTTGGACGAGTCTATTGGTATGTATGAATTAAATGGATACAACATTACGTCCGTATCACCTTGATGGCTGGATGTCTTCTACAGTCCGCTTCAATAGACATTTTCTTTTGCTAACTGTGGAATCAACTCCCGATGGGAATCTTCCAACGGAGATACGACCTCCACTTCTTTAAAGAAAGAGTATACTCTTTCTCTTCTCCGGTAATGCATGGGTGTCCATGGGCTCGTTTATATCATAAATAAATAAATATCTATATATATATATATAATTCTTCTGTGAGTGTGTATGTCACTGAACTTCTCTCAAACGACTGGACCGATTTTGATGAAATTTTTTGTGTGTTCAAGGGGATCTGGGAATGGTTTAGATTCACAAATCAGCTCGATAGATGGCGCTGTAGTCGGTACTTTCATACTTTGTGTAATATCCTAATCGCTTTAAATATCATGCAGGACAACGTCTGTGGGGTCCACTAGTTTATTATATTTCTCTTACATTAAGTGTAACATAAATTCTATTATAATTCGAATGTTGCGCTTAAATTATGTTCAATGCCGTAGCATCTTTCGTGGGCAACTTCATTTTGTTAATTTTGTGTAACGGTGCGCGCGCATCGTAAAATTTCACTTGCATAAATTAAAACGCGCCTAAAGAAGCATAACTTCAAAAATATAAAAATAACAACATTATGTAAATTTCAGATTTAATTTTTTTTTATTTTATTTATTTATTTATTTATAACAGCACTCCTGCCCTAACAGGCGACCCCAAATTGACAAGAGTGAACAAAAACAGACGAGACAAAAAAAAAGCAAACATACAAAATCAATTAGAAAAACAATTGATTCACTAGCTGACCGGCCAAACGTCGTTTTTCCATGTATATCATTTATAATAAAAAATAGGGGTTGATCGTAGAGGGGTGAATCTTAGGGGTTGTATGTATTTTTTAATTCTGTATTATAAAAAAATAAAAACAAAAAAAAATATCTAAAAATTAATACAAAATAATTTAGGGGTGGACTACCCTTAACATTTAGGGGGATGAAAAATAGATGTTGGCCGATTCTCATAGATACCGGATAAGCACAAAAAATTTCATCAAAATCGGTCAAGCCGTTTCGGAGGAGTATGGCAACGAAAACTGTGACACGAGAATTTTATATATTAGATATGTGTGCTTTAATACATGTATAAACAAGACTCACACCAACTTAATTTCATATATTTTATTCACTATAGACAAGTAGCTGATCAGCCAATTGATATGATACACAATTATTGTTCTATGACATAGTTTTCTCATAATTTATACCTCTATGAATGAAATGTTATATCAAAAGAGGAATCTCCAAAGATGTCCAAAGTCAGCAAAGAACAAATCTAGCTCATATTTTTAGATGATTTTATGTTACAAGAATGTTTTTATCTATTATGATTGCATATACAATGATTATAGTATATGTAATGTGGTCTTTTTGAGATACGAATTAAAAATTAATACTGAAATATATTTGTCCCAGCTGTGTACTTGTTGTATGTATCATGTATCAAGTTTCGTAACTCTGTTTCAAGTTTCTCTATTTTTCCGTTAAGAATCGAACCTAGAAACTTGAGTTGTATACCATGTACGGATGAATTATTATATACTTATAATTAAAAAATCCTTATTAGCTCACGCACCCGGCGCTGCACGCTTAGAACATCCACTACAAGCGTTCACCGAGTTTGGCTCCGACAAACCGATTTCGATTCACGTATGCTCCTTATTTACAGTGGCGAAACTGGATTCGGGAGCCCTCTATTGGTGGTATGTTAATTATAATGAAACATTTTAATATTAATAAACAAGCAGACCGACCAAGCGTTTGCTGTGGCTAAGGTTTTTGTTATATTACATAGTAGTAACTATTCAAGGGAAACGGTAGGAGAACACCAGTCATGGGCACCACCATGTTTTTTTGGTGGTAATGCCATTAAATTGTAGCTTATTTGAAACGATGGTACTTTCAACACAGCGCCATCTGTTAGAATTGTGACTATCAAATAATAAACAAATATTTTGCAATAAAATAATATTGCGGGTATAAATTGAGATGTAAGCTATCCTATCTTTTAAGTTGTATCAAACTACACACGGTGTGCAAATTTGATTGATATCGGTTCGGTAGTTTAGGAGTCCATCGCGGACAAACATTTATTAAATTCGATGAGGGTGATCTCAAAACAAATTTTTACTCGGCTGATCCTCACATTTTTTGCCGTGTTTGTTGAGATTTACTCGAGTAATTTCAATTTATTATGATATATAAACTTTTTCTTAATTGTTTGTCAATAGTTACGTCCTCCATTTAGACTTTTATAGTGACTGTTTTGTGCGTGTTTGTGTGTAAGGCAAGGTACAGAATCAGTTGAACTTCTCTTTGTCCCCAAACTAACAATTTCTGCAAATCCTTACGGCTGACGTTATTGTGTGCCTTTCTTCCTAGTAAGGAGACTAGAAGAATATACTCAAACTCAAAATATCTTTATTCAAGTGGGTAACCAACTACACTTTTAGTATAGTCAAGTTAAATTAATCGTAAATTTACATTTACAACCAGTTCGCAAGTCAAGGGCGTAGAGCGGGTAAGAAGAAAACTTTCCGCCACTCTTTTTAATCGCCAAGTATTGTCATACAAATTGTGATATATATTTTTAACAACCGAAAGTGATTTTAACAACCGAAAGTAATAGTCAAAATAAATAAAAAAAACAATTAAAACAAATAACCTAAAAACTGACTTAACCAAAATAACTCTATTAAATAACAAAACACAATACATTCGAAAGCACACTAAATCTACCTTAAAATTAATCTTATAAAATCAAAACAACACGACTTAATTAACTAAACGAGCATTTTAAAAACAACCGTTAACCTTAAAACTATTACACCAAAATCACTCAATAATAATAACATGGAACGAACTTACAGTATGCAGCCTCGATACCAACCTCCTTACTCGTTCGCGTCCGAGCAACAAATGAGCACGTGGCACATTGAGGCCTTTCTTTTATAAAAGGCGGCTGGGTATCGAAACTACCTACTGCAATTTCTGCTTATACGGCCTCTCCTGACTGTGCACCGTCCTCGGATGCACTGTTGATCTCTTCTTTGGAAGAACTGGTGGAAGGCATGACGGTATCTTGGTCACCATGTTCACCCATATGTGGTTCGAGTGTTCTTGAGGAAGCAGCAGGTCTAGTACACGCTGCTGAAGGCTCACTAACGTCATCAGGGTATTCGTCATCACAATCTGTGCAACAATTATTCTGTTAGTTAATCACGACGACATTACGTTAGTGCCTAGTCTGTCATTCATCACTCATCCAAGGCCCTGATTCAAAAGCACACTTCCACAACTTTAGCTAAAACACTTCGCTTTCAAAAGTATGCATACATCATCTCGCTAGACATCCCACACATTCTCATACTTGAACTTGTACAAGTTCCCCCGTTAGCAACGTAAACCAGGACTGCGCCTGAAGTGAGTTCAAAGAACACACCACCCGGGACAGCGCCCGTAACACTCTCAAAAGAGCACCAGCACTCAGGCTGCCAGGACTGCGCCTGAAGTGCGTTCAAAGAACACACCAACCGGGACAGCGCCCGTAACACTCTCAAAAGAGCACCAGCACTAAGGCTGCCAGGACTGCGCCTGAAGTGCGTTCAAAGAACACACCAACCGGGACAGCGCCCGTAACACTCTCAAAAGAGCACCAGCACTAAGGCTGCCAGGACTGCGCCTGAAGTGCGTTCAAAGAACACACCAACCGGGACAGCGCCCGTAACACTCTCAAAAGAGCACCAGCACTAAGGCTGCCAGGACTGCGCCTGAAGTGCGTTCAAAGAACACACCAACCGGGACAGCGCCCGTAACACTCTCAAAAGAGCACCAGCACTAAGGCTGCCAGGACTGCGCCTGATATGTATTCAAAGAACACATCTTCCGGGACAGCACCCGCCACGCGCACAGGATGCACGTCTGCCGAGGCCCGCTTCTCAAGGTTGCTGGCCTCAGGAACACACCATGACCGCACCACATTGGCAGTCCGTTTCAACCAGCAAGGCACACAGTTGCCTCACACTCGCACGCAAGGGAACATATCACGCGCGCATCTTTAACATAGGGAAATAACATATTAGTAACAGGGTTGAAACTTACTTTCGAAAAATGCTGCACAACTCTCAGGGCACCATACTTTTCCCATGATGTAATGGGTTCACGTGGGGCTCTTGGGATACGTTTCTTAGAAATGCACCCAGACCCAGTGGGTCGTATATTTACGAACAAATTGCATTAAACCGGGAAACAAAAAGTGTTTTAAAATTAGGTCATAAGTGTTGTCAACCCCGATATGTTCATGCTCGTCATGGAATACCCTCAGTAAGCTAAGCCTGTGACTATTACGTATATAACAAGGCAAAGGCGGCTCCTCACCAACGGGTGAACAACGATAATAGAGCACATCGTTTTGACATACGTATCGTCTAGGGTCTAAATTACCTTCTCCGAGCTTACTATGAGATCGGCGGTCTCGGAGTCAGCTGATTTAGCCATCTGCACCCAGTTCAAGGGCCGTTCTATGTTATTGATTTGATTGAAGTTCCATTCCTTACAAAATACAGTGCAACGTCCTCGACCGCAGCATCACTTGCAACCTGCTCATAATTGTCTAGCGCAGTCTCTGTAAGGGAACTTGTAGTAATCTACCTAGCTTCGTGTCATAGCCTGAAGCGTATATCTTGAATTGTAGGAACGAAAATTACATTTATCTCTATTTCTCCATTACCAGAACCATGTGCGCAAGCGTGCACTCAAGCGCACATAGATAAGGTCTATCAAAAAGCAAATATTACAGAATTAGATAGCTTCAGACTTAACACGAATAAAGATAAAACTCAGTATATTTGCAATACACTGTCACAACGACAGTGGCTCCTAGTGCTCTCCTAAGCGACAATTTGTTAAAACAGAGACCCATACATTTTGCATGTTCTCTAAGTGGCCTAAACACATTAGCACCACAAAAATATGAAACAGAGACCCATACCTTTGCATGTTCTCCAAGTGGTCTAAACACATTAGGACCACAAAAGTTTAAAACAGAGACCCATACACTTGTATGTTCTCAAATTGGTCTAAACACATTAGCACCACAAAGTCAAGTTTCGAAGGAAACTGTGCACGCATCCGGCGTCCCACAACATCAGGAACCAGGTCGTAGCTCTAACTCGTAGCGGTGGCACGGTAGCGCGCGAATAACCTTGTTAGGCCCACGCATGCCAGGGTCCAGTTCACCGGTGATTTGTGCAGTCTTGCTCACAAACACAAAGTCTCCGACAGCAAAGGCATGCGGCCACCGTCGACTCCCGCTAACGCAGGCATCCCGGCACCATCGACCGGTTGCAAGCAGTTCGGAAGCTCGCCACCTGCGAAGAGTTAAGAGAGCCTCCCGATTGGGATTAGAGTTAGTAATTGCCACATCTCACACTAACGATCTGATGACCAGTAACTCCACAGATCACATATCGATACCGACCAGTAACTGCAGTGGTGAAGTCTGCATGGTACTTTGCTTGGAGATGTTCCTCCAAAGTGAGCTGTAGGTATCCTCCACAGCACGTCGGACCACTGGGAACCTTTGTTGCCTACTTCAACACGTAGCTTGTTGCATTAAAGCCCCTTTTCTATAATCAAAAGTAAAATTACAATCTGGTAAATATAACCACCAGTGGGCAACTCGAGGAAGAAGATCCTTCTTACGTTCGGTGGCCTTCAAGGCATTGCAATCGGTGATTATCTTAAAACTTATACCAACCAGGTAATACCGAAAATGTTGTAGAGCCTCGACGACCGCCAACGTTTCTAATTCATATGAATGGTACTTGGGCTCCAAACCCTGGGTAACCCTACTAAAATAGGCTACCACTCGTTTATTACCATCCGTGTGGGCCTGCATAAGCACGGCACCATATCCTGCACTGCTAGACGCTAGGTGTTTAGTTCAGTGGGAAGGCTCGGGTCCAAAATCGCAAGTATAGGCTCGCTGGTTAATTGCTTTAAGAGCTCTTGTTTGACTTGATCTTGTTCGGGTTCCCATTCAAATTTGACGTCTTTCTTAGTGAGACGCGATATACATGCGGTTTTTGTCCCGTAGCCTTCAATTTAACGCCGGAAGTATCCAGCTAAACCTTAAAATTGACGTACCTGCTTAACGTTAGTTAGAGTAGGTGAATTAACCAACCCTTCAATTTTATGCAGACTCGGCCTAACCTGACCATAACTGATAACACGACCTAAGTTCTCTATTTTAGTTGTGAGGAAAGAACACTTTCGCAAATTGACAAAGAATCCAGCTTCTGTCAGTCTTCAAAACATCGCGTAATAGAGAAATACCGTCGTCATTAGACATACTTACAATAAGAACGTCGTCAATGTACATAAGCACACTACCAGCCTCCGTAGTCACCGCTGTTGTTGCTGTACCGGATATTAAAAACGGAGACAATTCCTTAATGACAGCGATCAACTTAGCAAACTCTGCACCTTCGAGAGGCGTATTTATTCTGTCAAATTGGTTAGCATTCACAGCATTCACTACTAGTACCCTATCTGGTGTGTGAGTTAGGTATTGTTCACGTTTCGTGCGAATAAACGTGACGCCATGACGATTGAGAACGTCTGTCCCTATTATGAACGGCGTTTTCATATACAACGCGGGTACAATGAGAAAATCAACTTCAAGCGAGATATTACGTAGTTCGATAGTCAAAGTCATATATTTGTCGAGCGACAAACTCTTTGTCACCTATTCCCTTCATAGAACAGTTAATCGGTCTGCGTGGACCAGGAAAGTAGTTTACTACCGCAGATGATATTAAAAAATAAAAACATTAAGTGCTTAGCTAGAATTGAACAATTTCAGGCTATCAGGGTAACCATTATCGAATTTGCGGATAGACTTAACATACGTGGCTAAAAATGAGACGAGATTTTTTGTCGTTAAGTCGGCGTTAGTAGCTGCGGCGCGCACTTGTACATCATAAATACCAAAAATCACAATTTGAACCATAAGTTCCTCGCTTAATCCATTTACAAGACGTAAACGCAACAACGAACGACGCGCGTATTCCGCGTATGACATAATTTTTTCTGACGTAGAGTTAATGACTTCGTGGAGAATTTGCGCGTAGTTTACCGTTTGTGGACACAAGGACCTAAACTCTCTAACGAAATTTGACCAGGAGCGCTCGTTAGTAGCCCATTCGTTTAACCAGGCTTTTGCGTCACCTCTTAGGCAATTAGCTACTCGAGAGAAGCACTCATAGTCGTCCCAATGGTTCGCCCGTATAGCCCGCTCCACTTCAGCGCACCACACCCCAAAGTTATTGACAGCCGGATCAAAATTAGATACATAATAGTTGCTAGGTTTAGGCCTTGTTAACATACCTAAAGCTTCAACGAACGCTTGAGTAGCGGAAACGTTATTTTTATCAAGTGGAGGTGTGCTGCCCGTATTCTCCTCAATAGCAATCAATCGCGACATTATTGACCCTAAAGCATCTTTTACAGAGGCATCTAGAGGGTTGGATCGAGTTTTACTAGTTCCACGACGTAAACCAACTGAGCGGGACCTCGACCTGTCGCATGAATATTTGTCACCAGAAAGAGGGCCATCACGGCCCGAACGAGTTATATCGTGTCGCGAGCGCGATCTATTATTGCGCGAGAGGAAACGGCGCGAATATGAGCGTGACCTTCCATGGCGCGAATGCGAACGCGAACTATCGCGACACGAACGTGACCTATCGCGATGCGAGCGTGACCTATCGCGACGCGAATATGAACGCACTGCATCATGACTCGAACACTGCATACTGTCTCGCACAGACCGCTTTCGATGGCTACACTCAATATCAGAGCGAGGCGGCGGCGTCCTAATTGATCGTTCACGGAAAGCACGTGGCATCTTATTCTTAAGATTAACGGTTGTTTGCTCGTTTGCAAGGCTTATTTGTGAGCGAAATCCTATCCCACTTCTGATTTTAACAACCGAAAGTGATTTTAACAACCGAAAGTAATAGTCAAAATAAATAAAAAAAACAATTAAAACAAATAACCTAAAAACTGACTTAACCAAAAATAACTCTATTAAATAACAAAACACAATACATTCGAAAGCACACTAAATCTACCTTAAAATTAATCTTATAAAATCAAAACAACACGACTTAATTAACTAAACGAGCATTTTAAAAACAACCGTTAACCTTAAAACTATTACACCAAAATCACTCAATAATAATAACATGGAACGAACTTACAGTATGCAGCCTCGATACCAACCTCCTTACTCGTTCGCGTCCGAGCAACAAATGAGCACGTGGCACATTGAGGCCTTTCTTTTATAAAAGGCGGCTGGGTATCGAAACTACCTACTGCAATTTCTGCTTATAATATATATAAGAAGAGTATAAGATTATGTATCGACGACCACCGAACCGTTCTTTGTGTGTTGTTCCCACGAGAATGTAAGTGGGTGCTCCTATTTCACCATGCCTCCTGCTGATAGAGGACAAGTCTTTGTTTTTTTTTAAAATTATGTTATTATTATTAATTACTTAATATGTCATGTGGAACATGGTGTAAAATACATAAATCGTTTATTACCAAAGAAATGAAAGTCGGTTGTCTGTTAAGTCGGTTTACTGACGATAGTGGAATATGACAACGTCATAGGAAAATATTGATGGAATGGTTGCATTTTTCAAAATAAAATTTTAATTTTATTTGTTGGATTGATATTTTGTATGGATATAGAGGAGGTAAATGGAAATCACAATTAAATTGATCAAGTTACATTTATTTGTGCGCATAAATACAATTATGTCAAATTGTGCCTCTTTGTCGCTCGTTCCGCGCTCTCGCTCGCACTTCAAGCCTTAAATGGAACGCCTCAGAGCGAGGTAACGCCACATGCGTCATGTTTTTTCGTGCGTGCAGCCGGCTCCATCGAATTATAAGACGTTGTCACGTCAAAAAATCAGCTGAGATTTAACTTATGTTATTACTGACCCAAAATTTTCAGTAAAATATTATCGTAATGATTTAATATTTTAGGGGCGTATTACCTTTGGGTCAACGGGCTCGCCTATGGGAGAAACACCGCGCACGTTCCCGTAAACAGCAGCGAGGACATTCCTCATCAGCGCCGCAAGATTTACAGGCCGGCCAAAGTGTTACTATGAAGAATGCTCCCATGTATCAACCGGGGGCTATTGGTGAGTTTTATATCGTACATTACATTAGCAAAACAGTGTACACTCTTTATAACGAATTTCAATGGACCGAGCATTTTTTAGAGAGATTTCGTTATAGGGAGAGAAGAGATAAAAACCTAATTTATCCAATTATAATAATTTCTTAATTTTGTAATTAATTTTGCCTGACGTGTTTTTCTATGACAGGCAATGTAATCTAAGAATAATGGCACACGTGTTCATGCCATTAACAATAACAAAGGCAAGAAGGCTGTTTATGACCTCAGATGTCTTTCTTAGAAATTTCAGTATCTCAAAAGTTTAGGTTTGTTTTATTGATGATGTCTAAATATGAAAATATTTCTTCGTTATATAGAATGGCCGTCGCGTTATAAAGAGTGAATTAATTTATGGGTTTGTGTTAAACCAAACAAATGTAACATTTTTTTACGTTATAAAGAGTACTTCTGTTAAAGGAATGTGGTAATAAAGAGTTAACACTTTGACAATAAAGTCCAAACATTAAATATAAAAATTCTGGGGACGCTTAATTATCTAAGTATAGGAACGTCTCAACGTTTTTCCCAACGACCTAATATAAAATCTCTGTGCGTCAAGCGCAAGGATCTCACTTAATTAGTATAGAAGAATCATTACTCAATTTAGAATTTCTGGTTTTCATTATGCTTTGTGAATTTACTTATTGTTTCGTTAACAATTTCCTAGTGATTTCTTATTTTAATTTCTTATGTAAACAATTCATTGTTTAATATATACGTATGTTGTATGTACCGCCTTGGGGCCGTTCAAGTATTACGTAAGCGGATTTACTTAAATCCCCCCCCCCCCCAAGCAAAAGAAAGTAAAGCTCTCAAAAATAATAGTACATAAACGTATTAATTTTTTGTAGGAATCAACACAATGACAATGTGTGAGTAATATGCGTAAAAAAGTAAATAATTACTGTTGACGTAATTACCAAATAAAAAAATCAAAATCCCGGCTGAATTCTATTGTATTAGGTTCTTAATAACAGCATCATCGGCTGTTACGACTATCGGTTTTTACGACCAAATATGAGTGGTCCCTTCGATGTCGTTATAACAGATTTAAGACGGCCCCAAAGAGACCATACAAAAAATTATAAACCTTCCGCTTTTGGTTACTCTATCATATTCAAAAGTGTGCGACTCTCATCCCTGAGGTCGTAGGTTCGATCCCCGGCTGTGCACCAATGGACTTTTTTCTATGTGCGCATTTAACATTCGCTCGAACGGTGAAGAAAAACATCGTGAGGAAACCGACATGTCTTCGACCCGAAAAGTCGACGGCGTGTGTCAGGCACAGGAGGCTATTAGATTGAAAAATGCTCATGAACAAGATTCAGAAATCTGAGGCCCAGACCTAAAGAGGTTGTAGCGCCATTTTTTTTATATATATTTGAGCGTTGATGATTACAATGTGTGTATATATTCTAGGATTCAACATGTCAACTGGAGTTCCGAAAGTTGGTATTCTCCAAAATGCGGCCTGGAATTTGTCTGATACGTGTCGGTTCAAACTTCTGCCGGCGCCTCAACCAGATCGATCCATTTCTGAAAAAGATAAGAGGGATATGCAGGTTAATTAATGTTAATTAGTTTTTATTATATATGACTACTAGCTGACCCGGCAAACGTCGTTTTGCCATGTATATTATTTCTAGGAAACATTTTTTTAGTTTTATAAAAATAACTATCTACTACGTATTATAAAGTATAGGGGTTGATCGTAGATGGGTGACAATTGAGGGTTGTATGTATTTTTGTATGCTGTATCATAAAAAAATAAAAACTAAAATTGTTTTAAAAAAAATTGGACACCCCTTATCACTTAGGGGTTTGAAAGATAGTAGCCGATTCTCAGACTTACTGAATATGCATAAAAACTTCATAAGAATCTGTCGAGCCGTTTCGTAGGAGTATGGGAACGAATATTGTGACACAAGAATTTTATATATATAGATTAAACAGTAATAGAATATAAGTAGATGATATTTCTTTTGGAAGAGAAGTTTTGGTTTTTGAAATTGGTACCTGTAAAGCTGGTCAATAATCTCACAACTGATATATTCTATGTATTTAAATTTTATTATTATTTAATTATTTAACTGTCTTACTTCTCTTCTTGTCTAGTCTTTAGTTAAACTTGGTACAGTTGTGAAAGAAACCATTCAACTCGTACCAATAAATCACATCCCTAGAAACGTTAGGAAACACAATGTATCTAAAATCTTTATTTTATTTACAACAATACATACATTATCCTTACAGTACTAACCCAATACGATAATGTTGAAACAACAAACATAACAACAAATAAATTAAATAAAAATACATGTACTGGAAGATATGAATTAATTTTTGGGATATATTCAAAAGCAAATCGAGACAGTGTATAATGATTTAATACAATATAAAAGTGCCCCTAGCCTTAATGTTATACATATCTAATATATGAAATTCTGGTGTCTCAGTTTTCGTTGCCATACTCCTCCGAAACGGGTTGACCGATTTTGATGAAATTTTTTGTGCTTATCCGGAATCTATGAGAATCGGCCAACATCTATTTTTCATCCCCCTAAATGTTAGGGGTAGTCCAAAAAATACATACAACCCCTAATTTTCATATACATGACAAAATGACGTTTGCCGGATCAGCTAGTATATATATATATTAAGTAAAGTATAAAAAAGGGACTCCTTTTAATAATATATTTTAGTTTATGTTAAGGTTAGTTATTTTTTTCAATGTATATTATTTTAATTATTATACATAATTATTAAATACAAATTGCTCATTTCAGAATCAGTCTCCATTAACGGTGTCGTCTGTGAAGGCGTCATCGTCGAGCAGCTCAAGCAAAGACCCAGCTAAGGACAGCAACAAAGATATGGCAGATCGCCTGGACATGCCTCCACCACCCAGTCCTGCTTCATCGACATGCAGTGATACTAGTACATCCCATAGTGAGTTATTTTTATTTGAAACTAGCAAAATCGGCAAACTCCGTTTCGCCACCAGATGGCTTCGGTTTATGTAACATTTCGTTTGGTGATCCCACTTTTCTGTTGAAATTTTTCCTGAATTTTCTTTGCTATAAACCTCACGGAGCCCGAGACCTTTCCAACGAATGCAAAACCGTGGAAATCGGTTCGTGCGTTCTGGAGTTATAGCGTCAGGAAGGAAAACCCGACTTATTTTTATATAGTAGATTATACTTTATTAATTTCAGGATTTCTTATAACAATTGTCTAAATCGACAAATCACAAATTAAAAGAAGTTTTTTATTCATTATTATCAAATGCACGCTGCATAAATGCACAAAAAAATACATAAATCAGCAAGGTCACTGTATAACTCAACTAATTGTGGACTCTGCACATGAATGTGATAATCGACAAATATACAAAAAAACACATAAATCTTAATTTCAATACGACGTAACGATACCATTACATTTTCCTCGTCTTTATAATATATTTAACAAATTATATAAACGTTTGTTTTATTTGAGAGCAGTGTTGGCAGCGTGCGACTCACATACCTGAGGTCGTTGGTTCGATTCCCGGCTATGCGCCAATGGACCTTTCTATGTGCGCATTTAACATTTGCTCGAACGGTGAAGGAAAACATCGTGAGGAAACTGGCTTGCCTTAGGACCCAAAAAGTCGACTTGTGTCAGACACAGGAGGCTGATCACCTACTTGGCTATTAGATTTAGAAATGATCATAAATTAGATTCGGAAATCTTAGGCCAAGACCCAAAAACGTTGTAACGCCACTGGTTTATTTTTATTTTTTATATAAATGTTTGTAAAAATTCAGAGCGTGCAAAGCGCGTAACGGTCCGCGGCGAAGAAGGTTCGTCCAACGATGGAACGAAACGCGACGAAGAGGAATGGCCCCTGAAAGAAGTGGTGTTCCTTGAAGATGTGAAAAGCGTTCCACTCGGACGAGTTTTAAAGGTCGACGGCGCATACGCGGCTGTCAGATTTCCATCCGTTGGCAAAGATGGAAAGGAAATTGTTCCAACGCCCGATGATTGGACGACGCTGCTACAGGACTGTCGTTTAGTGAGGAAAGATGACTTGGTCGCTGTGAAGTGGGGAACTGGAGGAGCTGCCGGTCCACGTGGCCCGGATTGTCTTCAGCGTATGCCGAGAAAGATCTCGTTACCTCCAGAATTGCAAATTATTACTATTGCGGTAAGTTATTATTGATATTATTTATTTTAAGAATTTGATCTAAACTGCCCTTTTGTCCTTTACTTTAATAAATCTAGTTTAAAAAAACTAAAAAAAAACACGCTTTTAAAGCACATCAAACTAGCAACCCACGCTTTTTCACAATAATACCATTTTTTTTTTGTTCATTACTATTTTCAGCCTAAATTAGGAATTATTTTCCACTTTTTAGTCCTAGCAGCAATACGTGTTTTCTCAATTTAACCGTATTGATTTGTGGACTTAAAAAAAATTCATTGTTTTTTCGAGATAAACCTATGAAATTATTATATTTTCGCTGATTTTTTATAAGTGTACAAAGTTTGAATTAAATCTGTCCGTTTAAAGTGGGTCAAAATCGAGTCCGAAGGAGTCGGTTACATACATACATACAGATGAAGCTAAAAAAAATAATAAAACGTGTAAAAATAGGCGAAATATATACTTTCAAAATTTCTCGTAAATATATCTTCGCAGTCAAATATAAACTATAGTCGACGCATTTTAAACAGTCGTCGGGCAATGAATGTCACTGATAGTAGGAATGTGCACGCAATGCAACTCGTTTCCTGCGCACGCGCTCTGACTCCTGATTGGTCGTTACGAGTAAGGGTTGTTGTTTTTATATAAATATAAGATTTTTTTTTATGACACTAAATTACTTACGATTCGTTACACAATACGCACAATGGGGAATTTATTTCCTTACATGGTTTTCAAGAAAAAAAAAATATTCCTATAAATACTTAACATATTTTAGCATATCGATCGTAACTATTCCGTTATCGATATGTACCTCTACAATTCATACGCACATCACTACACCTCTCGATATGATTTATGACCCGAAGCTTCAGTTTAATACGTCGACTATAGTTACTTAACATAATATTGGTTTTATATTATTCTAAATGGAATAGTTTCTTTACTAAACTCTTGGCGGATTCGGTTCTAAATGATTACCTGAGATTTTTATACTTAAATTCTTTTATTAAAAAAATTTTAAATTACGTCAAATTAATGTCTGATAATTTGCTTTGTCTTTTAAGAATTTTCTTATATTTGAAATAAGCCAGTTTTCGAAAAGAATCGAAAATGATTTTTTTATAAAACATTTGGAATGACAACTAATTATTGTATTTGAAACAGGTGGACAATCGTGGCGTTAACGCCGTTGTACGTAGACCGGGCGGTGCGTTAGCGTACGCGGTGTACGCTGTGGGAACGACGCGAGCCATCACGGACAGCGTATTCCCGACGGACCACACAGCTCTACTGGGGCACTCAAACGGACATTCTATACAACTCACTACCGCTGCGGAAGTAAGGCTTTAATATTTGTTTTTTTTTTTTAGGGAAACTGATATTCAGTTTTCAGTTGAATTTAAATCATTACTTTTTTTTTCAATGAATTTTTAGTTAAATACATTTTTTTAGTTCAATTAAAAAACTATCTAATATAATAAAAAATAGGGATCGTAGAGGGGTGACAATTAAGGGTTGTCTATATTATTGTATGCTGTATTATAAAAATTTAAAAACAAAAAAAATTGTATAAAAAATAAAAAAAATATTTATTGGGGTGGTCACCCCTTATCAGTTAGGGGGTTTGAAAGATTGATAATAGCCGATTCACAGACTTACTATTCAGTAAATTGCGTTAAAAATTTCATAAGAATCGGTCGAGCCGATTCAGAGGAGTATGGGAATGAACATTGTGACACGAGAATTTTATATATTAGATTAAGTCATAAATAATTCAAAAACAAAACGGAAACGAACATATTGTTATGCGAAGTTAATGATATTGGTATTTTTGAAAGCGCTCAAAGCGATCTTAAACGATCGTGACTCACAAAATTTTTCTTTCAGGGCACCGAACCAGTTGTTATCATGTTAGATGGCAACAACGCCCTTTACCCCATAGCACGTGACTGCGTGGGAATGGTTCGTGAACCGCCGCCATTGAATCTTGCGCCCGCTCGAGCGATCACTGCGCACGCGTTGCCTCTGCACCCACACGGCGCGGCTCATTCCTCTCATGCGCCGCTCAAGTCCCAGGTATTTAATTGTTCTCTTAGAATCACCAAGGTTAATCTAAAAGAAATTAATAAAATAAACTAAAAAGCTAATCTCACGTATTCATGAATTGCGATGCAATTCAAAAGAATTGAACAGGATAGGATATGATTAAGAAATGTTTTAAAAAATGTTGGGAGGTAGCAACCAGAACTTAATGGCGGAGATCCTCAATCAATTGCCTAAGATGAGATGGAATTTCCAATAAGCATCTATTGGAGCGGCGACAAGTTCTTGAAGGCTTGTATGATTATACATATTTCAAATTCAATTCAAATTCAAAAATCATTTAAGTAGGTAACACATTGTACACTTATGATCGTGTAAAAAAAGAAATGAATTTGAAATGCTTCTAACTTAACATTTAGTGCCAGTTTTCAAATGATGGGCGTAGAACGGAAGAGAAGAACTGGCAATAAACTCTCCGCCACTCTTTTTAATCGCCATGTTTTTTTTTTACACAACGTTTGTAAGGAGCTGCAACCATTACACCATGTTCCACATGACATCTTAAGTAATAAATAAATAATAATAATAAATAATTAAAAACAAACATTTGTCCTCTATCAGCAGGAGGCATGGTGAAATAGGAGCACGCACTTACATTCTCGTGGAAACAACAAGCAAATACATAGTCGAAATAACATCACCGCATACACGAATTCAAGTCATATTTTTCACATTGAAACAATCGCCGTAATTTAATTAGGAAATGATAGAAATTTGTAAGCTTTTTCTACAATTTAATAATGTGTTATGGTAAAATATAATTGCACCATACATATTATGAAATAATTATTCCAGCATATAAACATCAAATACAGAGTTTTCCCTTCATTGAATTGGGCTAATTTTATTATTTTTATAAAATAGTATTGCATGTTGATAGTTTTATAAAAATATAGTATTAAATAATTAATAACTGGCTTATAAAACAGATTCATTACCAAAGTGAATTGTGACATAAAATATTTTTTAATTAATTTATAGATATTTAAAATAAAATCTTTCTTTTAGATATTTTAAGTTTTTTTTTTCAAAGGTTGCACTCATAATAATAGTCCCCGAGCCTCAACTGATGATGCCGCGAGTGCTGCGTTGTGATCTTGATGGACTTCGACAGTTGTTGCATCAACTTGAAACTGATAATAACAGTAAGTTATAAAATTATATAGGCCAAATGTCCTTCGAGAGATCCCGCTTTAGGACGAATCCTGGGAGTAGAAGTTGGGGTGTAAATAGGAGAAGATATGCCCAACCCTACCTTATATATACTGCACCGGAGGTTTTTGTGTGTACCCTCTGTAATGCGGCTTTGTAAGAACTACTACAGGTGGTTTTAGTGGGTATTGCTCACCCACTCTCTGAATAGCAGAGATTTTGGGGTGGGTCGAGTCCCGCATACCCCTACAACTATTGAGGGCACGGGACGCGCAAATGTATTTAAAAAAAAAAGTCAGGTATATTTTGGGACTTCTTATATTTTCATAGTTATTTATACATATATACTGTTATTTCTGTATCTGTTCGAGACGTTTTTGATTCTCGCTATGTCAAAAACCGGGGTAGTGTTATAAAAAGAATCTAAAACAATATACTTACAATATTTGTCTCACAAACCTGGAATAATGTTGAACGTAGAGAGACGTACGTGTACGTATACGCGTGCGTTAACTGAGAGAACAATACGTGCCTTTACGACTACTGTCCAAATACTGATTTTAATTTTGTTGTATTATTTCAGAGCAACAAATATTATCAATTCTTCAAGAGCGTTGTGATGGCAATAGAAATATTTTACACGCGTGCGTACATATGTGCTCGCCAACGTCAAACAAGGAGCCTGATATCGGTATGTTATTATTTTCTTTCGATTAATATGTTTTTATTAAATTTGTCATACAGTGCTTATAATTTAGATGCCCGGTCTGACCGGTAGATAACCTATATTAGATATTGTATGTAGCTTATAATGTGGAATATATTAATTTTAAATCGGAATATTTTTTGAGTGTATTCGTTACAAACATTCAAATATACTAATTTGTCTTCTTTATAATATTAGTATAGATTTTGAGGGCAATTACTACCCGTATCACATCGATGTGCATCGTTCCACAAGTGAGCGTTTTTAGGATATTTTTTGCCACGCACCACCACTATGTGGAACCTGAACACTGAAGTATTTCCAAACCAATTCTTAGGGTTCTTCAAGAAAATATAGTACCAATTCTTAAAAGGCCGGCAACGCACTCGCAAGTCCTCTAACATAGTGTCCATGGGCGGCGGTATAACTCACTTAAGTGAGCCCGTTTGCCCTGTTACATAAATAAAAAAAATAGTTACTTTTTGTGCATTCACAAACATATGTTTTTAATATTCTATTTTTAGTGTCTTTTGTAAATATTTTTTTATAGTTATAATGCCGCTTACCCGTGGATTAAATAATCATTGGTCATCTACTTGCTTTTTAATCTTAATATATATAAATTACGCGTCACGTTGTTTGTCCGCTATGGACTTCTTAACTACTTAACCGATTTCAATCTAATTTGCACACCGTGTGCAGTTTGATCTAACTTAAAAGATAGGATAGCTTACATCTTAATTTATACCATAACATAAATTAAAGGCATAATCACCAAAAAAGCATGACTCTTACTGTTTCCCTTGGATAGTTTACTACTATGTAATGTAACAAAAACCTTAGCCACAGCAACGCTTGGCCGAGTCTACTAGTATATATATATATATATATATTTTAACATTTATTTATCAAAAAATAATTAAATGATGTTTGCAGTAGATAATCCATCAGCGCCTACAGTTCCGAACCCCTCAAGCGCCACCAACAATGAAGAAGCTGTACCAGCTTTGTCCTGGCCTCCGGAGACCTTTGAAGCTTCGGGGGATGAAGATAGCTTGATGGGAATCTCCAATAAGTAAGCAAAACTTTCCAGAATAATAAACGTTTTTAAATATTACAACTAAAGAAATATTGGTACATAATTACTTATTACAACGATTATATGACATTTTACTTAGGCCATGTTCACACGGCGACTATTCGATTAGATGTTTTCACGTATACGGTTTTACCGTATAGGATGCAATCGTTCACACGGCAACCATTCGATTCGATATTTTTTTTCGATCAAGGAAATAAAATCCTCGATCAATATTGGAATTCTGTCCTCCATATTGATAACCGACTGATGCAACGCACAAGGGCAACTGCGGGCCACGCGTGCGAGTGCGTACGATTCTCGAACGGGCGAGTCGTGTGAACGAGACAACATGAACATAAGCGCCACTGCGTGTCGTATTCGATAAAATCGTTTCGAGACGCGGCGTTTCCGGTGACAACTTCGCACGGTATACGGTAAAATATATTTCTCGAACACGGGATTTTCCCGTATGAACGCCGTGTAAACAATTTTGAAGTTTTCATATATATTCTGTTGTCACTACTCTATTCGATAAAATCTCGTATACGGTATACGGGAAAATAATCGGCGTGTGAAGGTGGCCTTAGGCTATTTGACAAGATTTAAAATTGGTATGTTATTGGTAATATGAACATCGATGTAAACGCACGGCCTCCCGCACGACCAATGCATCTTACGAAACAAATAATGTCTTCTATTAACGCATCCACAAATCAGGTTTATGAAAATTTTGAACGCGTATTCATTCTTTGCGCTCAGATCGTTCCCATCATTCGCTCTTTGTAGTCTCGCTCTCTTTCTCTCTCATACTTCCTCACTACTCGGTTGTCTATAAAGTCGGTTTACTGACGATAGTTGATCCTGACAACGTCATAAGAAAATACTGATTATGACATTAAAAAAAAAATCAATTTTAATCGTTTGATAGATATTTTGTTTGGATATAGAGAAGGAGGTAAATGGAAATCACAATTGAATTTATCTAGTTACATTTATTTGTACGCATAAATACAATTATGTCAATTTTTTTTGCCGGTTGTGCCTCTCTGTCGCTCGTTCCGCGCTCTCGCTTGCACTCGAAGCCTTAAATGGAACGCCTCAGAGCGAGGTAACGCCACATGCGTCATGTTTTCGTGCGTGCAGCCGGCTCTATCGAATTATAAGGCGTTGTCACGTCAAAAATGTTTTGACAGAAATAGATTTAAGTTTGATGCACGTTCTATAATACGGGGTTTAGATAATTGGCAGCGATTAATTTCGTATTAATATGAATAATGATTTGTAGCAAAATGTCGAACAGCGGTAACGGGGCCGTGAGCGCGGATCCAGTTGAGAGGCGTGGCAATGCGCTCTCCGCCTTGAGGGCCCTTTGCGAGAGTACCGCCTTGCAACCGTATCTATTGCAACTTCTAACAGCCAAGTGAGTATATAGGGTGTTACTTTCTTTTAACTAATTGAAATTTTAAAAACAGTCAACGCTCTTTATAACGTTATTCGATGTAACAAAAGCCTCTCTAGATCGTGATATAGTTACATTTGTTTTTTTAACACAAAACCCATACATTAATTCACTCTAACGCAACAGCCATCTCTATAATGATTGATATGATTGAGAGCCCCCGTTCTATAAAAAAAAAGATATATATGTTCTTGATGAAAAAAATTTCCTATTACAATTAATTTAACTTCTTTTTGACCATTCCAAAGTAATTATTTACGTATATGAATAAAGATATTTTGAGTTTGGACCTGAACAAGTTGCGTTATAAAGAGTGTGTTTAAATAATTATTAAAACCAAACAAATCTAACACATTTTTATGTTATAGATGGATTGTCGTTATACCGAATAACGTTATAAAGAGTTCACACTGTATATAATTTAGTACTTAATACTTTACACAGTGAATAACGAATATTTATTACTAAATGTATCACTCAATAAAACAGGGATGGCATGGGTCAAACACCCCTAATGGCTGCCGTAGCGGAACGAGCGTATCGGGCGGCCCTAGCCATATTGGACGCAATACGCGCGTGTGACGCGGACGAAACTCAACGGTCGGCGGCCATTTTCCCTCCCAACGCCCATCCAGATCATTCGCCGTTGTTGGTACTCTGCTGCAATGATACATGCAGCTTCACGTGGACCGGACAGGATCACATTAATCAGGTATTTAACGGAATTTTATTATTATTTCCAGGAATAATCTGGAAACTGGAATGATTTATACAATATCACAATTAGAATGCAAAATATTTTTATACTTATCCTTTAATGCACCCAACGTTGGTTCTGTTAGGGATGGTTGGATACAACAAGCGATTTAGGGGCCGTTCAAGTATTACGCAGACAGATTTACTGCATTTTATTACACACACACACACACACACACACACACACACACACTCACACACACTCTCTCCCCCTTTTCTCAGAAAAGGTAAACAAAGATCTCAAAGAAATAGTACATGAACGTATTCTTTTTTGAGGAATCCTCGAAAATGCATTTCGTTTGCAAGCATAAGGCCCCCTTAACAAACAAATATGTAAAAAAAAATGTAATTACTACTTTAATATATATTTCCAACTATATGCTGTTAAAATATTTTAAACTATTTTCTAATTAATACATTGTAAAATAATTCAACGTCGTAATTAAGCCACTGGCTCTACTATTGAGCCCGATCACCAAAGACTTAAACCATTTCGTTATTAAAATAAATTATATTTTTGACATTCAATAATAAATTTTTTTCAGGATATTTTCGAATGCAAAACATGTGGTCTCACCGGGTCACTGTGTTGCTGTACTGAATGTGCTAAGGTAAGCTTTGTCTAGTAATTAATTTAAAAATGATACACGCCCTTTTTTTGTTTTTTTTTGTGTCTACAGCATGTTCTCAGGTTTCGAATTGAGAATTGTAATACTTTATATGGGTCCTTACACAGGTACACCGCGCCCCGTCCGCTGTCAGACCAAACCTTTAGACTAGTGTGGAGAGAACTTACTTTTAACAACTATCCAGTAACTAGAATCTAGTTGATAAAACGGCCTGGGACTAGTGCTAGACAGGCTACTTCTAAATAATTTGCGATATTTGTTTCAAAATAAGTGTTGTATGATGATTTGCTATTTTAAACTAGTACCGAGAGTTTTTTACGCCGGCTTTTTCTCTCGGCCTACACCCTCTGTCTTCTTTGCCGATGAGTAGGGATGCCTACAAATTCAAATTTAATGACGTGGAATAAGTTGCACATGTATCTTATGTTCCATAATAAACATATTTTATTTTAACAATATATAACAATTTTTTTAGGTGTGCCACAAGGGCCATGATTGTAAACTGAAGCGCACGTCTCCGACTGCGTACTGCGATTGTTGGGAGAAGTGCCGCTGCAAGGCGTTGGTGGGCGGGAGTTGGACCGCGCGTTGCGATCTCCTTGCCAGGCTCGCTAGGGAGACACAATTGGCTACACACTTCAATTCTAGGTAAAAAAAATATATTTCTATGTAATTAAATAATTTGTAATTTAATTTTGACTTTACTTAATATTTGTTGTCACTATTTTGATAATTTTAAGAATTTCAAAACCCTTTTATCTCGATTCATATATTTATGGATGGTGGAACTTTACTTAATACATACTTAGAAGAAATATATATTATATATGTCGAATTGATAAGCACTTCTTGCTTTTTGATGTTAGGTAAAAATTATAATTATTATGTTATTTATTTATTAAACAAATAACATAATACATGAAATATATATGGGATGCAATGGGCAGCCTTATCGCTATGTCTAACAAGCGATGTCTTCCAGAAAGGGAAAAAGCTAAAAAAATAAATAGATGGGTAAAGTGCAAGAAGTGCATAACCAAATCTTATAAAAATTATAGAACCTTAATCTTAAATAATACAAAAAAAAAACAGTCAAAATCTGATATAACGACATCGAAGGGACCACCCATATTTTTTCGTAAAAACCAATAGTCGTATAAGCCGATGACGTTGTTAAGAACCTAATACAATAGACTTAGGGTCTGTTTCACAATGTACAGATAAGTTCTACATAAGTTCCAAATTAGCTATTAATTACTTATTGGTAGGATAAACACAATTGTTGCGTATCACTACTGTCAGACAGCGCTATTCGTCACATTAAGTCCATCGTAAGTTATGAGCCCGATGAAGTGTCAAATAGCACAATTTATCTTCCAAATAATTTGTGTTGCATAACTTTTTTGGTACTTTATCCATTGTGAAACAGACCCTTACACTTATTTTTTTCTGATTAGATTGACAATATAAATAAAATAAAATTTTAAATATATGCTCGAACTTGACTCAATCGCTTGAGTCGCTTGCGTATTGATTTAATTTTTTGGCCAAAATGGCGGAATAGTTTATGTACTTCAAGTGAAATTGAATTTTTGAAATAATAAATAATGTGCGTTCAGGTTGTAATATTCGTCTATTTATTGTTTAGAGGTGAATCGATCCTTCTGTTCCTGGTACAAACTGTGGGTCGTCAAGCCGTGGAACAGCGTCAGTTCCGTGCTGGAAGTGGTCGTGCCCGTGCGCCACGGAAACAGCCAGGCTCTGATGCTGAGCTGGATGTGCCGGACCACGACTTGGAGCCACCGAGATTCGCTAGAAGGGCACTGGTACATTTGTTGGGTGAGTGCTGTGTATTTATTAGTGTCTGCAGTGGGGATGTTTTTTAAAGTTGATAACACTTTTATTACAAAACAAAGTCGTCGAATAGTGACGGATCTGGCAAATAGTAAACTTTACAGGGCAGCCATTTCAAAATAATATAATCATGTTAGTTTTTGTCTTAACTATTTTAATTCATATTCTGTTATTATGAAAATTGACATACAAGCAAACAAGAGGGTTTGTTTTGAAACAAAATTAAAATATTTAAATCACAGTTTTCTAGAAAAATCACATGCATCTATCGAATCCGTCACTTTACCGACTGGTTAATTTGTAATTTAAAACAGATGGATTTTTTTTAATGTAGCCGTAATATTTAGTCCAATGTTGTATCCAAATATGATAAATGTGATAAAAAAAATTTTTCAAATCCGACATTGTTCCACGATCATGACGAAATGTTCCTGGTAACAAATAAATATCATTTTTTATTAAATACAAATAACTTTTATTTCGATTAAATTAAATGTTCCCGCGAAATATCGCCCAATAGATTCCAAATCCGTGATTATTTGTCATAATCATGACATTATATTTTATATTAAACGTACATAATTATATATGGATATTATGAGGTATCGATAATACCTAGGATACGATGAGGAATTCTATTGGGAATACCAATAGAATTTCTCATCGTATCCATATCCTAACTTTCGTACCAACTGATGTGAAACTGTTCTAAAATTATCGTGATTAATGTGTCCTTTTTTTTAATATTGTCCTGTGTTATGAAGTGTGTTCATATGTTTTAATTCATAGTTTTTTTTCATATGTTTTGTTTTAATAACTTATGTATTTTTGCACTACTTGCCTTATCTAATTTTTTCTTCTCACATATTTGCCTGGAAGATATCGCTCGAAAGCGATTAGGCCGCCAGTTGACCTCCTTTTTATTTATTAATGTCAATTGTATTATATTTCTGTATACAACGAAGTGTTAAAAAATAAATTTATAAATAATTAGAATTTTTACAAATTAAATTCCTGAACGAAATTATTATGTGTGCTTAAATAATTAAGCATGGTGCAAAACTATAATCATTTGTTTTTTCTAATAGGCAATACACTGAACGATTGCGTCGAACCGCAATTTAAAATGTGTGTATAAATATACAGTAGAACCTCTATAAGTCGAACATCAAGGGAGACGCCAAAAAATTCGAGTTATAGAGTTTTCAACTTATGGAGGATTTCGACTTAGGCGGATTTTGATTCGGCATATAGAGTTTGAGGTTTATTCTTATAAATTAAGCTAAATTTCAAAGGGAATCAAAATTGAACACCTGACACAAAGCAAGCAAACACGTGTTTCCATGAGTCATAAATTAATTAGTGTATACTCCTAAAATGTTTTCTAAGAAACAATAGTGTACTCACATTGTCGGAAAGTTCTTAAAGTCGGTAAATTATTTTTGTTCGAAGATAATAAATTCCAAATGATCAAGTTGTAAAGGTTGTAAAATAAATCGTTCCTATGTTCGAGATACAGAGGTCAAATTTAATTTTTCGAGTTATAGAGTGAAAATATGTACCAAAATGGCTTGGAGGGACTCGGTGATTATTTCGATTAACAGAGGGTCAAGATTTCAAGTAATGGAGGTTTTGGTGTTTTAAGGGAAGGGAACAAAACATTTTTTCGAGATTTGGAGGTTTTTGACTTATCGAGGTTCGACTTAACGAGGTTCTACTGTATATTTTAAAAAAATGTATATTATTTTAAGGCGATTGGGCTGCGGTAGAAGCGGCTGTGATGTGCGGCTCCAGCACAAACGAAGAACCGTCGGCTTCTCACCAGCAGTCTGGTACTACGCTATTGGACAAGTTCACCCATGCGCTTATAGTCAAGTGCACTAATGAGGTAATACATTTTAAATAATATTACTTTCATTGCTTAAGCTTAGGTTTCCTAGAAAAGCGGTGCCGTTAACTAACGGCCGTCATTTTACGGTTGTTAATAACGGCCGTCTTTACTTTTTAACATAATGCAAAAAAATGGTGCGTGTACTTATGTACGCGCGTAAGAAGTTATACTTCTTTGTCTTTCTTTATTTTTTTTTAAATATTAAATAATTAATAATCAATATTATGCGTTAATAATTTAACAATATTTAATATTTAGTATATTATTCAATTATTAATTAATATTAATAATTATTATTATTATATTATATTATTAATTCAATTTAATGACTAGGTATGTTTCATAACCTTTTAACTAAGTATAAATAGGTCTTTGTGAAAAAGCATTGCTAAATTTCTTTGAAAAAATAATTAAAACTGCTTTATTTGTTTAAAAGGTACTACAAATAGATTGTCTTATTCCCATCTCGATAAAATAAAAAATATGTTTATTTTGGAACATAAGATACATGTATCACTTATTCCACGTCATTAAATTTAAAGGCATCCCTACTCATCGGCAAAGAAGACAGAGGGTGTAGGCCGAGAGAAAAAGCCGGCGTAAAAAACTCTCGGTACTCTTTTAAAACAGCAAATCATCAAACAACAAAATCGCGCACGCTCGACGCCCATACTAAATTTTGTGTCACGGTGCGCGCGCATCGTAAAATTTCACTCTCATAAATTTTTCATAACGCGCCTAAAGAAGTATAACTTCAAAAAACAATCATTTTCGCTCGTCCAAGTCACGTTTCCACTCATTGCATTAATTAAATATGGTTACCGCTACACGCGAAAAACGTTGAACTGGTTCATCACCGATATGACGGCCGTCATGCAAATGACAGCACCGCTATTTGACGTTACGGTGACACTCGACGTTCTCTAGAAAACCTACTCCGATGTTATTTATAGACAACGTATGGGTGACGTCACCCAACATTACATTACGGCCGTTGGATAACGCCACCGCTTTTCTAGGAAACCTAAGCTTTAGATTCTTATATTTATTTTTTCATACAATTAAATGATTCTACAATTCTTAAAATTTAAGGCAGTGAGTTATGTAACCTAACCTAAACTAACATTAGTTAAGTTATATATTAGTTAATAATTAAAAGCGTAAACAATATCGCACACTTGAAGCCAGAATGAGCCGTTTAGTTTTTACCACACTCCTTAATTGTATTTTAACATTCTCGTTTCCGATAATGTCCATAACAAGTGTCACTTAGATTTACGAACTCTTCAATAAGTCAAGTTAGTTTTTTGTTAATCCAGCGTCGCAACCCTACTAAATGTTATCTTAGTTATAACCTCATGTTTTAAACAATTCAAAGTGTTTCATTTAACATATATTTGAACATACAACATACCACCAAACTTAATGTACTAAGCAAGTTTTAAGTTATTTACTATAAGCCCCTTAATAGCTAGGTTTTAAGTCCGTAAACTTGTTTTCTTAAATCAAATTAAAGGGGCCTCATAGCCTAGCGGTCTTATTAAGTGGCAGCTAGGTGAGGGGTACCGGGTTCGATTCCCGGTTCGAGGGCAAGTTTTAATTTAATTTAAATTTGTTCTCGGCCTTTGGAAGTGTTGTGCGGTACTGGGCGAGTGTCTAAACCGTACATGGAGGACATGGTCGAATTTCTAAAGACAAGCACGTATTATAAAATATTCTATACTTGACGCTGGCTAATGCACAAATCGTGCCAGAGAGCTATGTAAAAGTCCACGTCCGCTATTGTCATCTTTTTTTTAGACATTGAATCATATTGTTAAAATCTAAAGGAAGTTCAAATTCTTTTTACTTAGAATATAAATATTGTTTACAGATGTTGGATACGCTCCTACACACATTGATAAGAGAGCAAAAGAATGACACGATACCGGGACGTGCGGAACGCGCTCGTGAAGTGACGCGACGGTTTGTACGTTCGGTCGCGAGGATATTTGTTATATTCAGCGTGGAAATGGCTCCAGGAGCTTCGAAGAAAAAGGGGTATGTTAAAAAAAAAAATATTTATTTAGCCCATTTAAGATAGTTAGAGTTAGACCATTGTTGGCTTCAGCGTGCGACTCTCATACCTGAGATCGTAGGTTCGATCCCCGGCTGTGCACCAATGGACTTTCTTTCTATGTGCGCATTTAACATTCGCTCAAACGGTAAAGGAAAACATCGTGAGGAAATCGACATGTCTTAGACCCAAAAAGTCGACGGCGTGTGTCAGGCACTGGAGGCTGATCATCTACTTGCTTATTAGTTTTAAAATTATCATGAAAGAGATTCAGAAATCTGAGGCCAAGACCTAAAGAGGTTGTAGCGCCACTAATTATATAGATATCTATAGTCATTTAAAATCATATTTTCATTGAATAAGAAATATGTGTTAGGGAGCGTTCAAGTATTACGTCACGCAATTTTTGGAGATTATCGACCCCCCCATTTAACGCGCCGTAACGTTTTTCTGTACCCAAGTATAGTAAACGTTTCGTGACCACCTAGTGACTTTTTATACCTAAAAGTGTAAAGTACTGGAAAGTCGAAAATAATATTAACAATAACGACTTAATTCAATCCCCGCCCCGCATCGTAACGTTGTACCAAAGGACCCCACCCCCCCAAAATTCGTTACGTAATACTTGAACGCTCCCTAATTGTTATATTATGAACAATTAAACCTTTGCTTATTTTACCTAGTATTAAATAAATGAATTAATTGTTTTATAAATATTTCAGGCCAGTTTCAATAACCTCGTCTCTGGTGCGTTGCCGGCGCGTTTTCGCCGCTCTAGTAGCGTTAGCCGTCGAGGAGCTCGTGGAAGCGGCCGACGCTCTATTGGCTCCAGTGCGACTCGGGGTCGTCCGTCCCACCGCCCCGTTCCCCTTGGCCACTACGTATGTGGATTTGGTCAACGGAAGCGAAGATCTGTTTGGTGTGGAGCCACTGTCGACTGGACATCCGCGGTCGTCGCGAAGGTAAATTACTGTGTAAAGTCTTTAGGGAGCGGTTCAAGTATTACGTAACGAATTTTGGGAGGAGGGTCCTTTTTTAAAACGTTACGATACATGGCGGGGATTAAATTACGCGTTATTGTTAATACTTTTTTAGACTTACACCACATAATAGTAACACTAGGTGGTCACGAAACGTTTTACTATACTTGGGTACTGAAAAACGTTACGGCGAGTTTCAGGGGGGGGGGGGTCCAATAATCTCCAAAAATTGCGTTACGTACATAATACCTGAACGCTTCCTTCTGAAATAATTAAGATTGCATGTAAGCCTATTTTTCTGGAAACCATGGATTGTCGTAAACAGGAAATATAATAGTAACTTTCTATTAAAGTTTAAGAAAACAGATGACTAAATTATCAACATCGTGGCTGGCTGATTTATTAAAAAAAAATTGTATCAGCCAATTAACTACTGGTAATTGCGGTTAATTTTCTATAGATAAACGTATACGTAGTATACGTACTCTATAATAATAATAATATGATTGGACAATTTACACCAATTGACCTAGTCCCATGCTAAGCTGGTGAAGCTTGTGTTATGGGTTCTAGGCAACGGATATACATACATATTATAGATATATAGACATATAAATACATGTTTAAACACCCAAGACCTAAGCACAACACTAAATGCTCATCACATCCATCTTTGTCTCGGCCGGGGATCGACCCCGGGACCCATGGATTCGCAGTCAGGGATACCACTAGACCAATGAGCCGTCACTCCATACGCAAATGTTTTTAACAAAAACAAAATAATTTAAAATAAAAAGGCTTTAATGAAGAGTCTTCTTAGGGTGCAATATTGACCTCTTTTTCATTTAACTGATTGCTATTATGTTTGATTACAGAGAATCAGCAAACAACAGCAATCGTGCAACAGCAACAGGCGGTACGTCGATCGGCAGTTCGACCCTCGTGCGCTCGTCTACGCCCGTAGCGACGGAATACGCGGATGATGTGGCGGGTGAAGCGTTAGGGGGAGATGATGATGCTTCGGAAACTGATGAACCAACGGCACCAACTCAGCAGCAGGATGTACAGCATGACGATCCTATGGGCGACAGGTAACCTTATCGAATCAGTTTTAAAAAAAAAGTGCGTGCGTACAAAGTAGTGTCAGTAGTGAAACTTCTTTGGCAAACTATTTTTTAAGTCTTGTTTATATCACAAATCTAAAACTTTAGATTTCCGAAACTTAGAGGGAGGGAAAGTGAAGGATATGTTAGGAATTTAATGAATTTAATTGCCATTAAAATATTAAAAGTGTCGAGAATTAATACAAATTATAAATTTATTTTTCATCACAAACAGTAATAAACGCACAAGTAAAGATAACATTTTTTTGTAAAAGGTTTACTAAACCTGAAATTAGTAGGCAGTGATGCCAGCTAAAGAATAAAATAAAGTAATTAAAGTTAACTAGATATATTGTTCGTGATATTATTTGTTATTTTTGTATTAGGTCTTTTGAGTAAGTAAATATTTAGATTTACCTTTTTGTAGGTAAAACAGACAATAATTACAAGACATTAAAAAAATACGTAGCATTTTTTTAATTTCTTCCAAATTTGTCCCCTTTTCGATGGAGAACTTTTTTTATTAGCAACACTTATGAAATGTCAGAAAAATCAGAGTATAATATAAAGGTACATCATGTTAATTTGATCATAATATAAATTCAATAATAGTTTATCTATTGGTACCAGTGGTTCTTTTGTTACTACGCTAGGAATGAGTATCAATGTCCGAACAACTGACTTCACTTAGATGTCACTATGTATCATTATTACTCTTCCTCTTTATTAGATCTTACGAAACATTTTTTTCAGGGGAGCTGATCACGTGGTGGTCGAAAATGGAACAGAAAGAGCTGAGGGCGGGGAGAGTGAGAGTGAACTGGATATGCTCGCTGAGGTGGAGACTGAGAGTGATTCAGACGATCAAGATAATGCAGAATCGGCCCAACGCAGCGTACAGACTGGCGCCACGCAAGGTTCGGATGCCGGTATGTGTATACAGTAAACCCTCTTCTAACACGGTATTCTTATAACGCATTTTCATATTACGCGATTCAGTCAGTCGTATGTGTTACGATATAACGCGGGTTATATTCCTGTACTGTGGCAATTATAAGGATGTGTACGCACTTATTTCGTTCATAAAAAATTTCGTAATATTTAATTAAACTTCCCTTTAACGTGAATAATTTGTACATAACGCGTTTTCCATAACGTGTAACCAATCTACCGTGTTATAGGAGGGAATATTTGTATTATATACATATACGTCTTTAATATATTTTTTTGATAAGATATTTGAAAATCTATCTATGTTTGTGTACTAATAAACTGATGTGAAATAACTAATGTGTTGAAATATATATATAATATATAAAAAAATCTCTTTTGTCTCTTTCTGTATTTTTATAACTGTATAGAGTTGAAAAGAGACTTAAGTAGTGAAAATGGTACGAATAAAAAGTCAACCAACTTGTATTTGTACTTCCGATTCCAAATACATCCGAAGTGCCGCTTACTATTCGATTACGTTAACTATTCGAATGTCCGTAAACAGTATTATCGTGCGAAATGCATGATTAGTTTTAATTGAAATATAGCGTTATACGACGCAGGAATAGCGTCGCTGTTATTGTACCCAGAGGAAGAAAGTGGGGATTCCACTCAGCCAGAAGATGAGGACTCGGAGGCTGGGGAAACTGATGAGCAGGAGGGAGAGTCAGAACCTCAGCTCCATGATGGAGAGACCCTGGAGAGAAGGGCGGCACCGCCAACTAGGACTAATCTAGCGCCGCACTCTATGCAGTGGGCCATACGGTAATGTTTTTCTTTTGTCGTAATAAATCTAATATATAAAATTCTCGTGTCGCGGTGTTTGTAGTTAAACTCCTCCGAAACGGCTTGACCGATTCTCATGAAATTTCGTGTGCTTATTGGGTATGTGTGAGAATCGGACAACATATATTTTTCATCCCCCTAAATGTTAAGGGTCCACCCCTAAATTATTTTTTTTAATTTTTAGATAATTTTTTATTTTTTTATGATACAGCATTAAAAAAACATACAATCCCTAATTTTCACCCCTCTACGATCAACCCCTATTTTTTATTATAAATTATATACATGGCAAAATGACGTTTGCCGGATCAGCTAGTAAATATATGTGTGCCTCTTCTTTGTATTACTGATTTCGGATATTACCGTTTCATGAACGAAACCAGCTTTTGCTATAGCTATTGTTTGAATATGATTTTGATGGCTTGTCCTCCATGGGCGGCATCCATGATATTTGATCAATAAGATAAATTTAAGAATATAATAGTCGCATGTAGAAGTCGAAGGAAGACAGATAGATAGACATGAGGAGAAATTGGGGGTGCCAAAAATCAATCTGGAACTGTTTGGGAAAAACATTTGATTTAAACACCTGAATACAGTTTCATCAAAATCGGTTTAGTTGTTTTTGAGTTGTGGGTAAACGTATTTGATATATATAATCTTAGTAAAAGTTAATTTGGACGCTGACAGAGACTAAGTCCAAAAAACTGGAAGCGTTTGAGATGTGGGTTTATCGACGTATGCTTAAAATATCTTGGACAGACCGCATACGAAATACAACCGTGCTGGACAGAATGCAGAAGAACAAAGAAGTGCTTATGACGGTTAAGAAAAGGAAACTTGAGTATTTCGGACACGTTTTACGCAACTCCAAAAAATATGAGCTCCTTCAACTAATCATACAAGGCAAAGTGGCAGGTAGAAGGAGACCTGGCCGCAGACGCACGTCCTGGTTGAAAAACTTGAGACAATGGTTTGGTCAAAGCACCAAGTCATGTCCAGTCGCAAGGAGATGGCACTATAAGAAGAATAAGAAGAAGAAAAGTTAATTACAGTTGTATGATAATTTCACTAATTATATATCTTAATTGTACAGGTCTCGCGAAGCCCTGCGCGGCGGAAGTAGTGGAACGAGCGGGGTAAGGCTGACGGGTGCATCTTCTTTGGTCTTCATAGACCCGGCGTCTTTGCGCCGTTCGGCCGGAGTGGCAGCTGCCGGAGCTCACGACCCCCATTCTACTTCCACCACGGCCGCTTTTCTTGCGAGGGCTTTTGGTAAGGATTTTCACCACAACGCTCTCGTTGGGGAGCGTTCAAGTATAACGTTACGCAATTTTTAGAGATTCTTGTATATTAGGGTGGGTCTATATATGAAAAAAAAAATGTTTGGTTTTTATTGGATCACAGTGGCTAAATGGTGACTGTAAATAGAGTACGGAGTTTGCTACCATTCGATCTTATGTTTTTAAGAAAAATACCGATAATCATAAGAATCTTTTTGTTTTGGTGGCAGTAAAATTTAATATAATGTATTACTTTATGTATCAATTATCTACGCCATTTAGCACCGGCCGGTGCCGTCGGTACGCGTTAGAGTGAGACAGACTATATAGGCGAGTAACAGCCCGTTCCCACTAGTCGAAAGTCGCATAAGACTAAAAGTCGAATGCTCTGGTCACCATACACTTTATATGGAGCTGTTCACATTAGATGAGACGCGACTTTTAGTCGAATACGACTCAAAAAACCATCCGCCGGGCCAGCGCCCGTTTTAAGACTAAAAGTCGCGTCGAATCGTGCTCGCATAGGTGCCTGCTTGTTGCTGTTCACACTAGTCATACGTCTTTACGACTCCAGCGCGTTGTTACCTCTCTCCCCGCCCCGCTTCCTAGACACACATTCCTTCACATTGCTTGCTCACTCCATTCGTGTTTTTTTGTTTGTTGTGTGAAAATGGAGAAAGAAATAAAAGCCGAAGAACTTATTCCATTAGTTGAGTCGATCTTTCTGTTAGGATTGGGTACATCCAGTATTTTCTTGGAATTGACATTTTTTTCAACTTTTTTAATTTTCTTCGTAAGTAGTAGAGCACAACATCGCGAATTCGCTACGTACTGAATGGCGCGAAACTACGATCTATACGACTCGCGACGCAGTGTGAACAGGGACATCAGACTTTCGACTTTTAGTCTTATGCGACTTTCGACTAGTGGGAACGGGCTGTTAGTCTGAGTCTGGTGGAGTGGTAGATTGAATTAATATCAAAGAAAAAAAAATTCTGCATAAATAAATAATTATTATTGCATAAGTTGATAAAAAATGCTATGCCATGCTTTACTGTGGCAGTCACCGAGTGCCACACGTTTTTTTTTTGACCCACTCTATTGTATATCCTTTTTATAAGTATCAAATTGTCCTTATTTTAACATGTGTGATGTGTGAGCAACAAAAAAAACGACGGGTTGCACTCGGGGAGTTCCGGCAGAAGTGAAAACTTGAATATTAACGTTGGGCATTTTTGATATTTTGGAATGGTTAAGGAATAATTTTTCACGAATTGGTTTAATTATCAGTATAAAAGTACTATCATTTATGTGGCAGAATACAATATTTATTAATTGCGCTATCATACACAAACATGACAATTTATATTACATTAAATACGCCGCGCCAGCTGTCTACTCTCCATCCGTCTTACGAATTTTCGATCAGGTCACGTGTCCTGACGCGAGTTTAACATTTTTTACCCATTTCAAAAAAAGTGTACAACGCCGCTAAGTAAGTTTTCACTTAAATAAATTGAATATCACCTTCAGGTATCGTAATTCGACAAATTGCGGATCTTCTATGGGAATACGAGCGCGCTCCATTGCCGCTTACGCGTATGCTACCGTTCGCCTATACTGATGCATTGCGTCTTCAGTGTTACTTGGAGAGACAATTGAAGCCCACCTGGGATTGGCTGGTCACCGTTATGGACGCCACTGAGGCTCAACTTAGGTAAGAATATATTTCGTCATGATCATGAACAATGTCGGATTTAAAAAAAGTCCAAAATCCAATCTTCCTAGAAAGATATTAGAGCCACTCATGGCCATGTGTAATACCGTTTCAGAATCCCTATTAAATGCGCTAAAACTTGTAATACAGGGTCACTTTTCGGTAAAGTATTTTTTTTTCACAGTGAGGTCCGAAGTAAACAAAAGTTATCATTTGAAAACAATTTATATTGTATAACTTAATATTATCTTCAAGTTTGAGTGTACTCAATAAGCTACTATAAATAGTATGTCTAACGATAGAATTCATCAGGACCAATCTAGTGGATATTATGAAAAAGATAGAGGTGAAGACTTTTTAGAATTTCAATAAGAATTAGTAAAAAAAGTCAATTTTCTTATAAAACGCAACTCTGCAGGGGTTGAGTTTAGAGACCTCCCATAGAACAATTTTTTGCAGCTGATGACCTCATCTATCCCCTATTTGCGTTTGATCCACGACTTTTTAACCACCCTGTATATAATTTTATTTTCACAGCGTAGTCTAATTGCTTATAACAATTTAACGATGACAGGTTTTTTATTAAAAAAATGCCTTGAGGTCTTATTTTCTAAATATTATAGTTAATTTTTCAATAACGAATAATTCTGGTACTCCATTAATTTGATTAACTATATTTGTTTTAGATTTGGAGCATCATTAACCTCCAACAATGCGAGTACATCCACAGCGGAGCCAAGCAGAGCGGCCGCTCCAACCACTCGCAGAGCGACTTCATTTACCACACCCGCTTCAAGAATTATAGGATTTTCTGAAGCGCCACGGGTTAGGGATCGTGATCAAGGTAGGCTTTTAATTAGACTTGCAACGAATATTCGGTTACTATTCGGTATTCGGCCTATTCGGCTGCTTTTATTATATTCGGCCGAATACCGAATACTTAAATAATATATTTTGTCATAGAGAAATAATTGGTAAAATGAAAAATTATACCACGCCAGCTTCAGAATAAACACTACTTCCTGGCGCCGACAAATATTTTGCTGCAATCTTAATCAAACACGGAAATTCAAATTTCCTTGCTTGCCACCATGTATACGGGTTGTCATGACGTGATATATTGTTATATTTAAGAAAAGATCCATTTCTGTTGAAACTGCATGTTTCTGTTGATGTGTTACATATGACACATACAGTTCAACGGAAACAATCACGTCTGTACAAGTTTTTGGAGCTAAAACCCAGCCGAATACTTTTGCCTAATATTCGGCTATTCGGTCAGGGGCCTCGCCGAATATTCGGTATTCGGTATACTGCCGAATAAACTATTTCGTCGCAAGTCTTCTTTTAATTAATAAATTTAAAGGGGATTAATGACACAACAGAACGAGCATATGATAACTAAAATTAGGACGAATGTCTGATGGATTTCTCATGTTAAAAAAACGTGTGTGTAACGCGTTAGAAGTTATACTTCTTTGCTGGAACAAGAAACAAATATTTTCATAATTTTATTCTCCGTTAGAAGAAAAAAATAAAACGTTAACTATAGCTAACTTCAGGGTGTCGGTTTTTGTGACATTTTACATTAATTACAAATAAAAACATACAAAATAACAATAATCACAGAAAAAAAATGAGAGTTCAAAAACAATAAAAAATAAACCCTTTTCCCATTCGATTCGTTTCAAGTGTGTAATGCGTGTGTACCGTGGCTGTAATTGGCGCTGGCTCAGCATTATGCTGAGGAGCAGAATGTTCCACAGCGCTGGTTATTCTGCCATAGACCACAGCAGCTAGTTGCGCCTCAGTCGCAAAAAAAAAAATGGAATGTAATACATACTTAGTAGAAAAAATATAATAATAAAAGTTACCAGTGTACGTTATAAAGTCTTGTGTAAAGGTGTATAGTATAATTAATAAAAACGTAAATAAAATTAAATTAAAAATAAGAATAATTGTTAAGAAGTTTTTTTTGGGCACGCTGAATCCACTAGGCCAACACTGCTCATCGGATTTACATTTACATTGAGTATAAATGTATACTATATATGTAAATATTATATATTTGATATATAATATTTATACAAACAATTATATAAATTACAGGCGTGGAAGCCGGTAGCGCAAGACGCGAGTTCCTCGCATACTGTTTGTCCCTCCTACGTGCACATAGCGCTGAGCACGCGGAACAACTGCCCGTACTGGATGTGGCCGCACTCAAGCACGTCGCGTACGTACTCGACGCACTCGTCTATTACATGAGAGCTGCTCAGCCGCAGCCGCATCATCATCACCATTTGTGGACACCGGTATGTTGTGTATATTAAAAAATTTCTAAAAGCTTTGAGCCGAAATTAATATTGTGGTGTAACTGACTAATTAAATGTAAGCCTAATCACCAAAGATGTCCAACGATGTGTCACTGACCTATGTTTCATGGGGTTTCTACATTAATTTTATGGATGATTTGTGCCTTCATGACTTATATAAATGTATTGATGTTTTAATATAGATCAGTATCTTCTTCTTATCTTATTATGAAATGAAAAAAGGCGTCGGTATGCCTGGCTGTAAGTCACACCGGCATGACACTGCCGCCTCTTATTTTTTTATGGACTATCGGAAAATACTAGAATTTTTGTGGAACAAATCGTTTGAAAATCGTAATTAATCCAACGAGTTCGACTAACGGTACCAGCGCTATGACCATCAAAATTATTTTTTTCATTTCGTAAAAAGACCATTGTAGAACCGCGTAGAGAAATACAGGTGTGACCAACTATTTCACCTAATCGATTTGTCCAATATGTTGAATATGGTTATGGTGGTCAAGGGCACGGACGCCTATTAATACATTTTTTTTTTTAATTTAAATCATTATTGATAAGAGTCCTTGTTTAATGACAGGATGAAAATGAAAACGAGGAAGGTGAAGAAGAAATGGTAGTAGGTGGCAGCACTGCGGCAGAATCTGACAATGAGGGGGAGAATGGACGAGGAAGGCAACATTCGTTCTTCCAGAGAACTGATTCCACGCTATGCCTTGGCTGTCCGCCACCCGATCCATTTAATAGTAAGTTTTTTTTTTCATGTTTAGGGGTTAGGGTTGTAGGACTCCTTTATCCGCAATTAGACTCCTGATTGGTCCGTTGTGCGTTAAAGTCCTGGCTAATTTAGCCAGCCTAGCTCCTTCCAGAAGCACAGAAGTCTCCTGGGCACTTCACAGGCTTCCCGGAGCGACCTCACTGTTCCGAGGATTTCTGCACGTTGATTAGCCACAGCCATTCCAGGACTACGTGGGTGACTGTTTCCTTTGCGCTGAAACAGCTTCTGCACAAGGGGCTGTCTGTCGCGCCTAAGACAAAAAGATGTTTTTCATGCTTATATATTGATTCAAATTATATATTCTTCGTGGGCCAATGTTTTGTTTTGTTTTGAAAGACGTTATGGCTTACGGGAGCTTCAAGTGTTACGTAACGAATTTTGGGAGAGGGGGGGGAGGGTCCTCTTGTGAAACGTTATGATTCGGGGTGGGGATTAAATTACGCGTTATTTTTAATATTATTTTCGACTTTCCAGTACTTTAAAAATTGCGTGACGTTATACTTGAACGCTCCCTAACTCAAATGCTAGCGCGCCCTGTTCAAAATTCTGGTACAACAAAACTATACAATTAAACGCAATTTTTTGTTACTTTCATACTTTTAATTCGTTGTTTGACGCCTTAATGCGCGCACGAGTAATGCGTACGCCACCTCGCGCGCGTGTGTTTTGTTCGTTTGTGTGTGTGTGTGTGTTTACCATTATTAATATACAAAATTGTATATTCCCATAATACAAATGTGTGAGTGAGGCAATCCTGTTTCAGAAGGTTAACACAGTTATTGTATTTTCAGTGACAATGCAAGACGCCCTGCCATTGGCTGATCAGCCCCAACTATTGCAACCCAACGCTAGGCGCGAAGAGCTCTTTGGAATGCCGCGACAACCCGTCACTGTGCCGCCCTCTGGTGATGGACCGCCGGGGACTAATAACCCACTTGAAGGTAAGGCACTTTTTTCTGAAACATATAATTCATAGTCTATCAAAAAGCAAGTCTACTCCTCCCTCAAAGGCCGGCAACGCACCCACTAAAAATGGGTGTCGATGGGCTGCGTAGACTGCCCTTGTTGGTCGTACCGCAAGCTCGTTTGCCCCCCTATTATATAAAAAAAAAAACATTATTGATTTCAAAAATGAGTTTATCAATATCTCTTCCTATCCCTATATATATAAAATTCTCGTGTCATAATGTTCGTTCCCATAGTCCTCCGAAACGGCTCGAGCGATTCGTATGAAATTTTGTTTGCATATTCTGTATGTCTGAGAATCGGATACTGATATCTTTCAAACCCTTAGTTGATAAGGAGTGTCCATACAAAAACATTTTTGTTTTTAATTTTTTATGATACAGCATACAGATATACATACAACCCTTAGTTTTGACCCCTCTACGATCAACCCCTTTTTATTATAGTAGATAGTTATTTTTATTGAACTAAAAAATGTTTCCTAGAAATTATATACATGGCAAAACGACGTTTGCCGGGTCAGATAGTAACCTATAAAGATATATATGATGATAGATTTAGGCTCTTTAATTATTTACTGTATGTTTGCCCATAATTTACACTAGAAGTTATATCGAGATGATTCTTCAATTAAGGGAACAATACAACTGTTGTCAAAATCGTAAGCCGATTCTAGAGAGGACTTGTATAATATAGGTACAACAGCCATGAAAGTTTTATAACTTATCAATTAATTGCAGTAAATAAACGCGTTTAAATCCTGTAAAAATATATTTTTTATTAATTTGTTGTTATGATTGACGAAACATGTATTCCAGTTGTGCCTCGTCGCCTAGGGCTCTCCAGCCGTGGCCCGGAACGTGGAGCTTCGCCTCCGGCCCGTCCGGCTTCGGCCCCTCCTGCGCATACGCACACGCACATACAGTCCAGAGACGAACCACAGGTACATAATATTATTTTGTTTTAAACTTTGAATAAAATCAAAGATATATAACATGAAAATAGTTTTAGAAAACAGACTGTCATACCTGAGGTCGTAGGTTCGATCCCCGGCTGCACCAATGGACTTCCTTTCTATGTGCGCATTTAACATTCGCTCAAACGGTGAAGGAAAACATCGTGAGGAAACCGACATGTGGATAGACCCAAAAAGTCGTCGGCGTGTTTCAGTCACAGGAGGCTGATCACCTACTTGCCTATTAGATTTAAAAAGTATCATGAAACAGATTCAGAAATCTGAGGCACAGACCTAAAGGTTGTAGCGCCACTGATTTATTTTTTAATTAAATTAATACACTTTACGCTGTTTTTTTTTTTTTCATATAAAACATGCTACTTTAAATGTAATCTTGTAACATGAAATCATATTACGAAGGAAAAAACATTTATTATTATATAATTAGGGTCCTTCAAGAAACGTACGTACCAATTATTAAAATGCCGGTATCACACTCGCGAGCCCTCCGACATGGGAAGTGTCAACTTAACATCAGTTGAGCCTCCTGCTCGTTTCATAAAAAAAATATTTAGAAAAAACATTTCTTGTGTAATTTGAAGTAAAAAGCAACCACCTGAGTTGATTATAAAAACAATACGATAGTGAAACTGTATGGGAATGGTTTGTTTGGCAGTATTCAGCTCTTTTTTTTTTTAATATATTTTTTAATATCTTAGGATCTATCGTGTGCCAAAGATACAGCGTCAAAAATGGATATGGATACGGACGGGGAATATATATCGGATTCTGACTCTAATGAAGCGAGACAAATTACAAGGAAAAAACATCATCGGTATGTATATTGCATTCATAATTGAAACGTTTTATGATATTTCAATATTATATATGCGCAGAGGCAGAGTAGTTTTGTGCATTTGCGCACAACAATCGCTCATTGAAGGAAAACATAGTGGGGAAACCGCCTTAGACCCAAAAATGTGTCAAGCAATGTTAATCACCTACTTGCCTCTTAGAAAAAACTCGTACTTTACACCACATAATGGTAACTTTTAGGTATAAAGAGTCACTAGTAGGTCACGTAACGTTTTACTATACTTGGGTACAGAAAAACGTTACGACGCGTTACATGGGAGGGGGAAGGTCAAGAATCTTCAAAAATTGCGTGACGTAATAATTAAACGCTTGAGCTATGTCGACGGTTTCTACCCGTCCTTCAAGAAAATTGCGCACAATTTTTTTTTATTACCTCTTCACCCAGTTGTACGTTGAATGTCCTTTGACACGTCCGTTCGTCCTCGTCTCTTCGTCTGCTTTTTATTAACCTTAAGATGAATCAGAAATGGAATTTTCTAGAATAACATATTTGACATAGTTGGCAAATAAACTGTTTTGCAACCAAACGGGTACCTATGGAAATTTACGTTCTTAGGTATATTACAGTGTATTTAAGTGTATGACGTACTTTATATAATTGTGTAAATTAATACACGTGAAGTGAATTCTGGCAATTTTGAAGTGAAACTTCTTTATCGGTGTTGGAAAAAAATTTAGTGTAACATTTTTCGGTTACGCGTCACATTTGACCGTTACGCGCGTCTTTTTCTTGTCCCTACCACGATTGATTCGAAGAGATTCTAAACCATTAATAACAAAAAATTATAATAACTATAACAATGATACTAAAAATTCTATTACAATTTATGAAATTCTGTAATAATCTTAGTGGTAATAAGGTAAAATGAAGTAATTGTATGAAGTGAATATTTGTATTCAAGTCTGTGATATTAAAAGCCTTTTGTTAAACTTTATCTAATTTAACTTTATTTAACCAATTTCTGTAAAGTTGCATATTATAGATAATTTTTCGAAAAATAGGGTCATAAAGAAGTTTCACTTCTAACGTGTGTACACTAGTACACGCACATTTTTTTTTTATAAATTTTTGATGCATTGTTTAAAACCTTGTACACGGCCAAACAATAAGAAGTAGTCGGAGATTTTTAAATTAAATAACTTACAAATGTGTGTGACCTCTATCAACTGACTCTTCCATTTTTATAACTATACTGTGTTTGTGTGTGTAATAAAATTGAATAAATACAGGCACCCACACATGTCCAGTAGCAATCAAATGCACGACTCGAACTCGTCAAGCTCAGAGTTCCATACGCTAGTGAATACAGCTTGCTCCATCATGGAAGCACCGCATCAGCAGGGGCTTAGCATTTCACCATCTCCAGGTATACATTGTTTGTTATAAAGACTTTACATATAACGTTACTTCTGGTCCAGGATTCGATTCCCGATGTCTCAGGGTCGGTCGATAGACAGTAGTTCCTCAATATTGTAGAAATTATCAACGAAACACTGTGTGAAATATAGAAATAACAAATTTTGATAAAGATAATGTATGTTTGTAACATAAACTACTAAACCGATTTTGATGAAACTTTGTTTATTCACTAATATGGAACTATTCTGATTTAAATAATGATCATATCAAATTAAAAAAAATCACATACAGTTCAAATTGATAACCTCCTTTTTTGAAGTCGGTTTTCAAGACATATTCCTTTCAGAAAATGTGAATGTACACTAAAGTTGAATTTAATATTTTGTAGGTCCAAGTGGTCTCAACACAGCGCAAGAGCCGCGCGCCTCTTCATCAAGAAGTCCCGGAAAATCCGTTATTGTACGTGCTGTAAGTCACTCCACTTATTTGGGGGACTTTTTCTAAACAAAATTACTCCCGACCTCTTCAATTGGCACTAACTTTTTACTATACCTGTGTATACCCGGATATCAGGGTATATATACTCGGGTATCCGGGTACCAATACCATCGAGAATTAAGCCTGACGTCTCGTTCTCGCCAACGAACATTTCTCTATACGCCATTTGACTTATGCTGAAGGAAAACATCGTGAGGAAACTCTTTAAACCAAAAATTAAAGTGTGAGAGACACGGAAGTCTGAACACCAACATGTCTATTAAGAAATAGTTATAGAAATCTCAAGTCAGGAGTTTTCTAGTTTTGATGATACATAACAGAAATCTTTGTAAAAAAAATTTTGGCTTTTTTTATTAGTGCATCAAACGGATGCGTTACTGGCCTTTATTAATTGTGAATGATTTTTTGTTTCATAATTCCAATTTAATACGTGACTCATACTTGATGCCAATTATTTTTATTTGTACCCCGTATATTGTGCATACCATATCCATTATCCAATTAATTATTTTTAAGTTTTTAATTGAATTTTTGAAAAATTTTATATTAAAAGAGTCTCATTTAAACTTTTCATAATTAAATACAACTCTCCAAAAAGAATTAAAAGATATATAGGCATAATTTCCAAAACTCTTTCGTCCCTTTCTTTATTATTGTGTTTACCCTGTGACAAAAAGAGACTGATGTATAAATGATATACTTTCTGTATGTGGAAAGAAATATGACATTGTGATAAACCGACCAAAGTGACCTAACACGTAGTTGTACTGTAACAATATATTTCAGAGCCGTGAACGTCAAGGTGAATTGTTGAGTGTGGCCGACCCGCTGGAATCGCAAGAGATCTCTGCTCACGTGACTGTTGAAACTACTGGCTTGCCCCCTCCGCCGCCATTGCCGCAGCCCAATGCGCAAGCGCAGCCGTTAGTATACATTTTTTGATACATTTTTATATCTAACTAGCAAACTATTGGTTTGTAGTACATGCTATGTATCAGAGATGGCGCTGTATGTGAAAAAAGCTTTTCCCGCTTTTCTGTTAATTTTTTCCTGCGTTCTGCAGTTATAGCGTCAGGAAGGAAAACCCGACTTATTTTTATATATCTAAATAAAGCGATATAGAAAATGTTTTATTATTTTCAATGGTAATGTTTTCTGAGAAAAAAGCTTTTTATCTTTAAATTTAAAATTGTTTTTAAGTGTAGTGTTGTTACGTTTGTGTACTCTTGTTTAGTTATTTAATTTTCATGAAATTGCAGACATCATTTTTACAATTAAAGTCTACAATTACTATGATAATAATATTATTTTTTATATAATAATGGTAAAAGACTGTTTCATTTATTTTTTTTAATTATTTCACACTTCGTTATATTTTAACATAACAAATAACATAATACATAAAATTATAAGGGATGCAACAATACAAAAAAAATATTAATAAAAAAACTAAAAAGCTAATCTCACGGATACATGAATTGCTATGCAATACTGAAGAATAACAAAAGGGAGCGTTCAAGTATTACGTCACGCAATTTTTGGAGATTATTAAACCCCCCCCCCCATGTTACGCGCCGTAACGTTTATCCGTACCCAATAGTACTCGTTTCGTGACCACCCAGTGACTTTATATATATCTAAAAGTTACCATTATGTGGTGTAAAGTACTGGAAAGTCGAAAATAATATTAATAATAACGCGTAATTCAATCCACGCCCCGCATCGTAACGTTTTACAAAAGGGAAAATTCGTTACGTAATACTTGAACGCCAAAGGCAAAGCAAATTTTTATGATGTTATTTACACAATTTCATATGATGTTATTTACTCAATTTCATAAAAATATGTTCATTTTTATGTTCAGGCGCGCGTGTCCATCCCTCGGTGCGTCAGTATCGCACGACCTGTTATTGGGCAGATGGCGTTTGTCGCTTGACCTATTCGGACGTGTGTTCACTGAAGATGTGGGATTGGAACCGGGATCCGTGGTATCTGAACTCGGTGGATTCCCCGTCAAGGAGGTGAAGTTCCGAAGAGATATGGAGAAGTTGAGGACATCAGCGCAGAAGGATTTGACACTGCATAAGGTGAGTGGCACTTTGATAGAAGTTGTAAGAGCGTACCTTCAGAAATTACTTTTTTTTATGGCTCTGGCACGATTTGTGCATTAGCCAGCGTCAAGTATAAGATTTTTTATAATTCGTGCTTGTCTTTAGAAATTCGACCGTGTCCTCTATGTACGGTTTAAGCACTCGCCCGGTACCGCACAACCCTCCCAAAGGCCGAGAACAAATTTAAATTACATTAAAACTTACCCTCGAACCGGACATCGAACCCGGTACCCCTCACCTAGCTGCCACTTAATAAGACCGCAAGGCTATGAGGCCCCACAGAAATTACTTTGTTCTTGTTGAAAACAATATTTTTGATGACATTGCTTTATAGTCGACGCATTATGAACTGAGGTAATATTTATATGTCTGTCTCGCTCGCACTTACAGGTCTTATGGGGAGGTGTAGTGAAGTGCGTGAGAATTGTTGAGATGCTTATCGATAACGGGATAGGTACTCAACTCAAACTCAAAATATCTTTATTCATATAGGTAAACAAGTACACTTATGAACGCCAAAAAAGAAGTTAAATTAATTGTTAATTTCTATTTACTACCAGTTCGCAAGTCAAGGGCGTAGAGCGGGTAAGAAGAACTGGCAAGAAACTTTCCGCCACTCTTTTTAATCGCCAACTTTTGAGTCATACAAATTGTTTGAAACTGAAGCAAATCAATCCCAAGGATTAGGATCATTTAAATATTCGTCAAATTTATAAATAGCTTTATTGATTAATTTACGTTTAACGAGGGCTTTGATCAATCGTACCTACCTAAGTTCATAATGCGTCGACTATAGTCAATGATAAATTATTTACTAAGGATAGCCGTATACAGTAGTATTGTCAAAAGGTTTAGCTGGTGGGTGATTGGTCTGTATTTTATAATTAGTTTGTTTTGTCTATATTATATACCTGAGAATCACTAATTCTTGCTCTGCGATCCAAATGTATTTTCGTCCTCCGAACCGAAATTTTGATTGGCTTTCTAGAGTTTCTCGGTTGAGATCGATATCGTAGAAGTCTTCTTTTTGATAATTTTCTTTCTGCCTCGTAATTAGCTATTACATATATATACATGTAATATATGTATATATATTTATATATTAATTGTGACTCAATTAACGTTTGGATTAGCATTTCAATATAATTACATTTCAAAATATAAATAATAATTAAATAAACTTTTTTGTTTTTTCAATTATTATTTATATTTATTCTTTATATTTTACTTTATTTAATTTTAGTTATAGTTTTTTGAGTTTTTTGTTGTTAATTAATTATGCACTTCTTTTAATTTACCCGCTGTAGGTGTTTCTTTATTTATTGTTCCATATTAGGGTTGCCTGGAAGAAATTGCTTGTTAGCGATAAGGCCGCCCGTTGCCTAATAACTTATGTAATCGGTAAATAAATAAATAAAATAGAATCAAGATTTTAATCTAGTTTTAAGAGCATGACAGTCTAGTATTGTACATAAAAACGCAATACCGGCGTAATTGTTGTGTTTTAAGTATCTTTTTTCTCTTTTAGATGGAACGCGAACGTACGAAATTACTTCAACAAACGTTCGCAGAACTTAATAGTGCGTTTGCGGGACAGAATCGTCGGGCTCTCGGCGCTTTACCGCAACTCACGGTTAATAGAGTCAAAGTCACATTTAGAGATGAACCTGGAGAAGGCAGTGGTGTTGCCAGGTCTTTCTACACGAGTGTAGCTGAGGTGAGTTAAGTTTTAAATAAAAAAATGGTGCGTGTACTTATGTACGCGCGTAAGAAGTTATACTTCTTTGGCTTTCTTTATTTTTTTTTAAATATTAAATAACTAATAATAGATATTTAGCGTTAGTAATTTAACAATATTTAATATTTAGTATATTGTTCAATTATTAATTAATGTTAATAACAATTATTATTTTATTATATTATTAATTTAATTTAATAACTAGGTATGTTTCATAACCTTTTAACTAAGTAACAATAGGTCTTTGTGAAAAAGCATTGCTAAATTTCTTTGAAAAAATAATTAAAACTGCTTTATTTGTTTAAAAGGTACTACAAATGTCATTATGGTCAAACGTCACGCATATTCTATTTCTTTTTTCGGCGCCCATACTGAATTTTGTGTCACGGTGCGCGCGCATCGTAAAATTTCACTCTCATAAATTTTTCATAACGCGCCTAAAGAAGTATAACTTCAAAAAACATGTAATCACAAATGCGTGGTTAATTAAAAGATAGTATAAAATTTACAACATCAATAATCATACTCAAATTTTTGAGTCGGTTAAAGAAGCTTCCATTTTCCGAAAGTAAGTGAGCCTTACCTTGTTCCTGATAATTATTAAAAGAATAAACTTTAACTAAGCTGTTAAATACTAGCCTCAAGCTCTTTATTAGAAATTTTGTACTTTTGGCACCAAAAATATTTTTAATCTGTATTTAAGCTGCTTTGTGATATCTATTAAAGAAATTTGTTATCTTAAATATAAAATTCTCGTGTCACAATGTTAGTTACCATACTCCTCCGAAACGGCTTGACCGATTTCTATCAAATTTTCTTTCAAACCCCTATGTGATGAGTGTCCATTTTTTATGTTCTGGATAAAATTTATTTTTTTATTATGTGGCTTTACATACTACCCTTAATTTTCACCCCTCTACAATCAAACCCTATTTTAATTTGTTAATTAAAACTTATGACTTGAATTCCGAGGTTTATATAGAGAAAAATTCACAGAAAAACCTAAAACGTTTTCATTCCGGAAAACTGAACATTCTCTGAGGAAGCATAGCAATCAATTCCATGTTGATATGTACTAAAAAGGCAGGCTAAGTAAAATCACATTAAGGAGAAACGAAGTTCGCGGAGGCAGCTAGTAATTTATATATTTTTAAAGAATTTACTATTAAGTTTGTTTTTGTATTGTTATGGAACTCTGGCAAAGGTATTTCTTAACTTAAAAGGGATCCCAAATCTTACACAAATTGGTGTTAAATTAATAAACACATTTTTCTAATTTATCCTAACTTTTTTATAGGCTCTTCTAGCAAATGAGAAGCTACCGCCGTTTGAGCCCAAAGCAGGCAACGTGACCAATAATAGCGCTGCGAACGGAACTTCTGGTTCCGCGGGTGGCGCTGCTAGTGGGGCTAGCACTAATAGTGGAGCTCGGTAAGTTATTTTATTATAATTAGAAATTTTTTGATAATACATAGTTATGATTTATTTTTTTCCAACAATTTATTTATTTAGTTATAAGCCCACAACATCACACACAGTCCTAAGTCCACCAACTATTTCACAAAATCCCAATAATTGCAAGCATAAGTTTCTCAGTAAAAAAATCAAATAGAAATTAAAAAAAAAACACAACTAAAACACACACGACAATGCAAGCACACATTAAAATAAAATCAATTTTTAACATAAACATAAAATAAAATTTTCAAAAACTATGGCACTGTGCAGAAAAAAAAAGAAAAATCATCAGAAAAACAGCGAAATTAGGTTCTAGAAAGGCACCCCACAATGCTTTCTCTAAAACCGATCAGCCCACTACCGAATATATCCAGCTCTGGATACGCTGTGTTCAATTTGTTGAAATCGCGAAGAATATGCAAATACGCAATGACATGATTCGTGATTTACAGCGATATTAGTGAATAAAATCGAATTTTACTTCAATGTATTTTATTTTAAATGACTTGAGGAAATTTGTAAAGAGCAGTGGCCTACTGGCTTCAGTGTGCGACTATCATCCCTGAGGTCGTTGGTTCGAACCCGGATGGACTTTCTATGTGCGCATTTAATATTCGGAACGGTGAAGGAAAACATCGTGAGGAAACTGGCTTGCCTTAGAGTCAAAAAGTCGATGACGTGTGTCAGGCACTGGCTGATCACCTATTTCTCTATTAGATTGACAAATTATCCTTATCCTATTTGGACGAAATTTTAATTCATTTATAATGTGCCATTAAAAAATACATACAACCCTAAATTTTCACCCCTCTATGACCAACCCCTATTTTCTATTATAGTAGATAGTTATTTTTATTGAACTAAAAAATGTTTCCTAGAAATAATATACATGGCAAAACAAATTTGCCGGCTCAGCTAGTACATATATATAATTATTATTAATAATATATAGGGAAAAATTCTAACCAAACCTTATTTTAACCCTCTAGCAGTAGTAGTGGTGCAAGTCGTGCCCGAACGAAAGACACGGCCAGGCGTGGAGCAGCCAGACCAGCTTCCAGGCCTTCATCACGCGAACCTAGGAGGGTGCTCAGCGTTGATGCACGGCCTTATTCGCCACAGGTATTTAACAGTTATGACGTCATCACGGCTTTTTTTTTTGATTTGATAAAGCAATCATTGTTTTGCTGTGATAGGCATGTTTACTTGATTTTAAAAATATCGATTACAGTAATGTCTGCCCCATTTATATCGTTATAGAATATATATTTAATGCTCTTTTTTTGTTTAATGTGAAAATGTTAAAAATTATCTCTTTAATAATCCGGCTCGAAGGACCACAACGTGTAATGACTCTGTATGCGTTTCCTTTTTATTGTTCCATATTAGTTGCCTGGATGAAATCGCTTGTTAGCGATAAGGCCGCCCGTTGCCTATTAACTTACGTATCCTGCTTTTTTATATGTATGTTTTTGTACAAGGTAACGAGCTGTAAATAAATTGATGTGTTAAAGAAAATCGAATATATATTACATTAAACCTCTTTTTTTAAGTTAGTTATGACATGTATTTCAGGGTGCCCCTGGTGGTGAGAGCGCGGGCTACAGCGGCGAAAGATCTAGCGGACACAACGAACACCTCACCGTACATCAGGCTCAGTTAGGCGAGAGACTGTATCCAAAAGTAAGGTTTTTCTCTAATATATTTAATTGCTATACAAGTAGCGGCACGAAACTCTAGCGCTGAACGTTATTGAGCAGAAGTAAAAAATAAGGTAGGGGGGGGGGCTAGCGGAATGAAGAGTTTCGATTGGCTCTCCAGTCGCATTTCGTCCCCCGCACCGATACGACGCCCCGCGCACATCCCGTGTACAGTCGCGTCATTAATACTGTTGTTACGTTTTGTTGTTCTTTGTTACGTTTGAATTTGTTAGTGTTTTGTGTTTGTTATTTGTTTTTAAGTTTGTTTGTGACTTTAAAGTGAATATGCCTAGAACAACTACTGTTTTGAAAAGACAATCTTAGGTCTTTTTTGGAAATACGTTCTATTTACAGACACTTTTTTACTGTCTTATTATATCTTATAGATAGGTAATATTACTTACATGCGCGACAGTAATCATGCGCAGCAGCTATCCTTCACATTTCGTTCAGCTTAATATCGTTATTTAGGTAATCATTAATCAATGTGGCATATAATGTATTGATAGGTAATATTACTAACGTGCGCGACAGTACACATGCGCAGCAATCCCCTCCACGTATCGGCCAGCGCTAGACTTGAGACGTGCCGCTGCCTATAAAAAATACCAGTTAATGATTAGTAGCAATACATCTGCTTACGTAATACTTGAACGGGCCCCAAGTAGGTGATCAGTCTTGTCCTGTGATTGGAGATGTGCCGGATTCCTAACAATTTGTAACCGTCGCGTGGAGCAAAAGTTCATTGCACACATAGATAGAAAAATATTGCTCATAAATAAAGCCTCGAAACCAACACTGATCTATAAAAATAATAGAGTTATAATTAATTGTGTGTATGTCAAAAAAGTTTTGGACACTTAGTAACTCTTACTCTGAATCAAATCTTTGTATCACATGCGTTTTTGACATGGGAAACGTTCAAGTGTTACGTAACGAATTGGGGGGGGGGGGATAAATAGTGACTAGGTGGTCACGAAACGTTTTACTATACTTGGGTACAGAAAAACGTTACGGCGCGTTACATGAGGGGTGGGGGGGTCAAAAATCTTCTAAAATTGCATGACGTAATACTTGAACGCTCCCATGCGTGTGTCATACTAATTTCATCTAAATTTTAGGTTCATTCCCTACACCCAACGTTCGCGGGCAAGATTACGGGGATGTTGTTAGAACTGACGCCTGCTCAATTGCTCGTGTTGCTCGCAAGTGAAGACGCGCTCAGGCAAAAGGTTCGAAAGGCCATGGATCTCATCGTTATGCACCCATCAGAGGCGATACTTGGTAAATATTAAAGCAGTTTATCTATTTTCGACTTAAAGGTTTGTATTTTTTTTTTAAAGACAGTTCACACCAATTGACCTAGTCCCATGCTAAGCTGGTGAAGCTTGTGTTATGGGTACTAGGCAACGGATATACATACATATTATAGATATAAATATATATTTAAACATCCAAGACCTAAGTACAACACCAAATGCTCATCACATCGATGTTCGTCTCAGCCGGGAATCGAACCCGGGACCCATGGATTCGCAGTCAGGGGTACTAACCACTAGACCAATGAGTCTTCAATGTTTAGTCTATATATTGGGTTGGGGAAAAAGTCTTTTCGCATTACAGTATGTATGAACTTGTAATAAAATCTCTTTGGCTATACTATATGGATCTGGCTGGTTTTGTTATCAAGGAATGTTGAGATATTAAAGAAGATAATTCCAAAATCAAATTAGGATAATGTTAGTTTTTTATTTATTTTTCGTACCGTCAAGATGAGTGAACCGAATGAAGAAATTCGATACATTTATAATTTTCCTCCAAAAAAGGTCGAAATACAACACAAGCCGCGAAAGAAATTTGTGATGTTAATATGGCCCTAGCACAGTGTCTGTGACAGTAGCACAAATTTGGTTTAAGCGTTTTCAATCCGGAAATTTTGATGTCAAAGATCCAAGTCGCTCTGGTCGCCCTGTAACGGTTAAAATGGATGCCATGGTTGAAAAAGTGGAGCAAGATCGGCATATCAGTAGTTAAGACGTAGCTGAAGAACGGGGAATTGACCACAAAAAAGTTTTGGTGCATTTGGAAAAAACTGGGTACACAAAAAAGCTCAATATTTGGGTACCTCACGAGCTCACTGTAAGAAACCTAATGAACCGTGTACTCATTTTTGATTCTTTATTACGACTTAATGGAACCGAACCATTTTTGAAGAAGCTGACAACTGATGATGAAAAGTGGATCACGTATGACAAGAACGTGCGAAAAAGGTCGTGGTCAAAGGTCGGTCAGGCTTCCCAGACTGTGGCGAAACCCGGGATAACTCGCAACAAGGTGATGCTGTGTGTGTGGTGGAATTGGAAGGGCATTATTCATTATGAGCTGTTACCACCAGACAGGACCATCGATTTTGAACTCTACTGCGAACAACTGATGAGATTAAAGCAAGAAGTTGAGAGAAAGCGGCCGGAATTAATCACCAGAAGGGGTGTGGTTTTTCATCATGATAACGCTAGACCTCACACATCTTTAGCCTCTCAGCAAAAACTAAGAGAGCTTGGCTAGGAGGTGATAATGCATCCGACGTATAGTCCTGACTTTGCACCTTCAGATTTCCACCTGTTTCAGTCTCTTCAGAATTCTTTAGGCAGTGTCAGGTTAACATCACGAGAGGACTGCCAAAACCAATTGTTTCGGTATTTTGATCAGAAGTCCCAAAATTTCTGTAGCAATGGGATCATGTCCCTACCTAAATGATGGCAAAAAAATATCGAACAAAATGGTACCTACATACTTTAGTCAAATGTAAATAAACTATTTTAAAAAATGTTTTGAATTTTCTTAAAAAATGCGAAGAAACTTTTTCCCCAACCTATTATATGACTCTAAGACCGAATTAACACGGATAAAACCGCGGGGCACAGCTAGTATGTAATTACATTTTCTCCCGAAATCATTTCTTATTTGACCAATTACCCAACAGAAACAAATTTATATTTATTATTGTTACAATGGCCATTTTTTTTGGCTGAAAGTTGGCCCCTATTAAATCACTTTGACAGTATATTCTTTTGTAAGTTAAAAAAACAAATCATTTCTTCCTTATTAATGTAACGTGTGGTGTGTGAAATGAATTGTGATTTTTAGGTCTCTATTTTATAAAAAAAAATATTTTATCGTGTCTATTTTAGGGGCCACACGTTAGTACGTCACACGTTAATGGGGAGGGAGGGTATCACCGAAGTGTGACATCGTGTGACAAGGGGCATGGGCCCCCCCCCATCAATACTTATGTGACGTCACATGTTAAAATTTTAAATACTAAAACCATTGATATACAAAAAACCCAAGATGCACAGTCTCGAATAAAAGTAACGCTCGAAAGTGTCCCGAAACACTATTTCTGTCTCTTTCTATAAGTTACAAGCATATATTATTGCAAAATCAACCTTACGCGAATTGTTTAAAGTTGTTATTACAACGATTATTTTTAAATACATACATCAATTTAAAAAATGTGTGACGTCACACCAGGAGGGGGGGGGTTATAAAAATGTGACAACCTGTGACAAGGACGGGGGAGGGGTTCAAAAGTCCTAAAATTCGTGTGACGTACTTTATGGATGGCCCCTTATGTCGTCATATTTTTTCAATTAATGTAATTTTAAATATTTATTATTAGGCTCGTAATCATACAATTTCCATCGAATGAACTATTAGACAAGGTTAAAACCCATTTCCGATTATTTATTATTGACTATACAAAGTCATAATTGTAGGAACCCCTCCAAAACCCTTTCCTATGCAATTTGGCGTCGTAAACTCCATATTCACAATGCGTGAAGTATTTTTACATGTAAATTTTTACTCAACAATTTGTATTCAAAGAATGTATTAGGAATTACATTCGCCCAATCCCTTTCCGAGCGTCTTGATCCCTATTTGGGGTCATTCTGCATCAACACATTTACCCTGGAGAGTGTCATGAGTCAGAGAAGTTGTTGAGTTTGACAACTGCAGAGTTTAATCATCGGATTTCCTAGCCTTCAGTCAGTTTTTGTCATGCAATTCCGGACTTTGGCCTTTAAGAAAAGAGCGTACCAATTCTTAAAAGGCCGGCAACGCACTCGCGAGCCCTCTGGAGTTGAGATTCCATAGGTATCACTTAACATCCGGTGAGCCCGTTTGCTCCCTGTTCTATAAAAAAACATACAGACGAAGGAATATTATTTACAAGTTACATACTGTCAAATAGCCTATTTGTATCGTTATTTTTACGAACAATCGAATGATGTGCTAAGTTTTATTACATTTTATATATTTGTTAACAGATCTCGATGTATTCTCTCTATCGGAGCGTGGCGGGGGCGCAGCCCTAAACCCTACGAGCGCCGTCTCGGCCCCTGACGACGCAGCTCCGCTGTTCTACTCCCCTGGCAAGAGAGGGTATTATTCCCCTCGCCAGGGTAGAGCTACTCCAGAGAGGATTAACGCTTTTAGAAATGTTGGAAGGTAATCTATTTTGTTTTAACAGTATTTTTTTTTTTCAGAAATAAAAATCATCATCAATTCAGTCATATTGAGACGATGGCGATGTATTCTTTAGGAACAGTCGTAGTTTCATCAAAACCTGTTCAGTAGTTTTTAAGATATCCACGGATTTCTGTAGGGGACATGCTTAATATAGATTACTTTTATTTTAAGATGTATTTTTTTAATAATAATAATTTATTGCATGAATATGGTACAAAAATGTGTAATGTGGGGTACAATTATAAGTTCGCATATTCTGCCACACACATTGGCGCGCAAATATTTTACATTTTTAGTCATATGAAGTGGTCAATTCTTATATTATTTGTATCGTATATATCATAATATCATATGTTATTAAATTTATAACAACTACAGTGTCTCACACAAATAATTATTAATTGAATAATACATTTTTTTCAAAAGTAGTACACCAAGTCGCTTTTTAAAGACTCTAGTCAGAAGAATTAATACTTTTGTATTTAAAGGCGTTGAATAAAGGTTTAGCTTCCCGAAGAATACCGAATATTTTGGTTTTTTTTAGTCCTTAAACAATATACATACTTAAATTGGCATTACAATAAATACATTTTGCGATATTTCAATATTATTTAATTACAATATGCCGTCGAATAAAAGAAATTGCAGCTAAAAGAGAATTTTTTTTATGATACAGTATTATCATAAAAAAATAAAAATTTATCTAAAAATTTTAAACAATAACTTAGGGGTGGACTACCCTTAACATTTAGGGGGATGAAAAATAAATGTTGTCCGATTATCAGACATACTCAATATGCGCACAAAATTTCATGAGAATCGGTCAAGCCGTTTCGGAGGGGTTTAACAACAAACACCGCGACGCGAGAATTTTATATATTAGATTTATTCAAATTTTTGATTACAGAATAATAGGCCTATGCCTCCTGCAAAACGAGCTATGTCCAATGTTCCTGAACCGTCACGTCCTGAAATATATCCTGGGCAGGAAGATACGCTTCCACGATCTGGCCTTCTTCGATCCAGTTGTCTACGAGAGCTTGAGGCAGCTCGTGGTGGACGCGGAAACTGGTGACTCTCACACGCTTTTTGCGGCGCTTGATCTCAATTTTAGGTGAGTCATAATTATGAACTGGCACTAGAGCTTATAGATGTTTCTTTGATATTTATTATATGTATATACTTATTTTAATTAATTTTAAATAATGTTAATATCTGAAAATGAAACATGTCAAATTTAATTTTATTACGAATTGACACACACAAACACAAAAGTGGTCTCGCTCGTTCTTATGTGTGCGTGCGCGTATATAATCTGTGACTTATTGTTTGTTGGCCGTATGCTTAATTGTATATATATATATATTGTAATCGTTTAAACATTGCATTCGATTAATTATTTTTATATCACGTTTAGTTTTTATACATCAAATTAAAATATGCTGTTTATTTTTTATTTTTTTTTAATGGCTCTGGCACGGTTTGTGCATTAGCCAGCGTCAAGTATGAGAGTTTTATCATTCGTGCTTTTTGCCTTAGAAATTCGATCATGTTCTCCATGTACGGTTTAGGCACTCGCCCGGTACCGCACAACCCTCCCAAAGGCCGAGAACAAATTTAAATTAAATTAAAACTTGTCCTCGAACCGGGAATCGAACCCGGTACCCCTCACCTAGCTGCCACCTAATAAGACCGCTAGGCTATGAGGCCCCCAAATATGCTGTTAGTTTCGAGTTTGATGACATTTTGACTTTTTGACATTTGAAGGATTTGGTGACAGTTTAATAAATGTTTTTTTTTTAATAAATTTGATAGTGACCAGTCTTATGTATCTAACTCTTACGCCCGATCCCAATAACCTATATCAATCCGTTTTTGATAGATCTTATCCACGTGTTGTAATAAGTGTGCCAATAACCAATCGACGGATTGTAATAGCCATCTGTCGATACAAACTAGCCATGAGAGGTCGTATCGGTGTCTGTGGATAGACCTTTGTATGAAAATGACAGTTGACGATAGCTCGATTTCAATAGTTAATTAATTTAACAGATTTTAACTTGCACCAGTTTTTAAGTAATTAAAAAACTGTTTGTTATGTTTTAAACATACACATGTATATTTTAATGATATTTGTACAGTTTTATTTACTTTATTTGGTTTACATTGATTATCAAATATGAGTGAAATCTCGGTAAAATGAAACGACAAAAAACAATTTATCCGTCGCCAAAAATGGATTGTCTTTGTAGGGTTTGGTTATTCGGATGCAGATAGGAGATCGATCGACCGTCACCGATAGAATTCAGCCGGGACCTTTGATTTTGGTCAATATAACCGGTATGGGAGCGTTCAAGTATTACGTAACGAGATTTTTGGAGATTATTGACCCTCCTCCCCCCCTTCCCATGAACTCGCCGCAACGTTTTTCAGTACCCAAGTACAGTACTGTACTCGAGTATAGTAAAACGTTTCGTGACGTGACGTGGTGTAAGTAGAAAATAATATTAACAACAACGCGTAATTCAATCCCCGCCTCGCATCGTAACGTTTTACAAAAGACGTGGGGGGGGGGGGCAAATTTGTTACGTAATACTTGAACGCTATAACGCTATATGTATAATTTAAAATAAGTAAATCATTGAATATTTTCAGCCTTGAAATGTGTGAAGAGGAAGGCGGTGGCTGCGTAGAGTTACTGCCCGGTGGACGAGAGATCGAAGTGACCGCGCTGAACGTATACGACTACGTGCGGAAGTACGCGCAACATCGCATGGTCATATCTCAGGAGAAGGCTTTAGAGGTAATATTTTTATTTATAGAAACGGTAACATATAATTAAATTTAAGTAAAATTTCTTTAATATACATTACACACACATGTTAATAAATTTAGAATTATTTGTTGAAAATCACTCCGATACTTAATGCACAGAATTATGCATCACACATTAACAAAATTAATCTAAAATGTTCATTTTTTACTGTCATTGTTTATTTATTTTTTTAATTTCAACGTTTGTTGTTCATTTTGTAATAAATTCGTCATAGTCGTAGAATAGTGACGGATCCGACAAATAGTAAACTTTACAGGGCAGCCATTTTAAAAAATCCAAAATTTCAGGCTATGCGAGTGGGAGTCCTGGACGTGCTCCCCGAATCGGCCCTAGAAGGCCTAACCGCGGAGGACTTAAGGCTGTTGCTGAACGGTGTTGGCGACATCAACGTGGCAGCGCTCGTGTCGTACACGGGCTTCAATGACGAGAGCGGGGAACCCCCGGAACGACTCGCCAGATTCAAACGCTGGCTCTGGGCTATAGTTGATAAGATGACGCATTTGGAAAGGCAGGATTTGGTGAGTTTTCTTTAGGCGCGTTATGAAAAATTTATGAGAGTGAAATTTTACGATGCGCGCGCACCGTGACACAAAATTCAGTATGGGCGCCGAGCGTGCGCGAGATGGGAATTAGACAATCTACTTGTAGTACCTTTTAAACAAATAAAGCAGTTTTAATTATTTTTCAAAGAAATTTAGCAATGCTTTTTCACAAAGACCTATTTATACTTAGTTAAAAGGTTATGAAACATACCTAGTTATTAAATTGAATTAATAATATAATATAATAATTATTATTATTAATATTAATTAATAATTGAATAATATACTAAATATTAAATATTGTTAAAATAATTAACGCTTAATATTGATTATTAATTATTTAATATTTTAAAAAAATAAAGAAAGCCAAACTTCTTACGCGCGTACATAAGTACACGCACCATTTTTTATTCATATAGGATTTATCAGTCTCTTTAAAAAAAATGTGTGCGTGTACTAGGAGTACACACGTAAGAAGTGAAACTTATATAAAACCTTTGTTGTACGCAGAGCCATAATTGGTTTGTTTTAAGTTTAGATGTCTGAAACTATTTCTTTAAACACAGTAAATTTTGATACACTGCCTAGCATACAATTTACAAATTAGTTGATGCAAATTGCGATTAGCAAATTTCAAGTCGAAAATGTAATCCGTTGTCAAACATACTATATGTCATATTTTAACGCCGATAAAGAAGTTCACTTCAAAAAGCAACATGGCGCGTAACGGAAAAATGTGACCCGTAACGTAAAAATGTTACACTAAATTTTTTTCCAACCCCGATAAAGAAGTTTCACTTCAAAAACAATTCAAATTTTTAGTTACAATCCATGTGTCTCCTGTGTTCCACAAATCACATGTGGTCTCAAAGGTTTTTGTGCTATGCCCCAGAATTACCCTTTCTACAATGTCCCCGATGTATATATAATTATTAATATTTAAAAAATTAATCGTCTACTTAAGAAACTTTACATTCCTTTATATTATAGTATTAGTTGTGTTAGTATAAGTTTAAAAAATTGAGAGAGAGAGAGATTTTTGAAGTGAAACTTCTTTATCGGGGTTGGAAAAAAATTTAGTGTAACATTTCTTCGTTACGCGTCACATTTTTCGGTTACGCGTCACATGTTTCGGTTACGCGTCACATTTGACCGTTACGCGCGTCTATTTCTCGTTCCTACCACGGTTGATTCAAAGAGATTCTAAACCATTAATAACAAAAATGTATAATAACGATAACAATGATACTAAAAATTCTATTACAATTTATGAAATTCTGTAATAATCTTAGTGGTAATAAGGTAAAATGAAATAATTGTATTATTTGTATTCAAGTCTGTGATATTAAAAGCCTTTTGTTAAACTTTATCTAATTTAACTTTATTTAACCAATTTCTGTAAAGTTAGTTGCATATAGATAATTTTTCGAAAAATAAGGTCATAAAGAAGTTTCACTTCTTACGTGTGTACACTAGTACACGCACATTTTTTTTATTTTGTAGTGGTCTAGTAGTAGTAGTTCTCCTCCATATTTTTCTATTTCTCCTTGTCTTGAGCAATTTTTTTAATTAGGTTCACATATTTGTACATTAACAAAACATTTTTATTTTTATAACCATGGGTCCGAAAAAGATGATTTCTATTGAATTAAATCGTGAAATCATTTTCTTATTCAAAAACACAACAAAAATTGGTCATTCAATTAATTTGAATGGGACAAATTGCTTTGAGACAGCAAGGTTGCGGAACGTATTCAACTACGTGCGTGCGTACGTGCGTACGTCCTTGATTAGACAATCAACATACTTCAAAATGATAATCATTAATTGTTTTAATCAGGTATACTTTTGGACCGGATCGCCAGCTCTGCCAGCATCAGAGGAAGGCTTCCAGCCAATGCCATCAGTGACCATCAGACCAGCCGACGACGCCCACCTGCCCACGGCCAACACTTGCATCTCCCGACTCTACATACCTCTGTATTCCTCGCGACACGTTCTCAAACATAAACTATTACTCGCTATTAAAACTAAAAACTTTGGCTTCGTCTAGAATAGTTTTAGTACGACTCATTTATCGATATCAAAGAGATTTAAATATTTAATTGTATGTATAATTACATATATCTTTTACATAATTATATATATTTCATTGCAAGCAAGGCTACTCTGTAAAATACAGATTTTTTTAAAGTTGGCGTTGGTACATGTGTACTATCTGAATAGTCTCGCTACTATGTAAATTGACTTAGTTGGCACTTTTTGTTTTCTCAAATCACATATAACATAGTCATCTCATAAGCTATTATAATAAGTTTTATGTTTGCTATATTTAAATCTCTTTGCGTTATATATAATTGAATGCTATGCATACAGTTGTATTATTTATGCTGAATTCATGTGACATTGGATTGGCTCGCACAATACTTAGACCGGTCAATATGTTTCCGGTGAAGTATAGTTTTCTGAATATCACCCGATGGTTGCATTGGATTTCTTTTTCTAAAGGTTTATATATAAATCAAAATGTCACATTTATCTATTGTACCTGTTGTACTTAGGTCAACTGCGTTTTCAATAATTTATATGCGAATAGAAAAGCTTTGTTAATAAAGATCTTAGATTACAATGGGTACTATTTTATTGGGTTCAGATAGACGGCGAATTCCAATAACTATGATTCATGTGATAATGGAGGAAGTAAGCGCCTCTATCTATAAATTTTAAGGTTATAATAGTTTTCATTTTGATTAGTTAAGGTTCTTAATAAATACTTCCTAAAATGCTTATACTGTTGTTTTATTTCCATATTATATACAGTGTTAACTCTATATAACGACACTGAAGGGACTGCGAATATATTGACGTAAGAAAGAGTTGCCGTTAAATGGAAAAAAAAATTTGATTTAGAAAAAAAACTATTTCAGACTAGTGTTAGTAATTACATAAAAACAATGGGGCAACCAGTCATTGGAATCATACTTTTTCTTATTGTTTCTTGCATGCACATTGCACAGTTCAATGATAATATATCGCTAATTTTATAACACAAAAATAATTGTAATAATGCCATGAGTTTGAATCCATGAAAAAAGGTCAGTTTGAAATTATTAACATACATAAAATATTATTTAAGGATAATGCAAATAAAACAAGTCAACTAATACTACAAAGCTTTATTACTTTGTGATACAAAATTAAATTCTCTTGACATTTTACTGTAAATACCATACAAAATGCTAATATGACACGCATGTAATAAGACACTAGTTGCATCGGTACTTGGATATGTATTCCAACAAAGTTCGATTAAGGCCAAAATTAAGAATCTAACAACTAAACTAAAATTAGTTGACCACAACAGGTATGGTAGTGTATGGAAATACCAAGAATAAAACTGATAATGCAAGCTTCTAGCACAAACTACACCAATAAAGTTAACCAAAAACATGGGTAAAATAAACAATTGTGAAAGAATATCGAAATTAATACTATAATGCTTTGTTTCACTTTCAGAGCTTTTGGATTTTACTTCATTGTTCCCCTTATTTCCCTTTGGCGCTGACTTTTTAAGCATATTTTCAAATGATTTTAATAATTGTTCCTGTTCTTTGGTAAGATCTTCATCCTTTTCCAATTTGCTTTTCATGCTTTTCTTAGCTTTCACTTTTTTCTTATCCTCTAAATTTTTGGCATCTATTTGAGGCTGTACTTGCTTTTGAACATACTTTAAACGACAATAACTTCTAAAATATTGTATACACATCGGTAAAAACAATAATAACAACATGATATGTATTCCTAACAAAATTAAATGAAACCATGCACTTTCAAATACTTTCACATCCATAAATCTATAATTAACAGTCCAAGTATGATTAAAAACTCTACCAACATCAAAACTTCCTCGAATATAAGCAACTGGGTTACTTAACAAAAACGGTAGGCCTAAAATCAGTTGTGTCAGAGCACAAACAAATAATTGTTTAAATGTATCTTTAAATCCTAAATTAATCAAATAAAAGAAAAACAGGGCTGGCGCATATAACAAAATATTCATCTTTACAGAAACTGCTAAGCTGTATATAAAGCTAGCTAAATACCACCTTGAATCTAAAAATAAATTAAGTGATGCATATAATAGTAATACAGCAATTGGATCATTAAACATTCTTAAAACATGAATAGAGTGAATTCTATATGAGGTTAAAATTGTGATAGCAAGGGCATATGGTGGAACTTTCTTTGTTTTATGATAAATTCTTAAAATGAAAATAAGTAATATTAAATAAACACTGATAAAAATATACTGCGCCAGCTTTATATTTTCACCATGACTAGTAACAAAGTATAAAAATGAATAAATATACACAAAACCAGCAGGATAAACCAGGGGTCCTGTATCACCACGGAGCTTGCTGTAATCAAAGGTACCATTTAAGAATCCTTCGCACTCTTGCATATATGCTTTCCAATCTATTTCTGTATAAGGCACTTTTTCTACAATCAGTACATTTAGAACCAACTCCGCAACCAAAATACAGAACGCAATAAACGATAAATGGGCAGGATCTACTATTATTTTCTTCACATATGTCCATGTAAACATTTTTTTGATGTCTTGATATCTTATCTGAATGCTATTTCGTCCCATCTTCTATAATTTGGTTACCATTTATTGTAGAATACGCATTCCTAGACTAGCTCTCCCAAGCAGTAGGTTTCACCTTACGAGAGGGATTTTAAAAATAGATTCAGATGCCACCGGTGTCCGGGCCAGTCTGTCAGGTTATGTTCTAGTAATAAATCTTAGGTAGAAAAATTTTCTGACCCCCAGTGTAGATAGCTCTCGAAGGCGTATTTTAAATTATTTTATAAAATTTAAACAAGCCTGCTCTTAGTATTCACATCTAAGTTTTATAAATTAAAAATACATCAACAACATTTTCAAAAGATAAAGATACTACGTAACACAGACTACTGTCCGATGTATCGTCTTACGTCTATATACGTTGACAGTTGACACAGTTAAATGACTATAGATAATACTTTTATTTCTTTGCAGCATACAACTACTATTATTATATTATAGATTATTACAGTTAAACGTGATTTTTATACAATTCCCATAAAATATATAGATATATACATTAGTCTTCTCTAAGTAAATTAAATCGCAGTCCGTTACCCCTATACGCTTTACAAATAGGTCGCTGCCCAGTGAAGACTCGATGCTGGTTAAGCTGCGAGACCAAGCGGAGAGTGGAGACTGGACAAAAGCATGAGTACCTTGAGTTTATTTAATACTCTGCAATGAAGTAGTTCATCCAAATCCAGATGCATACATCACATAACAACGTCGGCTAATAATTCTCGGTATTTTAGGAACTGGAGTCACGCAGGATGTATTCCATAATGGGTAGACAGACCTGAATATAAAATAATATTGAAAATATGCGGGATTATTAAAAAGTCTGCAAGTTCTTTAATGTTTACATCGTGCAATCATTTTATTTCGAAATGTTTGATGTCAAACTGATTACAGTATGATAGACTGATGACAAGATTGGCTTCAAAAATCTGTATTGATAAATGACAATCTGTATTGCAAAATTATTTCCAATATTTAGAATGTTATTTGTATTTTGATAGGTTTCCTCTTACCGCTTAGTATTAATTAATTGAGGTTTTATTTTACCAAAATAAAAAGAGTCATGATAAGAGTAATATTAGCACGGATTTCCGCTTGTTTCATTTATGCGCTACTAAGTGACGGTCTTTTCGTTAAACGTACGAGGGTTAGAGTTAAGGCAAAATGCATACATATAGAAGAATCATTTACAGCTGAACTTTTAACACAAGGTGAAAATAAGGGTAAATTTATACTACCACAGAGACGTCAGTCGAAGCACATCGAAGCATTTATCCAAAACTGAACATAACAAATTTAACCTTAACTCCACAGTGTAACGCACACATTACTTTTGAGATTTCAAAAAGACGCGCGCATTCTTCAGATTTCGCGCGTGACCAACGCTGATTTATGCTGCGGTAGTATAAATTTACCCTAACACGCTCAATTTGTAATGAAAATAAATAAATAATTTTAATATATCTATATTTATCAGACAATTATTTTAAAAGATACCTGTACGTTCGGAAAGGCGACGCTTAGTTATTTAAATACGCGCCATATCACCTGACAGGTGATGTTTTTAGCGAATCCGTCCTGTCAAAGTACACCATAGAAATAAAACAATTTCATATCAATATAATTTATTACCTATAAAATACAAAACTGTAATACTATACGGGAATGAATAAATGCAGATTAAATAAGAGAGCTCATATATGTGTATATTAAAATTCATAATACAACTAGTTAAGCCAAGTTTAATCTATTTAAAACACAACTTCCATACAATTTTAAACCAAATCAGTCAACACACTTATTTATATGAGTGCAGTTAGAATGAATTTCTAAACTCTTTATTTTAATACTAGATTTATCGTATGTTCCCAAAAAAAAAAATTATGAATGTTCTGACATTTTGCATGGACACAAATGTTTGAATTACACACAGATCAACCATTAGAATAAAAAGGCTTTATATGCTTAGTGCATTACTAAATTGGTTATTATCTACTTGGCAATCGAGAAATCTATTAACATTACATCATATAATACATATGTAGTGTTCAGCATTTAATCTCATTAGGAATTACTAATTTTAACTTGAAACGACTATGCAAGCAATGTTTCTGTTAAGTATATCTTCAAGATTGCGTTCAAAAAAAAAAACACAAACTTGTAATAAAGTGTTTGTTGTAATTTTAATACAAATATTAATTAACACTAATTCATTGTTTAAATCAAATTAATTACAAGATCGATTCTCCAATAATACTTGACGAAAATTATTCTTAGGACTAACTTATTCTAGAGATAAATAAAATTTGGTATAAAATGTTAGTACATATATGGCTAGGTGCAAGTAAATTGGCAGTCCATTTGGACGAGATGCTTATTTAGCAAATTGTATTTGAAGCAGTGAATATGTCTACTGATCTATCGTTATATCCGGAATGTATCTTAGAATGTAAAACAAATTCTGCCAGCTAAACTTCTAGATTTCGGTAACTGCGTCATTTTGGGCGGTGTTACAAATTTGACAGTCTATGGTTAGTAACAATCGTTGATATTTGGTCAAAACACAATCTTTGACAGGTATGACCCAAAGCCAAACGTATTTGTATGAGAGTGGTCACGTGACCACGTACAAATTTATTTTTTCATTTCACGCCCGTATACGTATGAAATGTATTCCACATTGTATAACATAGTATCAAAGAGAAAGTGTAATGTACAGATCACATGACGCTTAACACAAAATGTGACAAATGACAAGAACGCGATCAGTGTTACCTATCTCTAGAACTTTCCACTACTTAATTGCTATTACTAAAGTATGTTCATACCTAAAACTTGAGATAAAAAACTCACCGATAACAAATTTTATGTGAATGCAATTTAGATGTGCTAATACAAGTTTTAGTGAGTAAATCTGTGTATAAGCTCGGAATGACATGTGCTTACAAACTTGAATATTGAATCTATGTTTTCCTTATGGCAAAAGATCTAAAAGTCACTCAAAAATTTCACATCAGCATTATGGAGGCTATATGTATATCAGATTGTATACCATTATACAATCTGATATCATTATACCATTAGTATAATGTTTTAAAAAAAGGAATTAACAAAAACGTTCTGGAAATGCAAAGAATTAAGTTGGACTAAAGGCACTACCAATCTGAGAGGGCAAACAAGGTCCATAACAAGATTTCTAGATCTACGGAAAATGTTATGACATTAGACCAGACAGTGGTTATGCGTACAAGTTTCGCTAAAACAAACATTTTCGCTTATCTCTGAAACCTTTATAAGGGTTCGCTATAAAGCATTATTTCAATTGTGTTAACAAACTATATAAAAAAAAAATAGCGAAACGCGATAGTTTTCTCGAAACTTGTACGTGTATTAAAAGTACCAGTCGCGTGACTTGAATTTTGTTGATTATTAAAAAAACATTTGCCGATTACCCAAGCATACTTCATTTTGCTTAAGAGAAAAAAGTACTTGATCGATATTTTATTTGTTTTTTTACTTAAATTTTGTTTGCCGTAAACCTGTCTACACTTCATGGATATTATACATTTGATTTTTTTTTCAATAAAATATTTCACTCCCGAAAAAAACATACGGCGGCTCTAATAATAATCGAGAAATTGGCGGTAGTAATATTCCCAGTCAGTTTTTGTCTATGGTCTTACCGGAAGGACCTGCTAAGAGAGGAGGTGTGTTCTCACTTCTTCTTGCTCTTGCCAAGAGTAAGAGTGTGGTGTGAGTGTTGGGTCTGTTGTTTGCGACGGTTGAATTCAATTGTGTCATCTTCTATCTTCTTGCGAAGCTCTTCGAGACGTTTCTTCTCTTCTGTATGGTCTTTCTTTAGCTTGTCGAATTTCGCATGGAGCTGAAAAAGTTATTGAAGATTTTCAATAGAAAAGTATGTTAATAAGAAAATACTTATAAGATTTTATTAAAACTAAAGTAATATAATTTAATAAATATTTTTTTTTATGAAACCCTATTCTATTGTTGCATTTTTGTACAGATTCTGGTCCCTACATTCTTGTGTTGTTGGTGACCACTCTTCCGAGGTAAAATAAAAGAACAAAAACTTAGTACTTTAAAATATTCAATAAAAAAAAATCATATGAACAGTAAATCAAAATATTTGATAAATATGTGTGCGTGATATGTATGGGTGTGTATACCCATTCATACATACACCCACCTTCGCGCACTATAACTTCAAACCATATAATTTTAAAAACCTCTGAACTAGAAGAACCTTTGACCTTAATTTCGATGTCGGTATACTGAAATTAAAGTCAAAATCATTTATTCATATAGGTAACACAATGTACACTTATGAACGTCAAAAAGAAATACATATTAAATGCTTCTAATTTTACATTTACTGCCAGTTCTCAAATCAAGATGGAAGAGAACTGGCAATTAACTCTCCGCCACTCTTTTTAATTGCCAACTTTTTGTTTTACACAACGTTTGTAAGGAGCTGCAACCGAAATTCCACATGACATCTTAATTAATAATAATAACATAAATTTAAAACAAAGATTTGTCCTCTATCAGTAGGAGGCATGGTGAACTGATCTCACCTCTTTTTCAGCTTCCTTAAGTTCAGCCTCCTTCTCCTTAACACGTTGAACGAACATCTGACGCATCTCATCTTCTTTCAGCTGCAACTCAGCCAGATGAGCTGATCGCTTCTGCTCAAATGTTTGTTGGAAGGAAACCTAAAATGATATCGATAAGTATGAACTTACATGTTCGTGTTCTACACGTTACCTTTTAATTAAACCAGTTTTAGTCTAATTAAATCAGTGGCGCAACAACCTCTAGATCTTTTACCGTTCGAGCAAATGTTAAATGCGCACATAGATAGAAAGTCGATTGGTGCACAGCCGGGGCTCGAACCTACGACTTCACGGATGAGAGTCGCACGCTGAAGCCACTAGGCCAACACTGCTTTAGTCTAATTAAGATTTAAAAAATATTCATTTGTTTTTCATCTTAATGTATCAGATAGATTCTCTCATCCCTAAAGTCGAATACCATCATCACCAATCCATGTGAGAATTTAACACGAGCTCGTATGGTGATGTAAAACATCGTAAAGTCGGCATCAAACCCAAAAATCTTAGTATTTCCTATTATCTTTAGGTTTCCTTTTGCAAACGTTACGATATTACGATGCGGGGCGGGGATTGAATTACGCGTTATTGTTATTGTAACTTTTAGGTATAAACGTTACGGCGCATTACATGGGGGGGGGGGGTCAAAAATTGCGTGACGTAATACTTGAACGCTCCCTTACCGGTTTGTTGTGAGCGTCAACATCGCTAAATCCCATTTGAGCGAGTCTTCGACGGCGATACAACTCGTAGTGGCGCGCGTGAGTCTTCTCTCGCATATCCTCCATGTTGGTACGAATTAACATCTCACGCAGCTTCACAAAGTCGCAATGGGACTCATTTTCAACTGGAAATATTTAATCTATATTTATAAAAGAAAGTCGTGTTTGTTACAACACTTATAACTCGAGAACGGCTAGACCGATTGCCATGGTTTTTGATTTGCTGGATTTGTTTCTGTCCTGAATACAGAATACATCATAAAAACAATGAAAACTTGATCATTTCAATAGATGCTGATTTGTTTATTACATGTCAAACATTTGTTGTCCAATCCTGTCAAATAGTGTAACAACTATATTTTTTTTGGAGCTTATGGCCTGGTTGCTGAGACTATGATTATTCTATGATTGTCTATGATTTTTCTTTATTTTTTTTTATTTTCATTCTCATTCTGTATGTATGTTTTCATCATCATTCATCATAATAAAATACTTTTTTGTTTCTATCTATGTATATAAATATATTATTTTGTATCATTGTTTTACGTTCATCAAAGCCTTAATTAGTTCAGCTAAAAAGTAACACGACATTCATTCACTGTTAGGCGGTACAAAGTTCGCCGGGTCAGCTAGTGATATAATAAAAAATTGTTTATTGGAAAGTCGAATTATCGAACCAATATAACGCTTTCTAAACAGTTTATTTAACAATATTTTAATTTTTATAGTAGCTTCGTTTCATTATTAACAGACTAAGAAGAATATATTATCGTCTATAGACAACAATTGTGTATACGATTATAATTTTAAAATTCTTTAAAATTGTGTCAGTAATACAATGTTTAAATCTACAAAAAGTAAAAAGGTATGAGAAAAAATATTTTATATAACCTCATTCGGAATATTCTAATTATGAAATGAAATACAGACTTTTATTGCCATATTTTAATCACATACACACACACAAATTAAAAGTTAAGGGACACTCGGATGGTATCATAACAGTATGATAGATTTTCTCGACACCAATCTTACGACGAAAAAAAAAGCCAACATCACGAGGTGTTCCCAGACGGTCACCTATCCAAGTACTGACCTCGCCCGACGTTGCTTTACTTCGGTGATCGGACGAGAACTGATGTATTTCAATAGCAAATTCTTCTTTCCATTTAACGACAAGTCTTTATAACGTCAAAAAATGCACATTGCAGTCCCTTCAGTGTCGTTTAAATAGAGTCTACACTGTATTTCATTAAAAAAATAATCAGTTTGTCTTCTTTTGTCACAGTGAAAACACAGTAGTTAGGGGCAGAGATGGCCTAGTGGAATTAGCGTGCAGCTCTCGCACCTGAGAGCAAAGGTTCGAACGCCGGCTGTGTAATGGTTTCTCTGTACGATGAAGGGAAACATTGTGAACTGTCATGACTCAAAGAATAGACGCCGTATGTCAGGCGCTGAATGCTCAGGCTACTTGGCTATTAGAGAAACCAAAATTACGAAACAGGTTATAATACTACTGAATAAACAATAGCGCTGCTAGATTTTTCGTAAACACAATTTGAGAGAAAAATCCAGGATAGTAGTCGAGTTGAAAGAATGCAATTACTGATTTACTTTTATTAATTAAAAATTTGTTACATTTGGTCTAAGATCCCGCTATACAACGACCTTCACCGAGATGCTTATTTAATGAAACTTATTTTATATATAATTTAATATGTCAATAAATATAATCCATATGGGTTGCCTAGCAAATTTCAGTCCAGAGTATGTTTTATTAATTTAAAAAAAAAATATTTTTTTAAACATTTCACCGGTATGATTATTAGATAAATTCTATACCAATCGAAAGTATGAAGCCCATAGAATATGCAAACGTTAGGTTGTTTTTAATCAATTAATTATTTATGTGTATATTTTTTATGTGACACTAAAGTATATATACATCTTTAGTATAAAAGAAGGTTATAGTGATACATAATATATAACACTACCCTGATTAAAAATATTGATTGAAAAAAGTTCAAAAAATTTACTACATGCAAATTATAAAAAAAATTTTTTTTTTAAATATTAATTAAACATACTCTGGACTGAAATTTGCTAGGCAACCCATATGGATTATATTTATTGACATATTAAATTATATATAAAATAAGTTTCATTAAATAAGCATCTCGGTGAAGGTCGTTGTATAGCGGGATCTTATACTAATTAAAAGTACATATACAATCAAATAGTATAAATTATTATCTGCCTTATAAATATTAAACTACTTAGCAATATGTCACAGTGATGGATTTCCCAGAATATAAATTAATAATTAAACTTACGTAACCAACCGGTTTATTTCCTTAAATCTGTTTTTGAGGCTAATAACAACTTAAATATTAAAAATTATATCATCTTAATGTTGTAGACACGTACTACACTCCAATTAATGGCTATGAAAGTTAGAAAACAGAAAAAATGATAACTATATTTTTATTTTTTTTCAGTTTTATATAACAAACACTAGCTGATCCGGCAAACGCCGTTTTGCCATGTCATTATATCATTTATGGTTATTGTGCCTCACTCGACATAGATAGGTATAGTGTGTCGCGGACTTTTTTGTAGATATTTATAAGATATACAATTACTTAGAACATTTTATGGTTCTATCTTTAATAGTTTAGGCAGAGTACGCAAAATAAGTAACTTTTTTGGTTGATTTTTTATTTTACACCTTGTGTCCGAAAAACCCTAATATCTTACGGAACCCTATTTTTGTTCAAAATTAAATATAGCCTATATTACTCGTGGATAATGTAGCTTTCGAATGGTGAAAGAATTTTTAAAATCGGTCCAGTAGTTTATGAGCCTATTCATTACAATCAAACAAACAAACAAAGTTTTCCTCTTTATAATATTAGTGTAGATACACTAACTTCAAAGATGTTAAAAGAGATACCTTTATTTATTCATAAATTCACACACTATTTCTGGAGTAGGCAGAGACCACGAATCTCTACTTGCTACTGTCCTTTCATACCTCTATTGCTTCATCCACTTTCACATTCGTCATGCATGCTCGTCGGTTATAGATTTTTTTAAAGTGAAAACTTCTTTAGCGGCATTGTACACTTTTTTCGGAATGGGTAAAAACTGTTAAACTCGCGTCAGGACAAATTCGTAATACGGATGTTTTTTAAAGGATTTAAAAAGTGAACTAGTGCGACGTCAGGCTGCGGGAGATACTGACATCACTATTAAATACAGATCTGGAATACCCACTATTACCAAAATGTCTCCAAAAAACTCGAAGTAACAAATACAACCAAACGCCTCAACACAGATACAAATACCTATGAAGTTTTGCAAAACCATAATCAGCTACAACCACACAAGTCACGCTTATCGTTTTTATACCTTAATGCTAGGAGTATCCGAGCAAAAGGCAAATTTAATGAACTCAAATGCATTTTAAAAACAATTTCTAAAACTGTTCATATCGTACTCATTACAGAAACGTGGATCACTAATGAAACTCAGGCCCAAGAGATGAGTCTACCAAACTATACTCATTATTTCAATTATAGATCGGATTTTAGAGGTGGTGGAGTCTCAACTTATGTCCATAACAGTATTAGACATAGTTTGTCGGAGTCAACATATAAAGATGGCAACAACTACCTATGGGTCAAATTAGACAGATATGCCACCGAAATTGGACTTGTGTATAATCCTGGAGATACAAACTTCTCAAAGTTTTTGGAAGAACTTCGCTTGCAACTAAGAGAAAGAAAGAGGGCTGTAGTCTTTGGGGATTTTAATATAGATCTAGTGAAAAAGAATGAAAAACAAACTAAGCAGTATATGGATGTAATGGACGAGGCTGGATATAACATCATAAATAAAATTAGGAAAAAATATTGTACACGTGACTCGAAAACACGTAAATCAATAATCGACCACGTGTGCTCAAATTTAAGAAGTGACCGTTTTCATATGGCATTTATTGAGACAGGAATGTCCGACCATAGGCAACTTTATATCGAGTTAAAAAAATCCAAAGCCCCGCAGTTAATATACTCTGAATATGAAGCCATTGACTATGCTAAATTTAACAAACTATTCACGACCTACAATTTAGATGTAGCAACACTTGATTATTCTTTACTAGAAGATACAATTAAGGACTGTGTAAGGAAATGCAAACAAGTAAAGAAAAAGATACTTAATCCACCTCAGAAAGATTGGATAAGTGGAGAAGTCATTAGTGCAATTCACTTTAGAAACCAATTATGGGCTGAACTGAAAAAAGATCCTACAAATATAGTTGTTCAAGCACAATATACTACTACAAGAGATACGGTCAAAAGGAAAATAAGGGAAACTAAAGATAATTACTTCTCCAACGAATTTATTAAACACGCTAAAAACCCTAAAAAATGTGGAGTCTAATAAATAAATTGGCTAGTAACAAGCTAGATAAAGATTGCACACCTTCCAAACTTATTATAGACACTAAAGAGTTAACTCAAACAACCGATATTTGTGCTGCTTTTAATACATACTTTTCTACCATAGGGCTAAAACTAGCCAATGAAATACCAACACAATTTCACATTAATTTTACACTAGCACTTCCTCAAAGTCTTAACTCTGAACTATCTAACTTTAATCCATGCACAACACTTGAAATCACTAATATAATAAAAACACTAAACACGAATTGTAGTAGTGGAATAGATGGGATCAATACTAAAACAATAAAATGCGTAGTTGATCATATTTCTGAATATCTCTCGATCTGCTTTAATAAGCTGCTGCATAATGGTGAATTTCCGGATTCTCTTAAAAAGGCCAGAGTTGCTCCTATCCATAAATCTGGCCCCAAAACCGAACCCGGCAATTACAGACCAATATCTATTCTACCTACAATATCAAAAATATTAGAAAAGATTATTTACTCACGACTTGACACTTACTTGCAAACTAACAATTTCATTTTTAAACGCCAATATGGTTTTAGATCAAAAAGCAGCACTTTATCAGCCACAGCCGATCTCGTTAGCGACATAAAACAAAATATTGACTCTAAGAAAATGGTGCTGGGTGTCTTTATTGATCTGAAAAAAGCGTTTGACACCGTAAGCCACAACTTATTGCTTAAAAAATTAGAATGCATAGGAATAAAAGATCGTGCACTAAAATTATTCAAATCATATCTATCAAACAGAACCCAGATAGTAAAAATAGGTAATGCTCAAAGTTCAGAAATACCAATAACATGCGGCGTCCCACAAGGATCTATATTAGGTCCATTGTTATTTTTAATATATATTAATAACATTCACGAACTCGGTTTACACGGCCGAATCACTCTCTACGCTGATGACACCTGCTTATTTTACTTTGGTTCAAATATCCAGACTATGGTTGCTCAAGCTCAATCAGACCTAAATGTTCTATCTTCTTGGTTTCAACAAAATCTTCTAACCATTAATATTTCAAAAACATCTTATGTAATATTCAAGGCAACAAATAAACTCATTCCTATCTTTCAACCGCTTAAAGTTCAAGACGTTGAAATCAATAACAAAAAATGGGAGAAATATCTGGGTCTTAGAATGGATACAAATTTAAAATGGAACTTTCATATATCACACATAATTACCAAACTAAAATCACTTATAGGCAGATTTTGGTCAATATCTAAATGCATTCCGCAATCTGTACGTCATTTGATCTATAATTGTTTAGTCAAGCCACATTTCATATACCTAATTGAAATATGGGGTACAGCATGCAAAAACAAAATTTCTACAATACAAACACTACAAAATAAATTAATAAAAGCACTATTCAGATACAATTTTTTAACACCTACTAATAAAATCTACCAAGAAACTAAAATTATGACGATTAAACAACTATATGTTTATAGCACCTGTATCCTTATTAAAAAAATTTTAAATAACTCTCTACATAGTAACTTATCATTTAATAAAATCAAATACACCACTACACGCAATACTCGTCGAGCGAGTTTGCTTATCTTGCCAAAGCCGCGCACTAATTATTTAAAGAGATCTATTAGGTATGAGGGTGTGCAATTGTTTAATCGGTTGCCGTCTAAGCTTCGTAACATTAGCGTGTTTGATCAGTTCAAAAGGGCATTAAAGACACACATCAGAATGGGCCCATTAGACTAGAATTGGGCTAGCTGATGGCGACGTGTATCTCGTTCGTATATATACTTAATATTAAATTTCTCATGTAAATAAAAAAATTTTTGTAATGAGAAATAAAGTTCTTTAAACATTAAACATTATGAACCTTCGTGCTATATAGTTACGGTTTTAATTCATTTGTCTCTTTCCTCAGATACATTGATGCATGTGGAATTGGACCAGTCTGGACATTGGATATGAAGGTTTGATTTTGAGAAACGTCTAAAGCTTTATTATTAATGATTTGGTCAGACTGACGACGGATGGAAAGTAGACAATTAATTATTTTTAGAAGCGTTTTCGCATCATGGCTAGCAGAAGAGTGTTGGATGAAAGAGAAATCGTTTCTTTATTGAATGAAGAAGATGAAGGCGCAGATGTCGGCAATGACAGTGAGATCGAGGACCATGTAAGTGAAGACAATGTGCAAAGCGATGCTGATGATGAGTACGTAGATGAAGCTATGATTTATGAAAATTCGAATGATCCTTCATCGCAGAATGTCACTGAAAATACTGGACATGACCAACGCCGCCTAATGATGTGATCAGGGGCAAGAATAGCCATGTTTGGGCTACTGCTAAAGGATAAAATAACAGAAGAACGTCTGCGATCAATATACTTCATTCCAATAGAGAGCCTAGTCGCATGTCTCGAAATATTTTTGAACCACTTCCATGCTTTGAGTTATTTATAACTGACGAGATTATGCAAGAGAAAGTATTGAGAATATCCTCCCACAAACTAACCGAGAGATGTCTAAAGAAGCTGATGAGGAACCTCCAGCTAAAATTCGACAGTACTGTAGCTTATATACAAAAAAAAAGAAGAGAATGTCCAAGATGAGTTGCACAAAATGTAAAAAGACAGTGTGTGGAGAACATAAAAAAGATGTTTGCAACAATTGTCTTTAGCCGTTGATTTTTCCAGTATTTTTTAAAAATTGAGACTGATTATATTATAATTAATTAATAAGAAAAAACACTATAAAAGTTACCTATTTTTAAAAATTTCTACCTAAGTACAGAAGACTTAAATTTTTTGTTAATGGTTTATAAATACCTACAAATTTTCATATTTTGAATAAAAATTTATGATAATACTTATGATAAACATGCGCCTCAGGCGCATGTTTATCTTTTCAGTACAAAAAAATAACGTTATCTTTCTAGGGTTAAATTAACTCGGCCCAGTTCCGATTGCAAATAACAAAACGCCAATATCCAACTCGAAACATAAAAACATCCGAAACCCGCTCATAAGCTGACATATAAAAATTGATAGTAACACAGAAAACAGACTGTAATAATATATCGGAATGTCAGCAAAGCCCTTTGGTGCCAAAGCCAAATGGTTTGATCGGAAGTCGAATTTATTATTGGTATATTAAAAGCTAATTTCCTCTATATAACAAATGCAAATGAAACGAGAATTCCATACAAAACTCATTGCATGTTCTGTGAATATTTGTTTTTTTTGTTGTTTGGTTGTTGAAGTCGGGGATAATTAGCTATTATCCCCGACTTCATCCGCGTGACAATAATGAAAGAGTCTGCCAGCACCGAGTGATTCCATAATCTTATCCAAAAACTTTAGAGGTATCAAGGGACACCCGGATGGAACGAAATTCCTTTCGATTAATTTATATGTTAATTGGTATCATAACAGTATGATAGATTTGCTCGACACCAATCTTACGACGAAAAAAAAAGCCAACATCACGAGGTGTTCCCAGGCGGTCACCCATCCAAGTACTGACCTCGCCCGACGTTGCTTAACTTCGGTGATCGGACGAGAACCGGTGTATTACAATAGCAAATAGCAAAAAAGTGTCGTGACAACTTTTCGTAAGAATTTTTTCCGTCTAGCCCCCTTTCACAACGCGCGATAAGGAACTTCGTTCCAAAAATATATGATGTATATGGAAACGCATGTACATATATCTATTTATGTCTATAAGACCGGTTCCTCACCTTCGGGTTGTGCTCGTATCCGTGCCTCAGACGTTCATAGCACGCTAATGAGACGTGTGTCAAAAACCTTAAAATGCAGTTTAAAAGATTTATCTAGACGGACAGTGTAAAGGAACGATCTCTTTAGTTTTCTTGTATATTTTTACGCTTTCGAGGGGTTGTTATAAGTTGCGAGAACAACCATAGTAAAAAGCAATTTAGATTTAACATGTTGGTGCAGTCTCCGTGGCCAAGTAAGACGAGGAAAAATGCCGCCGCGATCAACCGTTCGAACCCGCTCTCGCTTGCGCTCGCGGTTACCACTCCCTGAAGTGGATGAGGAGACGGGAAACCCAGCGCGTCCATTGTTGGCGATGTCGACCCCATCCGCTCCGCCGGTAACAGTTGACAAAGCCCACTCGTCATCTTCCGAATACGAAGGTTTCCAAACAGGCGGACGCTAGAAGAAACGCTCCGCTAACGGCGGACCACCTGCCAAAAGGCCTACTCAGCCTGCCAATCCTCCAAAGAGAGACCTAATCTCCTTTATATCCGCAATAATAGGGTGGCAGGCAAAATGTCACGTGCCCCTGACCCAAGAGGGCTCCTAGACATTAGATATTATGTTCTCTGGATGAATGTGAAATCTCCAATACGCATTGGGCTAGCGGTGGGACTACAGACCATTCCCTCTCGCCTAAGAGTGTAATTGAGTACGGAAAAACGCGATTTTATTAAAATTAAACTGACAGTACAACGTGACGATTTTTACTGATAGGGCCCCATCTAAAGAATTTGCCACGGGAATTTGCCATTTATAGTTACGCCACTGTCTACACGTCACGAGAATTCTGATTAGAGCAAGACCTGAGTGTATGACCTCATGCCTTGTTATCTATTATTTAGATACGAATTGCTTGTCCCGAACTCAATTATAAATTTATTATAATATAAATCAGTCGCTTTTCTTGCAAAATGTTTTCGCAGTTTAAACACATTTTCGTATACTATGTTCTCAGTGTTGTGATACAGAATTCTGTGACTATTGAAGGAAAATATCAGGCCAACCAATCGGAAGACGATTGTAATGGAAATAATTTGTTTGAAAATGATTTCGAAGAAAAAAAGGTCTATTCGGATAATAATTTAGAACCGGTATTTTCATTGATTGAAGCATTTAGCTGTCCTGAAGGTTATTTTGCACTTGAAAATGCACAAAAGCAATACAAATGTATATCATTGTACCACATTATTAACGGCAATAAATAATAAGAAACTTCATAGCTGATTAGCTTTAGAATAAGCTAACGTATCCGTTTATAGGGATTCAGTGAACTACTACAAAAGAAATACTGTTACGATTTCCGCAGTGTATGGTGTTTTCTGGTGTCAACGCGTTTCATTTAAGGACTGAAAAAGCTTAAGCACTGTGATTGCAAGATTCTCGATTACGTAAAATAATTATTATATCTGATATACTGATCTACTATAAAAATTTTGTTCTCCCTATAAATATTAAATTCTTAATTGTGGTATTTATGTATTCTCTATAGATATTAAGAAGTAAAATGTCAAAAAATATCACTTTTATTATTTAATTCCTTTAAATATTTAAAGTAGGGATGCATCGATACGCCTGTTTTCCGATACGATACCGATACCCTTATAGAAATATCGCCGATTCCGATACCGATACTAATGCTTATTGAATTCAAATTAAATTAAGGTAAAATATATCTTGTAAAATATAGTTTGGTTAGTTTTTTTTTTTTTTATTATAAAATATAAACAGTCACAAACTTTGAATAAGATTAAAAGTTTAGTAAATAAAATTAATAATTAAGAGTAATAGTTAAATTAAAATAAATAACTGTTCATAATTAAAATTAACATTGATAAGATTTTTGTAATTCTGTATTTTATTTAATTTGGTATTGAAAAAATACTACGCGCGATAGCAGTAAAAAACACTTTAGTTGGTCTAGAAATGGAATACGCGAGGACTAAGCGGGTGTGAGGGGCATAGATAGTCCGTGCCTCGTTTCCCATGCCCCAGATCAAACAAGATGCGCGTTTACATTACTTTTTTTAAAGCGCGAAATTTGAAAAGTATCGCAAGTAGGCAATTTAAATATCGCCGATACCGATATATCGGCAAACCCAAAGTATCGCCGATATATCGGTATCGGATACATCCCTAATTTAAAGTGACCTTGAATGTTTCATTATACAATTAAAAAGTTGAAGTTCCTTTGAATAATATCTACCTAAAGCATAATAATGTACATTTTCGGTCTCAATTCTTGTTCGATATCAGCATCAGTTTCTATTGGGATATTTCTGTAGCTGTGATTATCTACAACAAACCTGAAGAATTTATTACAATTTTATACCAACCAAACAGGTTGGTTGAACCTTATTATGAAATACCATGTGGATTAAAAAAAAAATGTGTTGAATATTAATTGAGGAGTCTATATAGATTCACGCTAAAACGAATTATCAATTTGCTATTGAATATTTCATTTATTGTAATAACTGAAACACGTATTCTTTTTTGAGTTGCATTGCGAGAAGTTGAGTGGCGTTGTATATACAGTTACGCAAAAATAAAAAGTAACAATAATACATGTCCCTCTTTTAGGATTCAGTTGCTGTATTAATAAATATTTTATTAATACTTATCTAAATAAATCAAAGGGTACAGGTACATTTTTTGTCAATCACTAGTTTAAAAATAGTTAAGCAACAAAAAGAAAGTACCACGGGCCGCTTTATGATCGGCTGGAGCTCATTAGAGAAGGCTGCATATATTACATGAATGTCGAGGCTATTCAACGTCTTGACACCACAGAACTACGGTTTTCACTCAATCTTTTGGTTGAAAAAGAGTGCTAACTGGCAAATAGAACAATCTTCACTTTAATAGACTGCAATGTTAAATATCTTTTTAAAAATGAACTGTATAAAAATCAGGTACCTCAAATTTTTTTGGGCCAGGAAAATTATTGGTGGCATTCTGTACAACAAAGATAAGGGGGCGTCCATAAATTACCATCTCCTTTTTTTAATTATCATCCATTAATTTTCTGTACCTCCCTCCCCCCCTGGTGAGATGTCGTTAGATTTTATTCAACCCCCTCCCCCATACCCCAATCTCACGTGAGATTTTTCAAAATGTGGGTTTCTTACGTAAACGCGTTGGATCGTATTGTAAAAAGAAAAAAAAATTGGCTTCGTGCTTTTATTTACGACTAAAACAAAAAAAAGTGAAATATTGACCGTTTAGGTATGGAGTTAGCGGGAAGTTGCAGAGATGGCCGGGTCAACCGTTTTCCTAAGTTGTTTTTTCAATCAGAAAAAAAATTGCGTGATATTTGCCGAGACTCCCCCTCTCTCCAACGTAAGATTAAATGAGATTTGACTCGACCCCCTCCCCCCCTTAAACAATTCACGTATTTTATGGACGCCCCCTAAGAAGTTATGCCTATTACTAAATAAGCCACATAATAGTCATGTTCTGTTTATAATTTTACAGTCAATTTCCCCTTCAACACACACACACACACACTTCTGACTTACCAAATTTGGGTTTAACGATGCGTCAATTTTACTTATGATTCATTATATGTTCATAGATTCTCTAAACGCATTTGAGTAACACAGTAGTCAACACGTTTAAATTCACCCATTGAAAATTTCAGTGACGCTTACATACGTAAATATTTCGTATATAAAAGTGAACAATGAAACTAATAAACATAGCAATAACTACGACTATATTTTTACGTTTAATGACATCAAGAACTATACAGATAGACCGTGCTCCTGGTATAGAACTGGAAAATTCATGGATATTTCCAGAAACATTGAATGAAGGAACAACGGAAGGACACAATTTAGAAGCAAATAAAGAAATTGACGAAGATATGGAATGATGATGAGGAATTTGAATATAGAGTATTGGAAAGTGTTTTTAAGTGTCCCACAAACACTTTTCGTTTTAAAGAGCAGTGTTTTACCCAGTATCAATTGATGCAAATGTTTTCGAAGAAGCGAAAGTGGGAAAAAGCGAACTAATATCAAAAATAAAATTATAATCAGGCAGTCATTCCTAGAATCTCCAGTTTCGTGAAACTTCTGTGTTTTAGTGAAAGTTAGATTGTTTTTTAGTTTTTTCATAGATAGTATTGTCTTTGATTAACATAACCTTTACACATTTAAACAAAAAAGCTTTTACCGGATTAAAGTTATGTATTATTATAAATTTACAATTATTTGACATAATTTTAAATTTATCCGACGTTTCGCGTGCTTTACAGCGTGCGTAGTCACCATGACCACAAAAGCTTTTTTGGTCAAAGGGTAAAAGCTTTTTTGTTTTTCATAGATATTGTATTTAAACGTAACATATTTTTAAACATATATTATTTACGACAAATACATACTTGAATTTACTTGTAATTATAATATCACAACATACATTAATTATTGCCCTAAGGTTTCACAAGGCTTTAAGAAACTAACTCAATTAGTTCATCAGCAATGTACTAAAAGAGTTAAACATTTGAAATGTTCTTCGGTCGCGTCTCCTACTTGTTTGATTTGTTCTAAAAATAAATTAAATCCATATTCAGATGTAGGTAAATGGATATTGAAACGTTTGTTAATAACATAAAAAAACTTTAGAGGTGTCAAGGGACACCCGGATGGAACGAAATTCCTTTCGATTAATTTATATGTTAATTGGTATCATAACAGTATGATAGATTTTCTCGACACCAATCTTACGACGAAAAAAAAAGCCAACATCACGAGGTGTTCCCAGGCGGTCACCCATCCAAGTACTGACCTCGCTCGACGTTGCTTAACTTCGGTGATCGGACGAGAACCGGTGTATTACAATAGCAAATAGCAAAAAAGTGTCGTGACAACTTTTCGTAAGAATTTTTTCCGTCTAGCCCCCTTTCACAACGCGCGATAAAAAAATTAAATTAAAGCATTATTCTACTAACAAAACAATGCTTTATAACAATTTTTTAATTATTAAAATATAATGTGTCCCGACCATGGAGGTTTCATTTCAATTTAAGATCACATTATCTGTGGTGAGCGCGCTGGTTACGAGCCATCAGACTTATAATAAATAATTAGTTTCTTTTATATTGCATTTTATTTAATGTAGCTACCTATAGCCATGAAATTAAATAAAGTAGTGTATGCAACTGCATATAATTAGGTATTAAAACACTCGTGTAATCTTATTTTAACTACACTCATGTTTTAATACCCTCTATTATATGACAGTTGCATAAACTACTATTATAATACGTGGCCCACTAACTACAAACGCATTTGTATGGGAATAGTCACGTGATCGGCGTATTCAAGTATTGCGTAAGGACTATAGATAGGCGGAGCGGTGTGGAGAGGGTTCTTTGATTTTTTATTTGGTGATTACGACAACAGTAATTATTTACTTTTTAAAGTGAAACTTCTTTATCGGGGTTGGAAAAAAATTTAGTCTAACATTTTTGCGTTACGCGTCACATTTTTCTGTTACGCGCCATGTTGCTTTTTGAAGTCAAACTTCTTTATCGGCGTTAAAATATGACATATAGTATGTTTTTGACTTTGAAGTTTGACAACGGATTACATTTTAGACTTGAAATTTGCTAATCGCAATTTGCATCAACTAATTTGTAAATTGTATGCTAGGCAGTGTATGAAAATTTACTGTGTTTAAAGAAATAGTTTCGGACCTCTAAACTTAAAACAAACCAATTATGGCTCTGCGTACAACAAAGGTTTTATATAAGTTTCACTTCTTACGTGTGTACACCTAGTACACGCACACATTTTTTTTACACATATTACCCACACATTGTCTATGCTTGAACACGAAATGCATTTTCGAGGATTCCTAAGAAAATTTTATACATCTACTTACTATTATTTATTTATTTATGAGAGCTTCGCTTACTTTTGCTGATAATGGGGGGGGGGGGGTTTTCACATACTTAAACGACTATAAATTAAATGAATTACCTTGCACAGTCCCCCAAGGATACTGCCTGGCTCTCACGGTCTTATTCCCAATTTTGACAAAATCAGTACTGCCAACCACAGCAAATGGAATATGACTGTTCATTGAGGTGTTCACTTCGGAGACAGATTCGTCATCTATTGGAAACTGGTAAATTTCCACACCGTTTGATTGGAGTTCTTGCATAATTTTGGACTGAAAAGCGAAAACATATAAATAACTAGCAGACCGGTCGACCGTTGCTGTGGCTAAGGTTTTAGTTATATTACATAGTAGTAACTATTCAAGGGAAACGGTAGGAGAACACCAGTCATGGGGACCACCATGCTTTTTTGGTGGTTATGCTATTAAGTTGTAGCTTAAGTGAAACGTTGGTACTTTCAACACAGCGCCATCTGTTAGAATTGTGACTATCAAATAATAAACAAATATTTTGCTATAAAATAATATTGCTGGTATAAATTGAGATGTAAGCTATCCTATCTTTTAAGTTGGATCAAACTGCACGAGGTGGAGTCCATAGCGGACAAACAACGTGACACGTAATTTATAAATATTAAGATAACTATTTTTAAATTCAATAATCCTTTTACATTTTTATTATTATTATGTAGTCTGATTTTAATTGACTTTAAAATGCTCAAATCCACTGTAACAGAGCAACATTGGCAACCCTGAAGTGCTAGGTTCGCTTCCTGACTGTGCCCCAAAAGAAAGAAAACCAATCAGAAGCAATCAAGTAGGGGTAAATAACCAATTCCAGTCAGACACTACTCGGTTTGAAAGAATGTTTTTTAGGGAATTTGTAACTGAACAATTTCAGTATTAAAAAAACTATCTGTTAAATGTGTTCTTACTTATAGTAACAAGATTATAATGGCTAGTACTAATTGTTTCAGCAAGATTATCTCTTATCCACCAACTTTCTAAATCAGTGAGTACTTTCAGGCCCATAATCTCAAATAATAATTGAAGTCATCTTCGCTTGAGCACTGTCAAATATGTCAAAGATCAAATAAAAAATTTGACAGCTCTTTAATAACTTTTGTGGCCTTTGTCTAAAGCAAAAAAATACTTTACTCTTTTAAATATGTTCTTACTTAAAGTAACAACATTATAATGGCCAGTACTAATTGTTTCAGCAAGTTTATCTCTTACCAACCAACTTCCTAAATCAGTGAGTAACAATAGAAGTCATCTTCGCTTGAGCACTGTCAAATATGTCAAAGATCAAATAGTAAAGATAATTTGACAGCTCTTTGATAACTTAAGTGGCCTTTGTCTAAAGCAAAAAAAATACCTTAAACTTTTGCAGTTCAGTCTTCGAGATGGTATCAGCCTTCGCAATGATGGGAATAATATTCACTTTAGTGTCCAATTTCTTCATACAAACAAGATCAATCGATTTGAGACCATGTCCTGTAATGTCAATAAAAAAATGTTATTTAATAATAATAATAATAAAAACTTTATTAATAACAGAAGGGTTTGTGACAGAATTCATATATCGCTAGTCCCCACACTAGGGAAGCCCTGTGTTGTGGGTAACTAGAAAACAATTATTACGTGGTACATGTTTAAATTAGTTAAAAAAAATGATAATAATTTTTTTTTTATAAATTTAGTGTTACAAATGAAGTGAATGAGTGAGTGTGTGAATAGGTGTGTATGCGCATGTATTTGAGAGTGTAGCTGAAAGTTGTTATGATCGTGCAATGTGTGTGTTAGTTTATTTTTCGTCGGATCTTTCTGTATTTGTACCAATTATACAAAGGTATTTTCTAGTTTAAAATCAACAGAAAACTTGAGTCAAGGGTCAGTATAATATATTATCTCTTAAGGTGAATTACGAACATTAAAACAATTCGACAGGACGATGCGAATCCATGGGTCCCGGGTTCGATCCCCGGCTGAGACGAACATCAAGTGATGAGCATTTGGTGTTGTTTAAGGTCTTGGGTGTTTAAATATGTATTTATATGTCTATCTATCTATAATATGTATGTATATCCGTTGCTTAGTACCCATGACACAAGCTTCACCCGCTTAGTATGGGACTAGGTCAATTGGTGTGAATTGTCTTAAAAAAAAAAAACCAGATAGCGATGGACAGATTAACATGGCGACATTTGGAGGAGATCTTTGTTGAGAGACAAGCTGATAAGTGGTAATAACAGTAAATTATGTAAAAAAAAAATTCTTTGAAGTTCTTAATACATATCTATATATATAAAAGAAAGTCGTGTTTGTTACAACACTTATAACTCGAGATCGGCTGGACCGATGTTAGTTATGTCTTTTTTGATGGATTTTTCTCCACTCCGAATAGCAGAATAAGTAATAAAATATCGGATAAGTTATCGAATAACAATAAATAAATTAATTAATTTTACGAATGCACACGGCATGTGGTGACATTTGTTGACAAAACTACGCATCAATTTACGTCAAATTCGTGTCACTTCAAGAAATTCCGAACTTGAGGTAAATGAGGAGATGCATAACCAGGCTTTGATCTTGATCGAAAACATGTGTTACCTCATCAAAAAATGTTGTAAAGCAGAAAGTGCTTTAACATGCAGTATCGCAATATTGGCGATAGAGAGAAGAGGCCTAATGTGTAAAACTGCCATTCTTCTTTTGCAATGGCAAGCAATAAAACATTTCTCTATTTGCAAAAAAAGTTATCACCTTAATGGAATCCTAAAATAAGTTTAACTAAAGTAACAACGAGATTATTATTAAGGCGGAACGAAGTTAGCCGGGTCAGCTAGTTATTAAAATAAAAAAAAAGAATGTGTGACTGCCGCGGTAAATTATAATTATTTATTTATGCAGTACTTTTTTCTTTGATATTTATTCAATGTACCTGTGGCCTGGTAGACAGAAAATTTTCGCTTAAAATAATATGCCAGCCTATAATAATTTTGGCAAATGGAAATAAAGTAATAGCAGTAACCTTTTATAACGATATGCGTAATTTTTATCAGAATACAGGAAAATGGAAAAGGTTTATTAATTGTAGGAAATAGATATTTATAAATAAACGCCATTATTTTTATGTAAACGCGTATATGTATTTTATGTTATATATTACTAGGAGACTCTCTTTCACGATTTATCCAGGAAGAAAGTGGGTTATACTATATTACTAAATTAAAAAAAATATAATTTTGTTTTTCCTTTGGAAGCTATTGCATAGATTTTATCGCGGGCTTTGAGCGCGGCGACCGAATCAAGCCATTCCGTAACTAAAATAAAAAAACTATCGCACAATGACTTAATATATGTGCGGTCAATACGCGTTAATTTATCAAAGAAAAAACTTGAAGTAATATCAAAGAAAAAAAAATACTGCATAAATAAATAATTATAATTGCATAAGTTGAAAAAAAAATTATGCAATAGCTTTACCGCGGCACACCCCGAGTGCCATTTATTTAATTTTCTTTGATTCTTGTTATTTTGTGTGTTTTTGTTTGTAATGATTATGTCTATTGTTAGTGTTATTCGTTATTTGCATTAATTCTATATACAAACAAGGCCTGCTCTAAATTGACGGTAAGTAAAAGTTGGTACCGTTATTTTTTCTACTATTGTGTCATACGTGCACTGAATAATTCAATGTCAAGGACACTAATGTATTGGTCACCAGGTCACTCATGTCGTCCTGGTACCTCATTTAATTGACCCGCAATGCGCTTCTTTAAATGAATTATCAAATAAAATCACTAGTTTGTCCCTAATTCTCTAATGGGGTATGGGGCAAACTATTTTGCAAGTGTTACAACGCCACGGTCCAGTGTTCAGTCTGATATGTTAATACTAAATGGATTTACACCATTTTAATCTTAATATATATAAATGTTGTTTGTCCGCTATGGACTCCTAAACTACTTTACCGACTTTAATGAATGAAATATCAAACTTGACAACGTCTGTCGGGTACGCTAATTTATTTATAAAAATAAATATAAGAATAATACGTAAAATCAACTATTTATACAAATGTATTGTTACGTTCTATATGAACGTAACAACAACATTTGTATAATCAAAACTTGTTTAAAAATGTATTTAGTATTACGGCAGCTTATAAAGAAATTTGTATTTTATTTTTGTTCTAGCTGTCAAAAACTGAAATTATCTATTACATTAAATAAGGAAGCGTTCACGTATTACGTAACGCAATTTTTGGAGATTATTGCCCCCCGACCCCCTTCGCTTGTCAGCAAAAGTAAGCAAACCTCCCAAAAATAATAGTCCATAAAAGTATTAATTTTTTTGTAGGAATCCTCGTATATTATTCAATTATTAATTAATATTAATAACAATTATTATTATTATTATTTCTTATTTTATTATATTATTAATTCAATTTAATAACTTGGTATGTTTCATAACCTTTTAACTAAGTAACAATAGGTCTTTGTGAAAAAACATTGGCAAATTTCTTTGAAAAAATAATTAAAACTCCTTTATTTCTTTAAAAGGTAAATGTCATTATGGTCATTCAAAATTCTTTGCTAACTTCACGCATATTGTATTTCTAGATTGTCTTATTCCCATCTCGCTCGCGCACGCTATAATCACACTGACAACTTTGTGTCACGGTGCGCGCGCAATCGTAAAATTTCACTCTCATCAATTTTTCATAACGCGCCTAAAGAAGTATAACTTCAAAACATTAAATTCCGTCCAGTATTTATCTTTAGCAATAGACAATCAAAAGAGTTTTTATATAAACCGAAACTCACCAGTCGGACAAATGAAGTAAAGACAAACATGCAAGCGGCTATCATGGTAGGTCGGCAGGGAGCGCTTTATTTTAAGCTCCTCTTGCAAATACGCCTCAAACTGTGCATCAATGTAGTCCACTACGGCTTTGAAACTGTCGTCCTTATTGACCTGGTCACCATATCCCACAGTGTCGCAGAGTGTCAACTGGAATAGTACATATTTTTATTATACCTATATTTAAAAAAACACAGGGTGCGTGTACTTATGTACGCGCGAAGTAGTGAAACTTCTTTATGGCCATATTTTACGAAAAATGATCTACTATATGTAACTTTACAGAAATTGGTTAAATAAAGTTAAATTAGATAAAGTTCAACAAAAGGCTTTTATTATCATAGACATAGAATCGAATAAATAAATAAATAGAATACAAATAATTTCATTCTACCTTATTACTACTAAGATTATTACAGAATTTCATTAATCGTAATATAATTATTACTATCATTGTTATTGTTATATATTTTTGTTTTTAATAAAAATTTTATACATTTTATGAACGCAACTAAAATTATCTATGGCAACGCGGCTTCAGCACATGCGCCGTTAGGTATGAAAAACATCTGTTAAATTTGGCGCCTTTTGAACTTTTTGTAGTAATGGTCCTGTAAATTTTTTAATCCTGATCAGAAGTGTAGTGAAATTAACAGTTAACGTGACGAAACTAGCTACGAGAGAAAATATAAGATTCAAATAGGACTTCTATAGGCATTTATTTTTCAATCTAATAGTAAAGGAGGTGATAGGCCTAGCCTAGCCTAGCCTAGCCTACTGTGCCTGACACACGACGTCGACTTTTTGGGTCTAAGACATGTCGGTTTCCTCACGATGTTTTCCTTCACTGTTCGAGCGAATGTTAAATGCGCACATAGAATGTCCATTGGTGCACAGCCGGGGATCGAACTTACAACCTCAGGGATGAAAGTCGCACGCTGAAGCCACTAGGCCAACACTGCTCAAACAGGAATATTATGTTTTAATCACTTTAAGATTTCACTTTTTATCACAGCGTGAACACAATTTGACAGAAATAGACCAAACATGGCATATTAAAGTTTCTATAAATTAGTGTATTTAACTTTATGTACACTTTAAATAATATGTTAGAATTAATTAGAATGTATTATGAAACTGTAAACATATTAAACACATCATTTAATAATGATAACTATTAAAAACTCTAGACAATATCCTTACAAATTATATTTTAATACCTACATTAGAATAGTAACATGGACTAGATTTGTAAAAAGAATTGCAAGTTTTGATAGATTTCTTTCAATGTCAATGTGTTAAAACCTAAAATTAATACAGCTCTATTTTTCATTGACTCACTAAATAACTCCTGTTATATATATATGTATAATTAAAATCCAATGTCCAATAGAAAAAACTGATAATAATATTTCAATTTCAACATTTATAATTATAACATGTATATGGATTAATCATAACATGTTCTATTCCGACTTAAATTATATTAGTTAGCAACAATTTAATATAAATTAAAAATATTGAAGCATATAAATGAATTCACCTACCTTAAGCCGTACACTGCTTTCCTGCAGTTCATAGGTATGTGCTTTCAATTTAACAGTTGGCAGGTTGTGTGGACTAGGAGAAGACTCGAAATTGGTGTTAAACAAAGAGTCCATAAGTGTAGATTTGCCTAAGCCAGTTTCACCTGTTAACATATCCAGTTTGATTTAGTTATTTGATACTTGATTACATGTGTGATGTAACAACATTAATCCATAATAAGTTGTAGCACAACACTTCTACAGCTCTATTGAGTTATGCTTGGTAAATGTGTACTTGTTTTAATTCACTACAAAACAATGATAGTAGTTAGAAAGTACTAAAAGCATCACATGATAGCATTCAAGGCACTTTGAAAGTGTCTATAATAAACCGCCATACCTTAGAAACATTGGTTTGTTTAATCTTGCCGAGATTGAACATTAATTTAGAGACTTTCAATTATGAATGCAACATACAAGGCCAGTTTGAACCCCACAAATCTATTATACAATTAAAAATTTAATGAATACAAACATAAGGGTCAGAGGCATTATCAACAAGTCAATAATATAAGTAGTTACGTCAAGCAAACATTATCTATCGAGTACAGTTGATTAAACGCGTATACAATGAATCACTTACCAATACATAGAATGTTGAACACAAATCCATTCTGCACACTCTTGTTTACGAGTTGGTCCGGCAGGCTGTCGAAACCGACATGCCCCGACAACTTTAACGTACGCATTGCAGTCTCCACCTTAAATAAAATCTTATTATTATCATCACTATACTTATATACATGTTAATTGACTCATCCATGAAATATGTCGATTAATGAATTTGTTTTTAAACAATATAGCCGTTATGTTTTGTTTTTATTAGTGCGTCAAATGAAATCTGAATGTCTATATCCTATAGTAAACAGCAATACGAACGGAGAACGCCCTAGCTGTGACTCTCAGTTCTCACCCTAATTTCTTAAATAGAAACAATTAAAGTTTAATTGATGTAACTATGAATAAACAATCCACTCTCTTTCTACAAATGACACCGTGAATCTCTATAGAAGACAAATAAATTATTTACTCACTTTTATAGGCATAGGCTCAACGTCTATCGCAGCCATTTTACAAGTGTACAGGTTCACGTCTGGCTAATGACTGAAGTAGGAAATAAGAAAGTATTTAACTGTCAAAAAAAATGTCGTCCATTACTTGACATATGACAATGACAATTCCGTTCCGCACCTATCTTCAACAGTCAAGTTGGGCAACGCAAAGTTAATAAAATCAAAAATCAATTCGTGTTATGTTATAAATACAATAAATTTTAGAAACATTCGTTTACTCAAATGATAACGGCGTAACCCTAACAAATCCTCGAAATATTTGTAGGTAAAATAAATAAAGAATAATTTAAAGTGCACTGAATAAATAAAAGTTCCTAGCACTGCGAGTTTATTTTCAAGATTTTACTAGTTTAAAAAAGTATATTTAATTTTCGAATATTGCCATGTTCAGATGATTTCCACTATACATTGGGGTGTTATTAAGGATAAGCCAGCTTCGAATGGAATTATTGGTATATGTAGAAAATCTTTTATTTAAACGGCTTGGATCAGAATATAAACTTACACAAACATAAACATTATGTTTTTGATAATAACAAATGCATGTGCTGTGTGTGAAGTTAAAAAAAAATACTTCATACTTTTCATTAGAATAGGTACATGAATGTAATTGTAATTTGATAAAGTTTATTAGTAAAATAAATTACATTATTGTCTTTTTGTATAGACGCTGGTGTTCTGAGGTACGAAAAAGAAGAAAAACAAGAAAGTCAAACTCAAAAATAACGAGTACAGTAAATAACTTATTTTAAAAGTTAGCCCTCACTGGTATGGTTTGCCCCATGAATGTTAAAGTTTAAGTATTATATTCTATTCAAAACTTTATTAACTCGAAACTATTCGAAAATTTATTTGACTTTTAGCTTGAATTAAGCTAAACAAGACATTTAGTAAATATTTAAGTATTCGTAGTATTTAACCAAATATTACTAGCTACATAGAATAATTGATGATTTATCAAAACATTTTGAAATATAATTATAACGAGAATAACATTTAGGGAAATTTAAACGCCATTAACCATGACATGGCAACATCGCTAGAAACCAAAATGGCAGCAAGTGATATCAGCGCGTTATCATGTGAGCCGATGAAATAATGTTTTTTTGAGTTTTACAGTCGCGAGTGAAATTGTAAATTGTGAATTAGTGCATTGTGACATAAACAACCATGGTGGATATAAAATCACCGCCGTTTAGTGATATAAAAAGACCTGAGGAAGTCGTTCGAATGACGACAAACGATAGCCTGAAATTTGCAGTTCTTATCGGGCTGATAGAAGTTGGCCAGGTGACCAACCGTGAAGTGGTGAACACCGTTTTACACCTGGTAAGTCATCATCTAGAAATCCCCCATCAATCCTATAAAATCTTACTAGATTCGTATAAGAGGTTATTGGTCGCGCAAAACAATGTTAATTTATTATTTCGTACTTACTATTTGTATTTTTTTGTTGTAAGTAGTATATTGTAATGCTATTCAACTGTAGCTTGTTTCTATTCATCGATCGAGTTCGTAATAACAGATATTTTCCACCTACCAAGTTTGTTTTGATGGCGTTAATAAACTTACCTTCGCTGTTTAGCGGCTCTTAAATAAACACCCAAACAAAGTTTCAAATAAATAAATATTTATTATTCTTCTAATATATTTTAAGCAAACAATTTATATTCAGGAAATCAGATAGTTTTTATAAAAAGTTTTCCAGAAACGGAAGACAGATCGGCAGATTCGGATAAAAGAATGTGTAGGAGATCGCGAAGATTGACAAAAGAAAAGAAGACTAGGGTTTACCAGTCACAATTTGAAAATATACTGGCAAGGAAGCATTTTTAATTTCTATTATATCGTCGTTAATTGTATGGAGCTTCCCTTATTTTGTTAAATATTTTTTGTTGTACCACATTCTGGTGGCCACTGGGCCATTCGGTAGACAAGGTTGCGTGAACACTGAACAGTGATATTTTTTTTTATAGTATTCTATGCGAACACGCAATAAATATTGATTCGCCGGGTATCAAACTCAGCACCACATGCTAATGTACAGCTACCTCTTTAAATATTACTTATAGAAGAATCTTTATTTAAAAACATTACGATTATGTCATAAGTAGAACGGTATTTCGCGAGTTTTCGTCTTATGATCGTACAAAGAATTACCCTAAAATGACTACTTAATAGGTCTAATTATTAAATACACAAATATTTTGTATAAATTCCTCAACAGTGTCATAATAAAAACTTGTTTATAAATGTGTTTATATTAATTAAATTAACCCTACCTCACCTCTAGTGAATGAATGAATTAATAAAATGAATGAATAAAAGAAATATAAATAAAAAAAGTATTTTAGTTATATTTCTTTGCAATTATAATTTATTAATATAATGATTAATTTTTTTTAAAGTAAATTAAAAGACAAATTTTTAGTTTTTATAGGTATCTCAAATTTTGTTTTATTATAGCTGTCTTATAGCTTAGGCCATGGGCTCCACGAGGCTGCTCCACTCTTGCAGACTATCGTACAATAATAATTAATAACATTTGCTTCCGATACAAAATTATTTAAATAAATATTTTAAACCATTCAAGGATTAATTGCAGACTGAAGATCAGTCAAAAAATAAATACACCATTTTTAAGTAACACAGTACATTGTCCTCCATTAAAAATTTGCCCTTTACAATTAAATTAATAACATCATACATATGAACTACCTATGACAATGAATCCTTCAGAATTGGTAGACTGGTTTTATATAACTGATAAATTAATCTTTCACAATAATCCTCCACATACAAAAAGGCAGACAACACACTTGCAACAATTTTAGCAGTTTGAGTTACACCACTGTCATTTATCACTCAATCAGCCTCCAGCCCGATGCCCTATATAATAATTAATATTTCTTACCCAGAATAACACAAAGACAATAATTTGTTATGCCAATATAAAACATGTTGTTTGTATCTCGTCACTTGAGGTAATTGAATTGTTTTGATTATCATTTAATTAACTGATAATCTAAATGATGTTAAAACTAATACATCCAGTCTCTCTCGGCTTAACAGCATTAGTATTAAATTGTTTCTGTTTGAGTATGACATCACGACAGTAAGAAAACTTTGTGTAAATGCTAAGTGAATAAATAAAGTACTATACTCTTAGCTATAGAGGCTAGTAAATAATCTCAATATATATAAATAATAATATGTGGATAATTCCTATGCATGTCATTATGTATGAAATTATTTACATGGTGGTGATAGGTACCTATAAACATACTGTTATTCTTTATGCAACTGCAACGCATAAACCATCAATGGAGCAGCTAGGCTGTTTAATCTGGTGTTTCAGTGCTGATAGGACGAGACTGGTTTGACCGAGGTTCAAATCTAGGGCTTGCATAAAAACAATTGCATGAGATGATTAAATTATGTTCTTCTTAGATGTATTAATTCAAAATCATGATAAAGGTACAGTACAGTAAACAAGTAAAGGGTTAATCCTAGTTAAGTTTTTTTTAAGTTCAGTTTAATTCTAAACAATAAAGTGAGTTGGACTACTAATTCAATTCAATAAATTATTAGAAGTCAATTCTAATAAGAATTGACTTATAATTTTATTAAAATCAGTAAATTAATATTTAAATGCCAACAGCAATTAGCAGAGATTGTCGTCTTGTATTAAGGGCCTGATCGACGGACGAGTAAGACCGCGGTTTTATTGCTCGTCGGTAAAGCTCGTCGGTGTATCATTGCAAAACCACGGTTTTAAATACCGCCGAGCCTGGCTCGCGGCTCGTCGTCGTGCTATATTTTTTACTCGGCTCGCCATGCAAAACCGCGTGTCGGAAAGAGAACAAGACATGTTTGCGACTGTTTTGCTTGCTAATCGATCAGCACCAACGAGCCGCGAGCCAGGTTCGTCGGTATTTAAAACCACGGTCTTACTCGCCCGTCGATCATAGGCTTTAGAGAAATAAATAGAAACATCGAATATCTTTAGAATGGTTATTGGAGCTGGTCAGTTGCGACAGTACACCAGTGTTCGCAGTGTGGTGACAAAAGCAGCTCGCGTCGCAAAATACAGGCGAGCATTTACAGAGCGAATGAATGGTAGAAATAGGGAATGTAAAGTAGGTCTCACTCAATATATTCCCGGTGGACGCCCAGAACAGAGACCGCAGAATTTTTATATTAAATTTTTTGTAGGCTTAATGCTTGCGTGTAACTAGGTGGTAGCCGGCTGTCAATACCATGGTCATAGAATTAATTACGTCACTATTAAGCTTTCCATTTTATTAAATGCCCAGGTTTAGGGACTAAGAAACTATATCAATGAATGTTAGGGTGAACATCAAAATTTAATAAATTGGCACTAATGTTGGAAGAGCTGTTTAGTTGTTCACTATCGTTTTCCAGATTTTTATATGCGCAAAGCTGTTCGTCAAATGTTGCCTATAAGGGTAATATTCAGAACTTGGTGCCATGTATGATTCCAGAATTTCAAATTGTCATGTAATAACTAGCCGTTTCCCGCCCGCTACGCTGGGCGAATTGAAATAGGAAATAAATTAAATTTTATGTTTCATTGTTATTTTTTTTTCATATTTTTATTTTTCTTCTTTTTAACTTCCCGCTAAGAAAATTGAAAATTTTCGAAAATCGAGTTTTTAACAGATGTTGACGTTTTAAGGTTCTAGGAAGCCTCCCCGAATGTTTCAGCGGTGAAGTCCGTATAAATTTTCATAAAAGTAAAACAGCAATAAAAAATGAAGGAAGGTTGGAATTTAAAAAATAAATAGCCATAAAACATCTAGGAAAAATTTCGCATCGAATGGCAGTCGATACGATCAGTGGTTTAGGCGTGAAGGAGCCTCAAACGAAGACCATTTTTCATATATATATATACTAGCGGATCCGACAGACGTTGTCCTGCTTGATATTTCAAGCGATTAGGATATAAAAGTATGAAAGTACCGACTACAGCGCCATCTATCGAGCTGATTTGTGAATCTAAACCATTCCCAGATCCCCTTGAACACACACAAAAAATTTCATCAAAGTCGTTTGAGAGAAGTTCAGTGACATACACACTCACAGAAGAATTATATATATAAAGATATAAATAAATGAGGTCCAGAGGCTTTATTTAATACCTTGCCTCTACCGCTGTCAGAATATCAATTCCCTGAAACCTTCTTGTTGCTATATCGTCGCCCATGAGTGTAAACACTCAGTTCTTTATTATTTCACCGAACACGTAACAATGGTATTTGCAGCGGTATGAGCAGTGGCAGTGCAAGTGATATATTTAAATACTCACAAGCTCTCGTCCCTGTGTGAAAAGTCTTAGTAAACGTGGCGTATGTAATGGTTTATACTAAATTTTTGATTGGTCTACGACGGAGTTCCCCAAACTTTTTTGTGTCGTAGACCCTTTGCCATGTTTTTCCGTGTTGGGTAGACCCCCTACTTACCTGATATTGATTTCCTGTAAATTTCTAACTGTAGTGAAGTTTAGTGTTAAAAACTTCAAGTAAAAACACATGTTAATTTATACATTTATTAATTGAATTTAAATTAAAACTACTCAAAATAAAATTTTGTATCTGTTATGTAAAATATACGTAGCATTAAATAAACTATACATAAAATAACAAAAGCATTAAGTCATTATAATGTATATAATATGTTTTGATATGATAAAATAGTATGATGTAAGTAAATAGGTATATCAGTGTATGTGTTGAGATCCATTATCGTGGACCCCCATTTTCATTTCATGGACCCCCAAATTTTTTTTCGTTGACGTAGACCCCTTCCAGGTTGTCATAGACCCCTAGGGGTCTATATAGACCACTTTGGGAATCACTGGTCTACGATCTATGTTTAACATAATCTATTAAATGGTGAAAAATAAAATAAATCACAGCTGGTGTTAGTAATCAAATAATTATAAAAGATGCATGGGTTGCCATGTTATAAATATTTAATTGGACTCAATCTTTATTGCGGCCATTTGACTTCTCTAAGTATTCGTATTTTACGACACGTGACATTCAAGTGGTTATTTGTGACGTTTTGCAATCCATTGGGGGAGAGTTTCTGTTTGACTCGTAATTTCTTTTGTTTATTTATTTATACTTCATTGCCATATTACACCAGTGCCGGAAAAAGCAAGCGCGGGGCCTGTAGCAAATTCTGCCTAGGGGCCCTTGGTTAGGCTTTAGGATATAAATAGGTCGCCTGTTTCCTCGAAATACTTATAATCGATATTATATTAAAATCGATTAGAAAAGTACAATCTCGGCTACGTAAACTCGCAAAATAAATGTATACCTATATAAAAATCAATATCTGAAGGGTACAAATAACATGCTAGTCTAAATATGTATATCGATTATAATTAAAATTTGAAAATTAACGTTAAATAGATAAATACGTACTTATTTTTACGGTTATACTTGACAAAGTCAAGTTTATTTTTATGTGGAAGTGAAGCATAGACTAAGCGCTTCGCGTTAAAGGTATGCAAGATATTTTACGCTACTATCTAAATTAATACTTTTTTTATTACGGTCAGACAGGCGTTGGAGCGCAGGGCCCCTAAGTTCGCGGGGCCCGTAGCATATAGCGTAGCAATCCGGCACTGTATTACACATAATTATACATATATAAACATCTACAGAGAGTAAAGAACAAGATATGAATAATTCATTAAAAAATCTAAATAAATAAATTAAAAATCTAAAGAAAAAGAATAAATAATAGTATGTAAAAACAGACATGAAAAGCTCAGCCTAAGGTTGGCTCACAATTAATTTATAAAAGTAATAGCTAGTTTAATGAATGTTTAATAGAAATTTTATATCCAGCACATAATTCACAATTTAAACGGAATTAGAGAGATGGTCAGCAGATATATACTAAATGTATATTGTCTTTAGGTATAAAGAAGTTTATTCTCGTTAAAAAACAAATGAAACTTACACGAAGAAAAAACAAATATTTTTTTATGGCTCTGGCACGGTTTGTGCATTAGCCAGCGTCAAGTATAAGATTTTTATAATTCGTGCTTGCCTTAGAAATTCGACCGTGTCCTCCATGTACGGTTTAAGCACTCGCCCGGTAGGTACCTCACAATCCTCCCAAAGGCCGAGAACAAATTTAATTTAAAACTTGCCCTCGAACCGGGAATCGAACCCGGTACCCCTCATCTAGCTGCCACTTAATAAGACCGCTAGGCTATGAGGCCCCTTACATGTACATTGTCTTTAGGTTTAAAGAAGTTAATTCTCATTAAAAAACAAATGAAACTTACACGAAGAAAAAACAAATATTAAAACATAAAAGGCACATAAACATAAATCACGCCACGCTTCATATCGTACGCTGTCACTGCATCAAATTAGCAGCGAAATAGATGTTTTGTGTCACAAATCTATATATATAAAAATGAAACCCGTTTTCCGTTGTCACGACATAGCATGAAAACGGCTTAACCGATTTGTACGAGGATGGTTCTTACGGAGAGGAAAATTAAAAAAAAATGAGTGCAAAAGTTTTAAAACAACTTTTCTATATTCCCATACAAAATATTCGTAATAATACTTAAAAGTCAATTTGAACTTTAATACCATATTATAGAGTTCAAGTGTTAGTGGAGAGGTTCCGGGAAGGTAAATTTTTATTTTTGACATAATGTATTTGTTGTCTTATCAACTTTCTTTTTTTATCTTAATAGCTAGACCGGTGAATAGCAGAATAAGTATTTAAAAAAAATAAAGAATAGACTGTTAGGCGGTACGATGTTCGCCAGGCCAGCTAGTTAAAAATAAATTACATGTTTCCAGCATTAATCACAATTTTATAATCATTTAAAAAAGCGGTCGATTAAAAGTGAATTCGTTTCTTATCTCTTCGACGTGATGAAAACCTTATCATAAACGAAGGTTCTAGTAAAACTTAAATTTCGAAATTTTTCATAGATTCTAAAGCACTGCTGTATTTTTCGTAATTTATAGTTATAAAGGGGTTTTCTGAGCCTTATATTATATAATGTGCGACCCATATTTTAAAAATTATGTTAAACAATTTATATTTGAAAATGCTCTGCAAGGTTGCCGCATACCGACAAGGCTCTATAATGCGCTTAAGTTCACCTATAAATATAAATTGAACATAATAGAAGTGTTTTTCTCTACTCCGTTAAAAATAACTGGTAGGTCTGCTTCCGTGAGGGCTGCCGATTAAATCTATAGGAGTCATAATTAATAGGTAATTGAATTGAAATAAATATTTGTGTTTTTAAAATCTTACAAAAAAACAATCACATCTTAAATCTATGACTTAAAAGTCTAGACCACACTTTTGCACAGATTATACATATTCTATGAGAAAGAGTTTCTATGACCACAGATCTAGCCTAAAGATAATTCGGTACACCTATTAAAGATTACAACCCACCAATCTTCCTTATTAAAGGTATGCAACCCACATGCCTTTTGGAGAAATGGAATGTATGTTGCTTGTATGTACTATGGCAAGGTTCGTTAGATGTGCTGAAGGAGATTTTAGGTACTAACAGTACGCGAACTTGTATACAATCTTCACCACATTAAACTTGACAAGTTCAGTACCAATATTGGCGAAATCATTGGCATCTGACAGCTGACATCCGACACGCGCTATAGCAAAGATAGTTCTGGTAAACGTCACACCTATAGGTTTGTATTTGCGGTATAACTAGTACAGATAGAAACATTAAAGCAAGCCATAGACGGACAGCATGTTGCAGTCAAGAACGACTGCAACATGCGGTCGCCGTACGGCGATCTGCAGTTTCCATACTAAATTCATATTCGCAATACACGGACCGCTCGAGCAGTTCCTGAGCAACCTGTCGGTCTTGACTGCAACATGCGGTCCGTCTATGGCCTGCTTAAGAGGTTACTATTTTAGATTCTTCTGTATAGGACTAGAACAATTCCATTATGGCTCTGAACAATCCCTAACTCTAAAACACGTCATTAAAATTAATGCAACTGCTAAGAATGTCATAAACAGATAATTATTGTGCTCTGTAGTCTGTTTGAAAGTCACAGAATTGCCAATGTAGCTTAATTATCTGCTTAACCCTGATCTGGAAGGCATCAATGAGCAGTGGGTATTTTTCGTATATGTACGTACGTATATGTGTTAACAAAAACTACGAGACTAAATTAATTGTTAAAAAATTTATAATAACAATTTATACGCTGTAGCTTCAGTAGAAGTACGTCACGGCCAACCCTACAGAGTCATGCAATCATTGCTCTATTTCCTCTCGTAGCTTGTGATAGATTAACGTTATTTATTATCCAATTATTGGGAAACGCGTAATTTATTCATAGGGCTGTTGCTTCGACAATTTTGATTTAATATAGACTAGAATACGTTCTTAGCAATCTTAATAAGTGTAAATATAACACATTCCAAAAACACTACTAACATAGATACAAATTTTCTAGTCGTAGTTTCATCCACAGATGTGCGACTGCCATTTGACAGTTCGTCTCTTTGACTAGGCAATAGGATATACACCAGTCATTATAGACATTCGAAATCGAAAATTTGATAATAATTCCAAAAGTTTTCAAACTTCGGTCAAGTGAATGGTACATTGGGACGACAATAAATCTCATTTTGCAACCTTGTCCGCAGTCCGGAACATTGTTAAAATTGCAATTAAATTAATTTTTGCTGTATGGTCGTGAAAAAAATTCCAAAAGTTCTGCAAACTTGGGGAAGTTTTCGATATAATATTTCATATCACGTATAAAATTTGCAACCAACCTAAGTGTACGGAACATTTTTTGTTATTTATTTTATTTTCGATATATCTGTCAAATTTGCGAACTTTTGGAACGTTTTCCTTCAGTTTAATAAAGAACAACATTAATTAAATAATGTTCCGTACACTTAAATTGGTTGCAAATTTGACACGTGATGTAAAATAATATATTTAACACCACTCCAACTTTGCAGAACTTTTTGAATTTTGGTCTCAAGAACTAAGCAAATTATCATTTATTGCATTTTTAACAATGTTCCGGACCGCAGATCAGGTTGCAAAATTTTATAGTTTGTTTTAATACCACTCCCGACCTTACTTCAAAATTTGAAAACTTTTGGAATCATTATGAATTAATTGTCTATAATGACTGGCCTAATAGTATAGTTTAGATTCGCGAAACATTATGTTTGATATATAATCTGTTTCGCGAATTCTTTTTTTTGGCTTTGATGTTTGCTACCATTTTTTCAATTACAATGCCAATTGACATGTGTCATATGACAAGGATACCTTATTCTAAGAACAACGATAGGTTAGCTCTGGCACACGTTATGGCCAATACTTATAAGAGACTAGCAAACTCGGCGAACTCCATTTCGCCACCAGATGGCTTCATTTTATGTTACATTTCGTTTGGTGATCCTGCTTTTCTGTTGAAATTTTTCCTGAATTTTCTTTGCTATAAACCTCACCGAGCCCGAGACCTTTCCAACGAATGCAAAACCGTGGAAATCGGTTCGTGCGTTCTGGAGTTATAGCGTCAGGAAGGAAAACCCGACTTATTTTTATATAGTAGACTAGCAAACTCGGCGAACTCCGTTTCGCCACCAGATGGCTTCGTTTTATGTAACATTTCGTTTGGTGATCCCGCTTTTCTTTTGAAATTTTTCCTGAATTTTCTTTGCTATAAACCTCACCGAGCCCGAGACCTTTCCAACGAATGCAAAACCGTGGAAATCGGTTCGTGCGTTCTGGGGTTATAGCGTCAGGAAGGAAAACCCGACTTATTTTTATATAGTAGATATGAATACGACCTAAGGTTTATTTTATTTGTCAGGGCACGTGTTTAGCAATTTAAAATGCCCTAATTGGTAAATAATTACGTTAAGTATCTAGGTGTAGCGAAATTTCAATTTACTGCCTCCACTCTAACTACACCAAATTGGCAACTCAAACGTAAGATAGGATTAAGATCACTATCCAGATGGTCGATTATGGATTGAGATAGGTTATTGGATTCGGGCATTAAAGGATAATATAAATAAGATATGTTATATAATAGATTTAATATTCTTTGTGTAAAATAAAACCAATATTTTACATAAGTGACCATTTTAAAAATATGTATGGTACAAACGTTTAAATTCTGATCAAGATAATCAAATAAAAAAACCGTGACCACGCACGCTGTAAAGCACGCGAAACGTCGGATAAATTTAAAATTATGTTTAAATTGTTGTAAATTTATAATAATACATAACTTCAATCCGTTCAACAAAAAAAAAGTTTTTTATTTAAATGTATAAAAGTTATGTCAATCAAAGACAATACTAAGATAATCAAATGTTTACTGACCAATAGTTATTTCTTATAAACTATTCAATGTAACAATGAAACAATTTTTCTAATTTTGGCAAAGCAATAATTTAGATTAACGCCAATTAATTTACGAACTGTAAATTTCCGTAACTCAAATAGGAATTATGCAAGCATATTTTTATGTTAACAATTATTTCGGCTAAAGCTCAAAGGAAGGCAATGCATTACCTTCATTTAAGAATACTCATTATATTCTTTTCTTGAAGGACCTAAAGACGAATTGGTCTAATAACATAACATCGATAGGCAGCTGGATCCACAAAGCAGAATTGCGCAGCATCTTGTTATCTTGAGCCAGACTGAGAAATGTACCTGTTCCTACCCTATTACCTACCGTACCTACCTACCGTATTACGTCGAATAAATTAAATATGAAGCGCTTATGAATGCAACGACCATGAGACGCATATTAATGTAAGCAGCCATATAACAGCGAACAATAAACAATTCTTTCGCTTCTTGTACACTCGACCCGGACAATAGTCTTATTCATGCGATATGTTGCGTAAAGAATGCAGATATTTCACAAAGTAAATCATTTTACAACCTTTTTAGGTATGGGCCCATTTCTGTATCTGTTTCATGCCAATCTAATAGGCAAGTAGGTGATCTGCCTTTTGTGTCTGAATACTTGGATTTTTGGGTTTAAGGCAAACAGGTTTTAAATGCGCACATAGGAGTACATTGATGCACAGTCGGGATCGAACTTACGACCTGGGATGAGAATCGCACATTGAATACACAAGGCCAACATTGCCTTTTATAGATATTTAATAAAAAAAATAGTTAAAGTAGTAAATCTCAAGAAAAGTGTGTAGGTACGTTTTGCGACTGAAACTATTATTGTTACAATTTGTCGTAGCGCTTTCAAAAATGAATTCATGTGTTTCACTGAATTCTACAAAAAATTAAAAAATGCGTTTTCACTGAAAATTTTATTCAGTTTCAGATTCCATCGGCACTATGGCTATTAATAAGAATACTCAAATACGAGAATTTTCAAACAAATGGAATTCATTTTAAAACGACTGTATTGTAATATAGTAACTTATGGGCCTTAGCTGTCGCTAGTATCGCCAATCACAATATATCTCGGGCTTGCGTTTTGAACACCCATTGGCTCGAGGTCCTTGACAACTCCGTTCTCACATAGCCTCAGTCGACCGAGTTTTCTCTTTTCACCAGGTTGTGAATTCAGTAAGGAGCTCGGTCGTCTGCTAGTGTTGCACAAATTAATTGCTTACAAAAATATTCTAAACAAAAAAGGTTTTTTTCTTTCTTTTTGCCAAGGAACCTATAAATATACATCTTTACCATTTAAATTCTAGTATAAAGTCATTTACAGGTAGTACGTATCTTTGATTGTAATTGATTGAAAACCTCATTATTATATTTATAAATATAACTTATTCATCATGCATCTTAATATTAGTCTAAGTTTGCTACGAGTGCAATTCTCAAGTGACAACCAGAAAGGCGAGGTCATGGTCAAGAGTTTCCGATGAGGCAGATATGATGCAGCAGGCAACAATTCACACGTAGGTAGTATTTCTATAGTAGATTATGTACTGCATATTTATTAGGAGTCGGTATCATAGTAGACAATCATAAGACTAATGATATGACATTTGACATTAGTCAACTTCAAATAGTGACAGCAATGAGACGTAGAGAAAATGATTTACCACAATTAATTTATATAGAGTACAAGCGTTACAGCGTACAATTATTAGAAATATTATAATATAGATTCAAAAAAGATTGTCAATCTTATACGTGCTATGGCGGTCTGGCTGTATGGACTAAAGTCCTTTGGCTTTCCCATTAGAGATAAATTAATCATCATCGTGTTATGGCGGTATTAAAATTAATGTAATATTATCTGTGATCGTAGTGTTTCTTTGTTGTTGCGCTTTGATTATGACAGCTAAATCATGACAATTGACATTTCCTGTAATCACTGATAGTTTTAAAGGACGTTTTAGGTATGGAGTGTTAATTTGTGTTTTTATTCTTGACAAAGTGAGTGTAGAAACCTACCTAAGGGCTACAAAGTTAACTTTTTTTTACTATACAGTCAGACTCGCTGACCACTAAACCGATGACATAAGAAACCCTTAACCAACCGGTCTCTAACCGCCGAGTTATCGATCTAATACCCCACATATTTTTTACGTCAGTGCACATGTTCAGTTCGATTAGCGTACTTAGTGTATAGTATACTAAAAATACAGTATTTTCTCGACTATTACACCCTTAATGATAATAAACTATGCGCAATTGGCCGAGTACAAATGTAGGACATATTTTAGGTTAGTTTTTTGTTAAAAAACACATAAAATCAACAATGTTGTACTTTGATTAATTACTATAGATTCAGAACTATACCTACTTAGAATTATAACGCATGTCGCAACATATCTCTGATGTTGGTTTTTAGACCAAAATATTAAGTCTGTTCTGTAGTCATATTATGTAAGCAAGCAATTAATAGACTTGATAATTGCACATTTTTATACCAATTAAGGGTAAGTATTACATAAGCAGATTAACTGCAATTATTTATCAGCAAAAGTAAGCAAAGCTCTAAAAAATAATAGTACCTAAACGTATAAATTTTTTGTAGGAATCTTCATTTTCGATTCGATTTGGTTTTCAAGCATAGACAATGTGTAAAAAAATAAATAATTGTTGACGTAATCAGCAAATATGAAAATCAAAGACCCCTCCACCCCTATAGTGCTTACGTAATACTTGAACACCTCAGGCGTCGAAATACTATTTACCGCGAACTATAGCTGTCAAAATCTAATACGTTTTTGACATACAATTTGTACTTGCAAATTACTGCCATGACGTCACCTTGAAATGAAGTTATTTCGACCGCATAGCCTGGGGCCTTCGGGCCAGTCACTGGTCTGGTCGAGGATCTTCGCTTAAGGTTGGAGGATGCGCACACTAGTAATAGTTAACTTTTAATTGTCATTTACAATAACATTCAGAATGGAATTAATTAAAACATATAAGTACACAATCGTTTAATGTGGTTAAAAAGCGTGAAGGCAATGTTCAATATTTATCTGGTTTGCTGTGCGACAATAGTTACATACATTAACAGATAAAAAATTATATATTTGTCTCTGGTTTTCACGACAGACTGCACACAAATAGTCTGTTGCTGATCACTATACAAAGAGTTATAGAATACGGAAACCTCGAGTTAAATGTTATAAATTCGCATTTATACCCTTTAAAAAGAAGAGAGCGTTCCTGAAGTGTCTTTTAGGTCATTATAGAATAAAGAAAGTAGCCAATTATGGGGTAAAATGATATTCTTCAATCAGTTTTAATAAAAGACGAAGGACATTGTTTTTTTTTTTAATATTTTGGCAACAGCTTCAACTTTATGCCAGTTTCAAGTAAAAAACGACATTGTTTAAATCTTGCTTTCTATATTATAGACAAACTAAAAGTACAGAAAACCCAAAAGAACCACTAAAGGCTCGGACCTTGGGGCGTGATGGGCTACACCACGCAAATTTAAAATTCCGTATAAACTAGAGTTACAAAAATTACAATTAATACACAAACGAACAGACGATGTTTGGATGTTTATTTTTAAATCTATTTTGAACTTTTATAATCGATTTTGTCTACAATAAACCGTAGAACATAGATTTTCTGTCAAACCCTATTGTTTGTTTATTGTTCGGTGTGCACTGAGCACAGAACATATTTTGACTATTGAATGGAGTATCTGTGCATTCTAGTACCAATAAAAACTAGAATTCAAATTCATTGAATTGATAAAGTTGAATTTTGAACCAGGATATTTATTTGTGGTTTTGTATTTAATAATAGTATCTATTAAGTAAATATCAAAATGTGCACATTTACCTTTTAAAAAAGTAGAAACTCATAAATATACAGTATTTACATTAAGCATTATTCTTAACCTACACAGTGATAATAATTAAAAATGGATTAATAGAATATTAAACCAAATTTCAAAAGTTTGGTCCCTGTGGCAATGTACCTTTAATCATAGATTTATATCGTTAGGCCCCGACACCAAAAACTGTGGCATTGTTTTTGAATGTGTGCGTTAACAAAATGCCGCCAACACCTGTGCAATCTATACACAACAAGTGTACTGAGAAAATAGTGTCATCTCTTTTTCTTCTACATTAGTTGCAAACACTACTTTCTCTTTCGTGCACTCGCCATTTAAATTTGTTATTTTAGACAGTGCGGAAGGAAAAATAAAAGTTTTTAAATCAAATCGCAATACTCACGAGTGAAATGTTACACCTCTGGCTTTATTTGTGTTTCTAGAATTGTTGTTGCACTTCAGAAAGGCACACGATGGCATTTTGTGACACTAAACTGCTCGCAAACGTCCTTTACCACACGTCCGGCTAACACTGTGTTTAGGGGTGCACTGATCCCAGGTTAGTGAGCTCACTCACTTCGACTGTGGAACAACACGGCGCGGTCTCACTGCGGTAAGGGCATATCTAACGATATAAATCTATGCCTTTAATGCTGGCCTCCTCACGTATTGCGATACTTATTCGTTGAGCGAGGAAAGCACCACTTCTTGGGTCACCTACCAGGCGACAACTTAAAACTTAATTCTTTAGCCTGTGAAACAAAGTTTGAGAAAATACTCTTAATTTTACATAAAAACGTCTCAGTGAGGAGCCATACAAAAGTTTATTTTTCAAAATGAACATTTAATTGTATGCGTAATTTGCATTCTGCATTAAACGAACAATCCAATTATGTCTTCATTAACAGAAACATTAATGAATAAATATCCCGGAGGTAATGAAGGTTGGGCGTCGGCCAAATTCAGCTTTAGCGCAAATGTTTTGAGGTGTTTGAAATGGGAAACGTAGTTGAAGAGTATGTAGACGACATAACGGTAATATATTGTCAAGCTATGAGACACATGTCCTAAGTTTAATAAAAATAATATATATAGAGACTCTTGGGCCGTGGGGTTCAAGTACACATGCGCTTATTAAAGATTTAACTTGGCGCCTGGTAGATAGTAAAGGTGACCCCAGAACTGGTGCTTTCCTGGCTCAATCAGCACGAATAAGTATCGCAATACAGCGAGGAAATGCTGACAGCGTTAAAGGTACTCTGCCACAGGGACCAAACTTTTGAAAAATGATTTGATTTTCTTTTAAATAATTTATATTTTTATTATTAATTTGTAGGTTAAGAAAATTGTAAATACTGTACACTTGATTGTAATCATTCATCACTAATATATATAACGTAAAAATAAATGTATTTTAGTTATTAACAGCCGCGCTAATCACACACATAAAGAAGTTATAAATTTTGCAACCAATGTGTGTCCTCGATAATAGGTGTGGACGGTGTGCGCAAACATAATGTTTACAATCGATAAGTCTACACGGACAAACATTACTATAGGATCACAGAACAAAAGACCTCAAATTACAAAACATACCGCAAAATCCTAACACTTTGTTAACAAAAGAATGTCCTTCCTGTCATCGGATGGGTGATCCGAGAAAATATAGAGATTATTATTTTCTTGTATATTTATAAGGCAGAATCTGTAAGCAGAAACGGGAGTGCCACTAGATAATTGTAGACCAGTGGTGCTCTGTTCAAATTCAAAATTCAAAAAAATGCTAATTAAATATAATAAATCAAAATTCCAGTGGTATTCTAAACAATTTTTTTCGTTTTTTTAAACCCAATCACTTGGTCAATCCTATCAGATCGTAGCATGATGTATCGTTCTACCGGAATCTCATGGCATAAAACAAAAATAAAATAATGAGATTTTCATATGGCAATGTCAAGTGTCAGCCGTCAAATCAAAGTACGAGATCTGTCAACCGCTGCTCAGTTTAGGTGATTATCTTCTTGAAATTTGTTGTTTTTGTGAAAATGTCCAATAGCCACTTCGGTCTCAAGCAAAAATATTGTTTTCAATGTTTATCATAATAAAAATGTATTATTGTTTATAACAGTCTAAATACATGAACTGTCCAACACAAAAATCTTGTTTGGTTGGAGCCAGAGATTAACACGTCAAACAAAACCTAGCTTCATAATATTAAATTGATGTGCCTCCGGAAAACATACAGCATTGTATAATGAAGAAGCAATGTATACTTAGCCATGAAGTGCGATACATACCGAGTGAAATAGTTCCGCTTAGATAGAATAGATGGCGCTGTAATCGCCTCAACTTCATACTTATCTTAACCAGCTAGGACGTTGTCATTTCCGCAGTCATAGCGTTGGGTACTTTCGCCGCGTGCGGTCGAAACCGAAACGACTCAATAACGACTTAAAACCTTATAGATTTCTTAGTGTTAATTATTAGCAAAACGTATTATTTATACATTACAAGTGCGCAATAGACTCACGATGCCGATAAGGCCGGCGCCGGGGCCGATCAGGCAGGTAGTCTAAAAAAGTGTCGAGCAAGGTCACAAACAAGACAAAGAGGACTCCACGTGCACCAGCAGCGCGTCTGATAGCGACTCGGAGCGCGAGGGACCGCCACAAAAGAAAAGGAAACGAGTAGCACAGGTAACGGTCGATCCCACGATCGACGCGTTATATAATCAGGTGAGTTTCCTCACAAATTTTATAATGCATCAACAATATGTACCAAATGTCAACGCCAGTGCGTCCAATGACGAGGGTAACCACCGGCCGACCAACTACTATAGCGATTTTTTATTAATCCGTCGACCGGGAAAACGATTACAAAATAAATATATAAAAATTATAAAAATATAATAATATATTGAGCTTATAAAACTCGAACATTTTAATACTCCCACGTGGTAACACATTAGATCCAAAAAGCCCTGATAGACATACTGACGTCTCCAGGCTTTTGTAACCCTAAAATTAAAGACGAAATACGTTGTCTTATGTCAAAGTGAATTACTACAATCTGGGTTACAAAAAATCGTAAACTGGACTCGTAATAACCCAACGAAATTAAAACCCGCAAATCTTTTCACAAAAATATCCTATATTTTTGGTAATAAATCACCTTCTCACAAATTGCTTGAACAAACCCTGCAAATTGTATGCGGAAAACGAGCGGAATCTATAGAAACTACGCGTAAAAAATTAATAAGTGAGATTTCGGACAAAAGTATTCAAATTGCGCTTAGTAATATACCTCCTATAGCGAGGAATTTTTATTTGACAAAAATAAGCTCGCGTCCCTCATACGATCCCTTGGTGGGCCGCAATTCTGGTTATCTCCGCCGCAACCTTCAAGAGTAAGAGAGCTTTTTAAACCTAAATACAAAGAATCGTCAGCCAGTCCAGGCACAAAATGGAAAAAATTATTTTTGTAATACCTACATAAAACAAGAAACGATGCGAACTTTTAACACGAAAATCAAACTACCCGTTGTCTAACAATGACGGAAAAAAATTACTAACACAATTCAAGGATTCCACATACCTCTGTACAAGGAACCGCCTTTGTTAATGCCAACAAATCGAATAGTAAGTGAATACGCAACCGAACTGTCACCTGCGATATCGCAGATAATCAAAGAACTCCTGAATCAGGCAAGATATCCTACAAACAGTTCTCAACAAAACCCTCAGTTTTATATCCATAATGGTTCTTCGCAGGAAAAGCGACGGCGCGATGCGTCCTATTGTAGATTTGCGAGAACTAAACCGATTAGTGAAGACAAAACATTTTCGGTTGATCTCCCACGGCTTAGTCCCAGACTTTCTTCAACCAGGGGACTGGATGATAAATAAATTTATCACAAGCCTATTTTCATGTACCGGCAGCGAGATTACACCGACCTTTCTTAAGGCTCAGCTAAAAAGGGCAGTTATACGAAAATATGACTTGCCATCCTGCAAGCGTCAGTACCACACCTTTCCTCTGCAGTATCATGTTGGGTCGCGGAGACCTTACGTGCGAAGGGATGTCGAGTGCTAGTATTCCTAGACGACTACCTTCTGGTCAACCAAGACCACTCCAAGTTAAATCTCAGGCCGCGGAGGCCGTGAGACACTTGGAACACCCTCCAAGTTAGATTCTCAGGCCGCGGAGGCCGTGAGACACTTGGAACACCTAGGATGGAAAATCAATTACTTCCAAAAAATCCGTATTGGTACCAACCCAAAATTTAGAATACCTTGGAATTCGCTGGAATACTATGGTCAATGTGATGTCGCTACCCAAGGTACAAATACAGCGCAAAAACCATAGTTATGCGTTGTATTCGCGAGTTACAAAGAATTTGCTAGGGCAAGTAAACTTCGCAAACTTTTTCGTGCCCCGTCGGCTTCACGGTCGCCAGGTACAAATCTTTCTGCGACAATTCGACAAGATCCGACCCCGTCAAGGTCAACTGCCGCCTCAGATTGTAGGGCAGGAACTGATGTGGTGGCTCGGAGCTGCTCATCAGACGACGCCTATACACAAAGAACCTGCAACCCACTTGCTAGCGACGGACGCCTCGGATTGGGGTTGGGGGGGCCACATCTCCTTGACGAGAACCTTGTCAGGAAAATGGTCATACTAACAGAAAACGTGGCACTGCAACAAAAAGGACTTATATGCAGTGATAGCCGCAATAAAAATAAATGTAAAATATTACAAAACACACACGTGTTAATACAATCGGACAAATGAAACTCTGATTGCATACATTCAAACAGAAGGTGGAACGAAATCGATAGGGTTACTTACACTAACCTTCAAACTATTGCACCTGACGGACAAATTCAACATAACTCTGGTGGTACATTACCTACCAGGGTGATCATAGCAGACAGATTATAAAGGGGAAAAAAGGCTGCGTAGTGGCACCTTCTTCCTCTAGCATGGGTGTTTCCCCCTCCAAATCCCTGAGTTTTAGCACACCTAAACCGGGCGACGGGAACCTATCTGATAGTTGCTTCAGATTGGCCGCGAGGTTTCTGGCTGTAGGACCTGAAATCCAGGTCTCTAGATCACCCCCACGAAATTCAACACCTATCGCAGACACTCCTTGATACGACAATTGCACTGTCTCCTCCACAAATACAAGCATTGACCCTAAAAGTTTGGGAAATTGGGGGTGGGGTGCCCAAATAAAAGACTGGTCCACACTGGAAAAAGATTTACTTTTGAAGAGTTGGTCACTCCACCTGTCCACTTATTTACGCGCAATCAAAAGAGGGCTGTCATGGTGTGACAACTCTCAAGTGAACCCAAAATCCCCTCAAACAGCCGATATTGCAAAAAAAATAATATCACTTTTTCTAAAAGTAAATTTATTTATTTCTTTATTTATAAGTAATCTTACAGCTAACATACATAATATTACAAAACAAACACTTAGACAGTACAGAAAGCCAAAACAGAAATTTATCCTATCAGTATCAACCATCCTTGTTCGCAAATCGGCAATTTTAACTTTTTGCGGTCCCCATGTAGAACAACAAACATTTTCAAATTTTATTACTAAACACACCCTCAGGGTATTAGGAGTAGCTAAACCAAAAGTCGTGAAATCATCCGTCACGTGGGACCCGCGAATAGTACTAGACTGGCTTTCTTCCAACCCTCCTAGGGACACTTTATTCGATACGGCTCGCAGAACAGCCACAGTATTGCATTTAGCATTGGGCCGCAGGGTTCACTTTATTAGAAATTACTGACGAGCAATTCGTGGATGATGGTGGTAACATTTATTTAACACCGGTATTCGAATCTAAGACAGACACTCAAGACGCCAGTCAAAATGGAAACTTTCTGAACACCACGATAAAACATGTGCCCTATCACTTTAGTGAGACTTCAGTTAGTCCTGACGACTCATTGGTCTAGTGGTTAGTACCCCTGACTGCGAATCCATGGGTCCCAGGTTCGATTCCCGGCTGGGACGAACATTGATGTGATGAGCATTTGGTGTTGTGCTTGGGTCTTGGGTGTTTAAATATGTAATTATATGTCTATCTTTCTATAATATGTATGTATATCTGTTGCCTAGTACCCATAACACAAGCTTCACCAGCTTAGCATGGGACTAGGTCAATTGGTGTGAACTGTCTTTAAAAAAAAATAGCTTTGAGTAATAGGTACAAGAAGATCTCAAGTAAAAAATTTAAACAATATTTTTATATCCATCAACAGCAAAATAATTGGGTCAAAATTCAACCACTAGATGAAATTTTTTATTACACGGGGTAATTGGAAATCTTCAAATACGAGTACATATATTCTTTAATCATTACTGCCGCGAGATAGACTCTCGTAGAGAAAACTCATCACTCTTTCTTTAATACATTTGCACCATCGTAATTATATAAATACCTTGTTGTGATGATAGGAAGTTTATGTTATTATGTTAATTGTACATCTCAATGAATATAGTTATATTTTTACCGTAACTAAGAATAATAATTATTGCTAAATACTTATGCTTTGATTAAGAATATTGGCAAGTGAATAAAATAGTTATATAAACAATAACGGCTTTAGCTAAAGCCTTTAAATCTTCATAATCATCATAGCGTTGTGTTTTATACTGTACTTTATACATCCACCAGCAGATAACAAACACGTCTTCATTATACAATGCTGTATGTTTTCCGGAGGCACATCAATATGACGGTTTTACATAACAATAAAACCGATATTATGTGCCGAGAAGGAAAACATACAGCATTGTAGGAAGCTCTTCCTGGTGAAGACACTATGACTGCGGAAATGACAACGTCCTAGCTGGTTAAGATAAGTATGAAGTTGAGGCGATTACAGCGCCATCTATTCTATCTAAGCGGAACTATTTCACTCGGTATGTATCGCACTTCATGGCTAAGTATACATTGCTTCTTCATTATACAATGCTGTATGTTTTCCTTCTCGGCACATAATATCGGTTTTATTGTTATGTAAAACCGTCATATTAATGTTACAACTGGCTATATTTATTGGGATAGTTTTGTTCTTGTATAAATAATAAAGCCCTTTTTTATTTCCAATCTTTACTAAAGTAGAATATACAGCTTACATTTGATATATAGTTTTTTTCTGGTTAGCCTAATATTCAGTTTTCAGAATTTATTCCCAGTTCTTCTCTTCCGTTCTACGCCCTTGATTTGAGAACTGGCAGTAAATGTAAAATTAGAAGCATTTAGTGTATGTATATTTCGTTTCTGACGTTCATAAGTGTACATTGTGTTACCTATATGAATAAATGACTTTTGAAAGCCTAATTTCCTTCAGTAGGTACCATTGATCGCAACCCCTTCACGGGTAAATGCTTCCTCCAGCTTTTTTTCTCAATTCGTTTCCTGCTAACTCTTGTATTTCTTCAATCCACCTTTTTTTGGGGCGCCCTCTTCTTCCTTCTGGTACTTTCCAAACAGTTGTTCGTGTATAAGTGCTAATTAAGCAGGTAATCTTAAATAACTTCACATCTATGTAGTTTTGATTAAACTTGCTATATCAAAGAGCGCTCTTTCCTGTGCATTCAATTACAAAATCCGATAGCTAAGTGCCTTAGCGTGCATTTGACACTGTCGCAAGTTAAACGATGAGCGATTCTACAATTATTGTTTTAAATATTTATTTACTAAAAATCCAGTGAAACAGACTAACTTTATTCATCCAAATCAATAATTGCACTCTGTTAAAGTGTGACATCTTGAAAAGTGACAGGAATGGGAGATGATCCCTCAAAATTTCATAGAGCGGTTGATAAACTCTATGCCTAATCGTATGAGAGCTGTCGTAGATGCCCATGGAGGCAACACGCGTTATTAAATTAAACCTTTATTTGATAAAACACGTTTTTTATTGAAAACTCAACTGACTTCATCAAGGCGCCTACCCGACTTGTTAGGCGTATCTCCATGTGGTGTGGTATTCTAAATTCAAATTTAAAATAATACGATCGAAAAAGATGGTAAAATGTATCAGGTTCAAAACTGCATAAAAAATTTTACTCGACCTAATATAAATTTTTAGTTAGGACCATAAGAAACTGAAAATGCAAGGTGGGCCAATAAATGTGTCCATAAGTGTATATGCGATGGTATCGAACATACTTACATTTATACTGAACTAAAAATTAAAAAGGACATATATAAAAATACAATTATATTTCTTCGACATTCGGTGCAACATAATATTATATCCTGTCATCATTTTTTTATATATAACTCGATACATCAAGCTAAATGGAGCAAACACTCAGTATGAGCTGTACATAAATAGCATGGGGAAGTAGCTGTTATTACATAGCTTGTGGGTAGGTAACTCTTATTATTTTGCCGCTACCCTCCATACCATGAGCCGTGAAAAAGCATAGCGGAAGCAGGTTACGAGGCGACGGGTCGATATGATGTCCGCTATACCTCATTAGGCACAGCTGAGCATTAATTATTCTCATTAGCGCAGACAGTGTTGCTCACTTTCAAAAAGCAAGCGATTCGGCACGTAGACTAGAGACCCTTATATCTAGAAATTATCATAGATGTTAAGAAAGAAAAAAGAGCTATCCTACTAATAAACGCGAAAGTATATGAGTATTGATAGATGTTTGTTACTCTTTTCCGCTAAAACTACTGAATGGATTTTAATGAAACTTTACAATAATATAGTTTATACATCAGAATAACACATAGGCTACTAAGGAAGGAGGTAAAAATGCGTGTTACTCTGGCGTGAGCTGCCAAAACCGCTAGAGTTTATATATAACCCGCCACTGTATATATCTATATCTTATGTGTAAGCCATTATAGCCAAAATAGTTAACCATTACTACAATAAAAATTGATAATTTATTTCTAATGCACATGTGGTAGTAATAAATATATTTCTAAATGAAAATAGATACTTTTATAGCTTCTGGTATTTTAAGTTGATGAAATATGTCTTTTACGCTACATCATTGGGACAAATATTTCTTTAATCCTGCGCAGACAAAGTCACGGGTACCAGCTAGTTATGTAATAAAAATCAATTCATTTCCTACTTATCAATGATAATAGAAAGATGTTTTGTTCTTAAAGGTAGGTGTGTCTTGCACACCCTGAATACTACTGCATGTGAGAATGATGTATTTAATAGTATATTGGCTGAATTAACAATAATAGAATATCTTTGATTTGTTATAAGGAAGTTTTACTTGTTTTTTAGTATTGTCTTTAATTAACATAACCTTTACACATTTAAAGAAAAAACTTTTTAACCGGATTAAAGTTATGTATTATGTATTATAAATTTACAATTATTTATAACATAATTTTAAATTTATCCGACGTATCGCGTGCTTTACAGCGTGCGTGGTCACGATGACTGAAGACAAGAGGTATGTATTGGATGTCATGTAAATTTATAATAATACACACATACATACACGTACATAACTTTAATCCGGTTAACAAGTTTTTTATTTACTTGTTTTGTTTATATTAATATGTTCTTAGTTAAATTTGTATTAGTAAGTTTTCTATTAACTTAAAAAAAAACAGTGGCGCTACAACCTTTTTAGGTCTGGGCCTCAGATTTCTGAATCTATTTCATGATCATTTGTCATAGGCAAGTAGGTGTTCAGCCTGCTGTGACTGTCACAAGCCATCGACTTTTTGGGTCTAAGGCGGTTTCCTCACGATGTTTTCCTTCAGCGTTCGAGCGAATGTTAAATGTGCATATGTAAAGAAAGCCCATTGCACAGCCGGGGATGGAACCTACGACCTCAGAGATGAGAGTCGCACGCTGAAGCCGCTAGGCTAATAATGCACTTAACTTACTGTAAGTCCAATTTAACCCCAAGAAGACACAAGTTTGCGCGTTTTCCGCTAAAAAAAACACCCTTTGTCGCTACTCCTCTTCTCGAAAACACTCTTCTTAAAGCCACAGCTAGCATTGGAATACTTGGCGTTGACATATCGAACGACGTTCAGTTTCGCGGTCACTTGGAGGGAAAGGCTAAATTAGCCTCCAAAAAGCTTGGTGTGCTCAGCAAGGCGAGACGGTACTTCACTCCGGGCCACCGCTTGCAACTATATAAAGCGCAAATTCGGCCCCACATGGAGTACTGCTCTCACCTCTGGGCGGGGGCTCCCCAGTACCAGCTCCTTCCGCTTGACCGTATTCAACGCAGAGCGGTTCGAATCGTCGACGACCAATCCCTCTCCGAGCGGCTTGATCCTTTGGCGTTGCGTAGAGATGTGGGGTCACTCTGCATCCTCTACCGCATTTACCATGGAGAGTGTTCAGAGGAGTTGTTCGGATTAATACCTTCAGCTGTGTTTCGTCATCGGACGTCGAGGCAGAATACGAAATTCCACCCGTATCACCTAGACGTCCGTCGTTCCACGACTGAGCGTTTTTCAAGGCAGTTTTTGCCGCGCACCACCACTGTGTGGAACCGCTACCACCACTGAAGTATTTCCGAACCAAGTCGACTTAGGGTCCTTCAAGAAAAGAGCGTACCACTTCCTGAAAGGCCGGCAACGCACTCGCGAGCCCTCTGGCTCCAATTTCTGGATTCGGTCTCCACGCTCGAGGCCCGAGATAAGGCTATGCAATAGCGTAATAAACTTTAAATGTACTTTATAAATTATTTTGGAGGAAAATGTTATGAATAAGTGAAATTTAAACACGGCTTTGTCTCGGTGATACCAAAGTCAAACTATGTAGCCTAAAGCTCAAAAGTTTGGCGATTATAGTTGGACAGTGACCTTCGGACCGGCGCGCATTACATTGATTCCTGCGGTGGCGTGGTTTAGGGGTGTGGTGTTAGACGATACTTAGACCTACTTGTTAATATTTAGTAGTTTGTGTAATTTCGGTTCAAAAATACTTTATTTCTCAAAGAACATTCACTTAGTGAGAAAATTTAGAGGTTAGTAATGTACATCGTTTTGAAACTACAGTGTAAATACATATAAATACTCTTTATAATGAATTTCAAGGGACCAAGCAATTTTTTTCGTTATAGAGAGTTTTTTTTATAGGGAGTAAAAAGCCAATTACTACAATTTCTAATTGTATTACTATCAATAGGTCAATTATTCTTAACACATTTAATACTTATCGCTTTTCTTCTACTGGCCATCTTGACAATTTCAACGTGGTGAAAAGGTGAAAGAATTTTTATAATCGCTCTAGTACTTTTTGAGCCAATTTGTTACAAACATACTTACATATAAATCTTTTCTCTTTATAATATAATAGTATATAGTATAGATTACTTTTAGAGCGATTAAGTTTTCTATAATGAATTGTTATTATACTATTTCTTTAGCAATTCAATTTTACGTATTGGTTCGAGAGCCTTAGTATTTGTGGCACAAATAGTCAACATAGAGTCCGCGCCACCACTCATTGCCGACGGGAACCTTGGAACTAAATTTGTCGTTACAGTGAAATATTATTTGATTCGTTTTAAGGTAAAACATTAGAAGCAAATCTAGGAGAGTAGTTCGCGAATTTCACATAAATTTATGTTACGTTGGTGTAAAATAGCCTTGCACCTAGCAATAGCAACATAATAGTTTACTAGAATAGAACATACGCACAATGTTAATACACGGAACAAACGCAGGCTGCAATTTCCCCGTACTAGACTATCTAAAGTTAGTAATTCTTTTTTGGGGAAAGGGATACTCTTCTTTAATAAAATCCCAGAGGCTCTTTTATCTCTGCCTTTCAATAAATTTAAGAAATGTATTAAAGAAAAGCTGTGTAAAAAGGCTTACTATAAAGTCAACGATTATCTAGTTGATAAAAGGGCCTGGGACTAGTGCTAGACAGGCTACTTCTAAATAATTTGCGATATTTGTTTTAAAATAAGTGTTGTTTGATGATTTGATATTTTAAAAGAGTACCGAGAGTTTTTTACGCCGGCTTTTTCTCTCGGCCTACACCCTCTGTCTTCTTTGCCGATGAGTAGGGATGCCTACAAATTCAAATTTAATGACGTGGAATAAGTGATACATGTATCTTATGTTCCTTAATAAACATATATTTTTAATTTTATTTTATTTATTAACTACGCCGCACTACTCGCTAGCGCCGCGTCTATCGGCATTCAGTGGTGGCGCTGATTCCAGTAACAAGTACAAGTATGAACGTCAAAAATATTCCGTGTAATGACTAAACATCGATTGACATTTCTTAAATAAAGAGCGTAGAATGGACGTCAAGAAATAGCAGGAAACTGTCAGCGACTCTAGGGTTAGGGTAGTAGGACTCCTTTCTCCGCAATTAGACTCCTAATTGGTCCGTTGTGCGTACGAGTCCTGGCTAATTTAGCCAGCCTAGCTCCTTCCAGAAGCACAGAAGTCTCCTGGGCACTTCACAGGCTTCCCGGAGCGACCTCACCGTTCCGAGGATTTTTTCACGTTGATTAGCCCCAGCCTCGCATTCCAGGACTACGTGGGTGACTGTTTCCTCTGCGCTGAAACAGCCGTCAGCGACTCTAAAATCGGAAACTATTTTTTTTATAGAACAGAAGGCAAACGGGCAGGAGGCTCACCTGATGTTAAGTGATACCGCCGCCCATGGACAATTCCAGAGTGTTGCCGGCCTTTTAAACATATTTTATTTTAGTTAGTAATAAAAACATTGTGACGTTTGTATTTACTCCCCCCTAAAAAATAGTAGTAAATGTCTATGTATTAACAAGCTATTGATAATGTGAACTCCGCAAAAGCCTTGGAGGATTAGGCGGTGATCCAATAAGCGTGAAATGAGTTGCACCGGTGACACGATCGATATGACGACTATTGACCATTGTATACTTTGAACACTTGTCTACTAGGCGTGGTATAAGTAATGTTTCTAATAACAGACGTACTTAGTCATGTATTTGTCCGTAACTGTAGATATATATTGGGATTATTTTACGATTAATGTATAGTGAAATACTAAAATAAGTTTTTTTGAAGTGTAACTTAAGCGCGTAAAATTTTATAAAACGTAATGATGTGCAGCGTTTTTGTCGAAGAAAAGGGAGAGAGTGATTAAGACCGATTGAGAGAGTGAGAAGGGTGAATTACCTTATAGAAATTCTATTTTAAAAATTAAAATTTCGTAAAGAGAATTTATGAAATATTAGTATTTTATATTTTATGCAAGATAATTTATTGAAATATCAAATGAAGTGTAAATTACTACAAAAAACCGTTGAGAAATAATTGTTTTAATGCAATTATTATTTCACAATCGTTGTTTGTAATTCTTCCTAGAAAGATATTAGAGCAACTCATGGCCATGTGTAATACCTTTTCAGAATCCATATTAAATGCGCCAAAACTTGTAATACAGGGTCACTTTTCGGTAGAGTAATTTTTTTTCACAGTGGAGTCCGAAGTAAACAAAAAGTTTTGATTTGAAAAAAAATTATATCGTATAACTTAATATTATCTTCAACACACTCAATAAACAACTATAAATAGTATGTGGTAAGCAAGAACTCATCAGTACCAATCTAGTGAATATTATGAAAAAGATACAGGGTGTAGATTTTATTGAATTTTAATAATAATTAGTAAAAAAAGTCAATTTTCATATAAAAACCAAAATAAATCATAACTCTGCAGGGGTTGACCTTAGAGACCTACCGTAGAACAATTTTTTGCCGCTAATGAGCTCATATGTCCCCTATTTTGCGTTTGATCCACAAGTCTTTGGCCACCCTGTATATACACAGTCGTATTTTAGTTTATTACAAATTATAATTAAACGACAGTACTTAGAACGCTAATATTAACTAGGAATCAGCCCAGGGTATAACTTTATATAATAAGAAAAAAAAGTATTTTGGTACGATAAATTTTTCGACCAATTTCTCTGTCACATACATGGATCCATAAACACAGACTGACGGACGTCCAAGAATGATTGATTTTAATTTTATTATTTACTATGTTAAACAAAATAATTGTTCATAAAAAATACCATATGTACTTGATAGATTATTTAACTCCATTTTAGTGCACTCATATTATCCTGTAAGTGTTATATTAGTGAGAAAAAAGTCATTCAAGTTTCGAAAGACTGGGTTTTTTGACATGTCGAGAGTAGAGCACTGTCGAGGCGTGCAATATCCCACAAGCACTATTGTCGGTTTCATACCGTAGCAGAAATTAGTGCTACGGGAGTTGACTGCTTCATTCTACAAATCTCGTAGCAATTGTACCTCGTAGCCCGTAGCGATTTTGTAGGTTATTTTACGAAGGCCGATTCGTAAGTTTAGAGTCATTTATTCCGCTCCAAATCTCGTGCTTTGTCTGACATTACCGCTTAAGCTGTCTAACAATGTACTTTTTTTTAAATCTATTGGCTCTATGGGATGCTACTTGTGTGGACACGTTTGCCCCGTCTCACCTCCTAAGAAAAATCAAAAAAGCTGGGGCGGTCACAGAGCAGGCAGGAAATAATAAACGGCACAAATATAAGACTCTTTCTTCCAACTTCGATTTTGTTCCCTTTTGAATAGAGACTCTTGGGCCGTGGGGTTCGAGTGCACAGGCGCTTATTAAAGATTTAAGTTGGCGCCTGGTAGATAGTAGCGGTGACCCCAGAACTGGTACTTTCCTGGCTCAACGAATAAGTATCGCAATACAGCGAGGAAATGCTGTCAGCGTTAAAGGTACACTGCCACAGGGACCTTACTTTTTAAATTTGTTTTGATTTTCTTTTTAATAATCATTATTACTTTGTAGGTTAGCATCTATTGGAATGTTGCAACCGGGTTAGCCGCAATAGGGTTGATTGAAAGGGTACAAAAGCACCTTATAAAAAAGAAGGTACAACTTCTTTCCTTACCCTTACTGTACCGTGTTCTTGTTTGGGGTACCCCCTAAATATTATTCACTAGAATCAACCGCAAAATTTTACGAAATAAAGCCGGTAAAAATTTTCCACTGTTTAACGAGATTTTATTTTTATAAATCTAATATATTAAATTCTCGTGTCGCGGTGTTTGTGGTTAAACTCCTCCGAAACGGCTCGACCGATTCTCATGAAATTTTGTGTACATATTGGGTATGTCGGAATCGGACAACATCTATTTTTCATCCCCCTAAATGTTAACCCCTAATTTTTTTTAATTTTATTCTTTATTTTTTTTTATGATACAGCATTAAAAAATACATACTACCCCTAATTTTCACCCCTCTACGATCAACCCCTATTTTTATTATACACGATATACATGGCAAAACGACTTTTGCCGGATCAGCTAATTATCTCAGAAATTTTATAGACTGATGTAGTCTGATAAAAATTGGCTTCCATAAGTTCGCGTCATATTTCCTGATGCTTCCGGATGGAGATTTAAAATATATGAATAATGCAAATTTCACACCTAGGGTTGTTCAATAGTACACAGAATATCATAGAGTATAATAGCTTGACGTTTGGCGCCATTTATATTTTTGTATTCCTAAAAATTAATGAAGCATTAATATTAATGGATACACGCGGTGGGCATACAATGCTCTCCGAGTGCAATATAATAATGCTTTCGGATGTTGTTGGAGCTCCCGCGGTAGTGTAGCGCATCAGGTATGTTTGCGGATGCAGACATGGATGACTTTTTATCAATCATCCGCAAACGGACAGTTTAAAGCTGGCCATAGACGGACCGCATGTTGCAGTCAAGACCGACTGCTGTAGAGCCGTACACGACTTCAACACGACCGCATTATGCAGTCTACTACGACTGCTTGGAGCAGTTGTGTTCGACCGCAAAGTAATACTGATGCGAGTTCATTTGCAAGATGGATTTCGATGAAGAAACACTGCTACTTATACTACTATTACGTAGGCGTAGAAGACACCGTAGTATGTGGGTGCGTCCAATACTACAATCAAGAGAACAGCATGTAATATTTCATACTTTGTATCCCCAGCTGAGAGAAGACACTAAAAAGTTTTTCAACTACTTTAGAATGTCCGTGGTTTCATTTGATGAATTAGTTAGTATTTCTTTTTATTTGAGGGAGTGGCGAGCGGTCGGCAGCAACCGCTTGTAGCGGTCCGTGTATGGTGGGTCCGGTGGGCAGCTCTAAGCAGTCGACCGCAGAGCGACTGCTCCGACCGCTCAGGAACTGCTCGAGGGGTCCGTGTATTGCGGATATGAATTTAGTATGGAAACTTCAGATCGTCGTGCGGCGACCGCTTAGAGCAGTCGGTATCAGCTGCAACTTGCGGTCCGTCTATGGCCAGCGTTACACATGCACAACGCCATCTGTTGTTCCAAAATAATATAATCATTATTATTTATATTGTTATTCATAAGGTCTTATTACATTTATTTTTCTCTGCACTTAACATGTTGAGAACAGCTGGCGGTGAGTGTGTGATGGTACGGCATGGTACGGTTTTTTTCTCATTCATTGTTCTGTGTTGTGGGTTGACTATCGAAACAGGTTTGAATTGCTTTTGCTTATTTGCTAATGGAGTGCATACCAATAATGATTCTAACGCTATTTATATAAGATCGATTATTTGTTATTTCAAGACGTTGCTTACGGCATTTAAGTATACCTATTGTCTCGCTTACGTAAAATATTTATTGAATAGAATTGTACATATTTTAGTTTGTTTGAATGGCGAGTCGGTGTATTTATTGGTTGTATTGCTTTGTCTATCCTATATGAAGGCTTCGATAAGTATATGTAAATATATTGTTTTTATTGTCTGTTTCTTCAATGATTAAGTTCAAAAGTCTTATTGGTTACTATCAGAATGCTCGGGGGCTGCGCACTAAAACGAACGTATTTCTGGCTAACTTATTGTTAAATAATTATGATTTTATTGCAATCACTGAAACATGGCTTCTTGACAGTATTTTAAGCAGTGAATTATTTGATTCTCGTTACATAATATGGAGACGAGATCGTGATTATGCGCGGACAGCGCAGAAACTAGGTGGAGGAGTATTGTTAGCGGTGCGGAAAGATCTTATGGTTGTTGAGCGGTCGGAGTGGAGGAGCTCAGCAGAGGACATTTGGGTGACAATCACTTTGAAACGTAGGAACCCTTCTATAAACTATAATATACATTTATGTACGGTTTATTTGTGTAATGAAGGAAGCGGCAATTCTTATAAAACACAGTTGTTAAATTTTTCGAATAAATTAGGTGAACTAGTATTGAGCCACCCCTCGGACGTATTTCTTGTAACAGGTGATTTTAATTTCAAGGATGACATCAATTGGGTTAGGTCTGAGGGGTCTACTGAAATGATACCTATCGAATACAAATCTGATTATCTGAAAAAATTTCTTGATATTATTAATACTTGTAATTTTTGTCAATATAACGCACAATCAAATATTAATCAAAGAATACTGGATCTTATATTCTCTAACTCACCTGTGAATGTTCAAGCGTGTATGTCACCCTTGGTTTCAGAAGATGAACATCATAAATCATTAATTTTAGATATAGAATTTGTTGAAATACATACTCTAGAACAAGTTAAAACCTTAAAATTTTTATATAACCGCGCCGACTTTAATTCTATAACATCAGTTCTCAATTCGATAGACTGGCATTCTTGTTTGTTTAACTGTACTGTAGACGAAGCACTGACTTTATTATATGATAAACTTTATGAGCTACGTGATAAGTTTATTCCGTCCAAATTTGTGTCAAAATGTTTGTATCCACCATGGTATAGTTCTGCTCTGATCAAAATACTAAAGGAAAAATATAAATATCACAGTAAGTACAAAACTTATGGTAACATTGCGGATTACTTATCATTCTCAACTCTGCGTGAAAGGGCAATCACAGTAGAAAAGAAGTGCTTTGAGGTATATATAGACAGAATTGAGGCTTCTATAGTTCGCGATCCTCGTACCTTTTGGTCGTATGTAAAATCCAAAAAAATGTCCAACTCTTATCCCAATTTTATGTTCTACAAAACAACTGGTGCTACTGCAGGTTCTGGTGTAGGTATTTCTAACCTGTTTTCAAGTTATTTTGAGTCTAATTTTCTAAAACCTAATGACACTGTTAATGTTAATAATAGTCCTGTTCGTTGTACTAGTGCCGTTAGCATCTCTACTGTGTCAGTTACACATGCGAAGGTCGAGAAACTGATTCGTAATTTAGATTTAAGTAAGGGTGGTGGTCCTGATCTCTTGCCCCCAGTCTTTATAGTCAATTGTGCGTCTGGCTTGGTAGTACCTTTGACCATTATATTTCAGCGTTCGCTCTCAGAAGGCATAGTCCCGAAGATATGGAAGAGAGCGTATATAACACCTGTATTTAAGAAGGGCGATAGATCTAATGTTGAGAATTACCGCCCTATTTCTAAATTATGTTTATTCGCTAAAATTCTTGAAAAACTTGTTCACAATGATCTATATGCGGCGCTTAAACCTTCTTTCGGGGTAGAACAACATGGTTTTCTCAGAAGCAGATCAACCGTCTCGAACCTAATAATAGCGAATGATTTTATTACTGAGGGAATGGACAGTGGTGGTCAAGTTGAAGTGATATACACGGACTATACTAAATGTTTTGATAGAATTGATCACAGTGTTCTCTTATGCAAATTATTGGCTGCAGGTATCCATGGTGACCTTTTCAGATGGTTCGCATCCTACATAGATAATCGCTGTCAGGCTGTTGTACTGCAAGGATTTTTGTCTAAGTGGGTCTCCATTCCTTCAGGAGTTCCTCAGGGATCGATCTTGGGCCCTTTAATGTTTATTCTGTTCACACTGGATGTGGGTGATTGTTTCCTCAATTCTAAAATATTACTGTTTGCCGATGATATGAAAATCTTTAAGTTTGTGCATAACACGGATGACATTAACCTACTGCAAGCCGATTTGAATAGATTTGAGCATTATTGTGTCCTAAACAAGTTGGAACTCAATGTGTCTAAATGTCATCACATTAGTTTTAGCCGTAAACCTAGTCCATTGATAGGTAATTTCACCTTCTATAATCAGTCAATTTCTAGACTAGTAGAAGTTAAGGATCTTGGGGTCATCCATGACAATAAATTGCTATTTGATAGACACATTGATAGTGTAGTTTCCCAAGCCTCTAAATCCTTGGGTTTTATCATTAGAACATCAGCTGTATTTAAACATTTAAAAACTATTAAAATATTATATTGTTCTTTTGTGCGTAGTCCCTAGAGTACGCCTCACAAGTCTGGAATCCTCAATACCAGGAATACAAGGCTCGTCTCGAAAATATCCAGCGACGGTTCCTTCGTTTTCTTGACTTTAAGGCCCACCAGCATTCTGATGGTTACCATCACCGTTGTCAACGTTACCATTTTTTGCCCCTTGAAATTCGAAGGAATATATCTGATGTATGTTATTTATTACAGATTGTTAGGGGATTCGTTGATTGTCCGGAGGTGTTAGCAAAGTTCAACTTCCGAACTGACTTATTATGGTTCAGACACCGCCCTCTTTTCAAAATTCCTCTACTTAATACCAACTATAGAAAAAATACATTTATGATTCGAAGTGTACAGACCTACAACCAATATTCAACCCAGTTTGATATCGATCTTTTCTGTTCTTCCATCGACTCTGTGAGACGCACACTCACATCCAGCTATTTCCATTAGTATTTCCATTAGTATTTCCATTAGAATTTCCATTAGAATAGTCATATTTAATTTTATTTAATTTTTTTTTTAATTTACTAAAGTTCTTTAATTGTTTCATAGTATTATAAATTCATAAATGTTAACTTTATTCCTCCTATCTCCTTAAGGTATTTATGGATTATCTATAGGTGGAGATTTGTAATTAGTACTGACTTTATTTTATTGTAATCATAATTTACCTTCTGTTAAAATACTGTAAATCTTCCTAAAATGCAATAAATAAAAATAAATAAATAAATAAATAAATAGATGTGGGAATGAATTTAGACACCTTAATTGTTTATACAGTTATTAACATTATGTGTATCATGTTCTAAGTTTAAGTATTGTATTAGGTGTTTTTTTTGTTAGAATAGCACTTTCGTTACAATTTGAATTATCTGCGGTGTCCCTAAAACCGTCCCTTTGTCTTATCAAATATATGCGAACTGGCCACGCAAAGATGCCCATCTTTTATTTAATTATCTCACGCTTTGGCAGCCTGCAATTGAATTTGCATTTATTCTTTTAAAATATGTAAATTAAAACTGACGTATTGAAATCACCTCAATTTATTAATAAAAAGCGTCAACCCTGCATGACATATCAGGTCATTCGGATTGGAGCGCGCCATTAAAATTTTAAAATCGCTGAATTAACTTGCATGGAATTTAAAAAAAGACGTTTGAATTTCGGCTGGACGTAATTGGGTAGTACGCGAATATCATTGCAAGAATAACTTTAAGCTAATTTTACGCGTGGGTCTTTAGACTATACGTATGGAAATTAAAACGAAAAAATAACATGTTAGTGCAAAATAGTGTTTGTTTAAGTATTACGTAAGTATTATATTGGGTCCTTTGATTTTCTTATTTGGTGATTACGATAACAGGAATTATTTACTATTTTAAACATATTATATTATTGAAAACGAGTTCTAATATTCTTACAAAAAATTAATACGTTTATGTATTGTTGAGAGCTTTGCTTACTTTTGCTGACAAGAGGAAGGGGGGGGGGATTGCTGTACGTAATACTTGAACTGCCCCTTAAGTGCTAAACAGTGGGAACTAATCGAATAACAAAGTAAACTAATAAACCTCTACAATCCAAGAAAGCGCCATAAATGCCTGTTTTGCGTACACACACATATGCTTATTGTTTTTTTATTTTTTTTATGGTTCTGGCACGATTTGTGCATTAGCCAGCGTCAAGTATAGGATTTTTTTATAATTCGTGCTTGTGTGCTCCATGTACGGTTTAAGCACTCGCCCGGTACCGCACAACCCTCCCAAACGCCGAGAATAAATTTAAATTAAATTAAAACTTGCCCTCGAACCGGGAATCGAACCCGGTACCCCCTCACCTAGCTGCTGCCACTTAATAAGACCGCTAGGCTATGTGGCCCCTCACATGCTTATGTTTCAGTTATTTTTCCGTTTATTTTTTAGTAGCAAAAAGTTTTTATGGAATTTTTAATATGTGCGTTATTCTGTGAACATAGTGAATTTAGAAACGGCCACAAATTCTATAATATGTACTTGACTGACTTTGTTTATAGACATGTACGAGACACGCATCACTGGCCAAACTCCAATAATGGAGAAGAATTACTTTCACGGGATTATTAAGACTTTTAGATGTTGTCATTGCAGAATTGTAGAAAATTAATTAATGTTTGATTTGCATTTAAAATATTTAACAATAAGTCGATTGCCTCAACTTTTTAACAAAGTTTTAATTTCGTGTCCTCTAAATCGGCATCCTACCTTTCTCTTTCCGAAGAACCCGTTTAGGTCAAAACTCACCGATGTCCAGATAGAGCATTCTGATAAACGAGCTAGGTCTGAATATCCATAGTTGCCCCTCACACTATAATCACTTTAGATTAGTTTTTATAGTTTAATTGTTTTCTTTAATATCTTTTTATTATCTCTCCGTGTATGTAATGTTTGCCTGTAAGTCCTTCTCACATAACAAATTGTATTTTATTGTTGTACCAATGTATCAGTGTGCCGAGCGTTGGGAAGCTTTTTTTAATAAACTACTAAGAAATAAGTAAGCTTTCAGCTCAGTTTAGGCACATAGATCGTCTTTTGTTTGGACAGATGTGGGCCGCCATTATCTTTCCCGTTAGTGGTCACTTTCGGTAACTGATTGCCGCTCTTGTGTTGTGTTGTGCTATTGCTGCTATTGTGTTGAATTCAATTAGTTCGGGCTGGGACTATTGCTTCTGGGAGTGTTGAAATTTAGTGTATTAAAATATATTATTGATATGAAAACTTAATGTGGCTTATTGGAAATATCAAAATCGTTAAAGATATCAAAAAAACATTTACCGGATTGAAGTTATGTTTTTTTATAAATTTACAATTATTTTACATAATTTAAAAATTTTCCGACGTTTTGCGTGCTTTACAGCGTGCGTGGTCACGGTGACTGAAGACAAAAGGTGTTGAATGTCAAAAAGTACCACAGCTGTAGAAAAAGTTGCATTATCTGTATTTATTCCCCTGGAGTTGGTATCAACTAAAAGATGGAGGGTTTTGGCAGAAATGGCTCACGGTGTCCATCTTGAGATTTTAATTTGGATATTATTGGATCCCAGTTGTTTGACAAGTTTAGTCTTCTTTATTGAAATTGGGGTGTTTTTTGATTTCAATGGCTTCGCGTACCTATCTTGGGAAGAATTTTTTTTCTTTCGCAAGTACTTTCGGTTGGTCAAAGCGTATGTAGTGATAAGGCCTATCTAGTGTGTGTTCACAGACTGCTGATTTTGTGTCGTCAAATAAATTTATAATAATACATTAACTTCAATCCGGTAAAAAAGTTTTTTCTTTAAATGTGTAAAAGTTATGTCAATAATAGACAATACTATCGTTAAAGATAGTTTTATCTAGACATAGTTTCGAACAAACAAAAGTCAAAGTTGTATATATAGCATTGCTATAAATCTTAATATATATAAATTACGTGTCACGTTGTTTGTCCGCTATGGACTCCGAAACTACCGAACCGATATCAATAAAATTTGCACACCGTGTGCAGTTTGATCTAACTTAAAAGATAGGATAAGTTATATCTCAATTTATACCCCCAATATTATTTTATTGCAAAATATTTGTTTATTATTTGATAGTCACAATTCTAACAGATGGCGCTGTGTTGAAACTTGAAAGTACCAACGTTTCACATAAGCTACAATTTAATGGCATAACCACCAATAAAGCATGGTGGTCCCCATGACTGGTGTTCTCCTAGCGTTTCCCTTGAACAGTTTACTAATATAACAAAAACCTTAGCCACAGCAACGCTTGGCCGGTCTACTAGTAAATAAATAAAAAAATCAGTGGCCCTACAACCTGTTTAGATCTAGGCCTCTGATCTGTATCTTATACATGATCATTTGTTAATCTAATAGGCAAGCAGGTGATCAGCCTCCTGTGCCTTACACGCCGTTGAAGTTTTCGGTCTAAGACAAGCCGGTTTCCTCATGATATTATAATTCACCGTTCGAGCGAAAATGCGCATATATAAAGAAAGTCCATTGGTGCACAGCCGGGAATCGAACCTACGATCTCGGGATGAGAGTCGCACGCTGCTCCATTACTATACCGTCATTATTTATCTAATCTGTGGTTTATACATCTTGTTAAGTCTGTGTAATTATGTGTATTAATATGGTATTATACGCCGCTTAATCGCTAATTACCATAAACCAAATAGGTATTCATAGTCATCATTATAACTAGCCTGAGCTGCCGAATCGATGTTTTCAGTCTGTCAGTTCCTAAGGGTGCGTACAGACCATGTAACATATTATATAACTTGTGTTTTATAACATGTCCACATTATGTTACCTTGTTATTCAACATTATAACATAAAACAATACTGTACACATTAGAATAACAATGTTATATAACCATTTTAAATAACAAAAAAACGTAGATGCTGGGTTCGTCCTAGCATACATATCAATAACATGTTATTATAACATGTTTTATAACATTCAGTGTCCACATTATCTGAAACATGTTGTATAGCAATGTTGTATAACATGTTATGTTATATAGTCTGTACGCACCGTTAAGTACTCGATATATCATTGAGGTTAATAAATTATTTGGTTTGATAAATGAATAGAGAGCGAGAATTTTCTGGCATTATACGCCTCGATACACACATTTATAATGGAAGTAGTATTTGTGTGCTTATATGACAATTTTATTGTATTAACAGATGAATTGTTTTTATTTTGAGTTGTCTGGAAGAAAATGCTTTTAGCGGTACAACTGTCCTTTGTCTTTTGTTTTTGTTGTTGTTATGTTTTCTTCGATATTAAATAAACTGGTATTAATATTGTTGGAAAATGTCCACCACAAATACTAAAAAAATGTATTTACTCGTTATAAGTAGAGCTGAGCAACAATGAATCATCGTCGCAAGTGCGTTGCCTGCCTCTTCAGAATTGGTACGCTATTTAAAGAAATTCGTTCGGAAATACTTTATTTTATCCATACGACATACCATTCTCACAAGATATTTAGGCCCTAAGATAATTGCGTACATACACAATTTATTGGTTCACGGGCGGGTACTTAAGATGACAAGGCATAATATACAATAACATGCATGTGTTATGGCGTAGACACGCTACAGCGTAGAGCCTTCTACGTGACGTGTAGCTCGTAGAAGCAATGTCGGTTGTGCTTTTGTTACAATAAGCTCTACGACTAGGGTTATCAAGTGAAACATTACTAAAAACGTTTTAAATAGGGAAATGTTATTATTGCAATAATATTATTAGCTTTTCCCTGCGGTTTTACCCGCGTTCATTCGTAGTATGTATATGTAATTAAGTCATTGTTATTGAATTCTCGTTAATAAAATGTACATAAAATTGACTTAAAAATCTTATTTCACTTACGTAATACTTGAATGGTCCCTTGTGCGGTGTAGTCCGCTCCGGAGACCACGAAAGGTCTATTGTGCTCTCGACATACCAGAAGTCATGTCCAAATTAGTTCTAGAACCCTTAAAAAAAAATATTTTGCGATAATGTAAAGCTCAGGGAACGCACAGCAGGAGCTACGATACTAAATTAATATTGCAATAATAATGTAACAAAAATAAATGACTAAATAAAACTTTGGATATAGGTATATACTTTCTATACTGGCGTTCTTGAGGCAGCCCTGAAGGCTTTGTTGTGAGGCCTAACTTAGCAAGTGAAGCCTTAAATGTGTTTTAGCTATACTTGGACTGTGACTCAACATGTATTAGGTGAGCTCAAAACCTCGTAGGCTGACATATAGATGGCGTTTCTAGTATTAAATAATTAGATTTTAGTCCCTTATCTTCAACAGACACGTGCATAAATTTTAAAACGAAAAATAACACACCATCTACCTTTTTATCCACTTCTTCAAACAAACAAAAGTTCCTTTACTCAAAATTCATTTCAAATTTTTAGAAAAAACGATACATCATACAAAAATACATACAACCCTCACTTAGGGGTTTGAAAGATAGATAGTAGCCGATTCTCAGAATTACTTAATATGCATAAAAAATTTCATAAGAATCCAATCGGTATAAAAAATATATATATATATGGAAACAGGAAACAATACAATGATATAGTAGCTAACATAGTTTCGACATCAGAATTGGCCGAGCCATATTTGTCAGCGTCTGCCGCAGGCTTCACGCTGTAATTGATTACTCTATCGGATTACGGTCCGAGTGGATACTGTATTTACAGTAGATATACTGTATTTTCAGTAGTTCACTGCGTATAACGTGATTTGTATGGAATTAACATTTGATGTTTAATGTTTAAAGAACCTTATTTCTAAGTACAAAAAGAATGTATTTTATTTACATGAGAAATATGTATATACGTACGAGATACACGTCGCAATCAGCCGTCCCAATTTTAGTCTACTAGTCTATGATATGTATCTTTAATGCCCTTTTGAATCGGTTAAACGCGCAAATATTACGAATGATAAGCTATGGTCTAAGATCCCGATATACAACGACCTTCACAGAGATGCTTATTTAATAAAACGTAATTTTATATTTAATTTAATATGTCAATAAATATAATCCATATGGGTTGCCGAGCAAATTTCAGTCCAGAGTATTTTAATTAATATTAAAAAAAAAATTTTTTTAAACACGTCACCGGTATGATTATTAGATAAATTCTAGACCAATCGAGTATAAGTTAAGTATGAAGCCCATAGAATATGCAAACGTTAGGTTGTTTTTAATCAATTAATTATTTATGTGTATATTTTTTTGTGACACTAAAGTATATATATAAATATTTAGTAAAAAAGAAAGTTATAGTGATACATATATAATGCTACCCTGATTAAAAATATTGATTGAAAAAAATTAAAAAAATTAACTATGTATATGTGTTACAGTTAAAACCGGTTTTTAGATAGAACGCGTTATTCCTAGTTAGAACGCGTTTTTACTAAACGCCTTTGTTAAAACTAGAATTAACTAATGCTCACAATTGAATATCAGTTAAAACTACTATCTAGTTATTACTAGACAAAACGCGTTTTTTCGAAGTTAGTTATAATGGTGTAACAGGACCATTTGGCAAAATTTGTTTTGTTGCGTGCACTGAAAAGTAAGAGAGCCGTAGAGGTGGCGTATCAGTTGACTGATATATTTTTAACATTTGGTGCTCCTTGCATCTTACACTCCGATAACGGGAGAGAATTTGTAAACTCTATTATAAATGAGCTCGTTTCATTTTGGCCCGAGTGTAAGTTAGGCCATGGAAAGCCAAGGCACAGCCAAAGCCAAGGATCTGTTGAAAGGGCTAATCAAGACATAGAGAAAATGTTAGCTTCATGGATGCAAGATAACGATACTACAAATTGGTCAAATGGTATTCGGTTTGTACAGTTTATGAAAAATCGGGTGCTTCATTCTGGTATTAAACAATCACCATACAAAGCAATGTTTGGTAGAACCGCGAGTAGGGCTTATGACTTCGACTTTGCCACGAGATGTTATTGAGGATATAAGAGATGAAGATGATATAGAAAATGCGTTAAATAATAGTACAGATAATGCAGAAACTGAGCCTGTAGCTAGTTGCAGTGGAGAGCATCAGATTATAACTGGAGCCAAACAAAAAGACGCAGAAAGTTCATCCAAAACAAGTGGAGAATCGCCAATCGAACTAGAAGCCAGTCAATATGATATTGAAGCTGGAGCCTCTAATAATACCACAAAATGACAAAGACCTCGAAGTTGTAACAATTGTGAATCAACACATAACGGCATCCAGAGAAACTGCACATCAAAACTTAAAAAAACAGGCCAAGAGAATGACATTAGCTTCAGATGCAATACACGTTCCTGTAGAAATCGGTGATAATGTAATTATACAAATCCCAGATGTCGACAGAGCAAAAGCAAATCTACTCTTCTCTCTCGACAAATTATATTGCAGGTATGTACCTACCTATGTGTTGCTTAATTGTTTTATCATATAATTATATTGCCTTTAGGTAAAAGCTAACTATTTAAATATTGCTTTTCAGGTCAGAATTAGACAAGTGCAAAAAAAAAATTTTGCATGAAGAAGACGTTCCGAATACAAATTTACCTTTGAGAACTGTTGCTAAGGAAGCATCCATAGGAACAGGCCAGGGATTTATGCGCTGCGTATGTAAGAAAGGATGTATGTCAAAAAGGTGTCTCTGCAATAAAAATGGCTACCTTTGTAATTCAAAATGCCACGATAGTTTGTCTTGCAATAACAAGTAGATCGACATCTTTTTTAATTTTAAGGTTGTTTGATTATTTTTTTATTGTATGTTTACCAATATCCCTTAAAATATTATTATAATGTTCCTTTTTTAAATTTTATGGTTGTATTCTGTTGATTTGTTTGATTATTTTATTTACTTTTAATTAATGTTGTCACCTTGGCAACTACTTTATGCTGATGTTCCCTAAAATGTTCCTTTAGTGTAAGTTTTTTTTACTAGGTACGGTACTATGTTTCTATACCCTAGATCTTTTTAATAAATATTTTTAAAACTTTATCTTGTTTTCAATCCCAAAATTCAAATTAGTTTCTCTAGTGCTAGTTGTAACTAAAGCTCGGAGTGACAACTAGTTTTATCAGAAAATGAATTATATCAGTGGTAAATTCTAGTTTTCACTTGTTATTTCTAGTTTTGACAAAGGCATTTAGTAAAAACTATTTTTAACTAGGGAAAACAAGTTTTAACTAAAAACTAGTGTTAACTGTAACATATGCAAATATATTTTTTTTTTAAATATTAATTAAACATACTCTGGACTGAAATTTGCTAGGCTACCCATATGGATTATATTTATTAACATATTAAATTAAATATAAAATACGTTTCATTAAATAAGCATCTCGGTGAAGGTCGTTGTATATCGGGATCTTATACTACTACTATAGAGAGAGTTATTTAATTTTTTTTGAATAAGATACAGGTACTATAATTTCATAAATCAAATTTAAAATAAATTGTAATTTTATTATCACCGAGTTTATTTTCGAGTTTATTTTATAGTTTAAAATCTGTTTAAAGCCTTAAAACAAATATTTTCTCTTTATACTGCCTACCTTTGAATGTCACCATACCATTTGCTGAACTTTTGAATGGTAAAGTTCGTGGTATTCAAGAATTATCATGATTTTGGACTTTGATTTACAACCTTCAGTCGTACGTTCGAGGGTAGGGTATCAATTGTAAGGATATGCTAAGAATATAGTGATTTATGTTTTTACTATACTTAATGATTGTTTTATTATTCATTAAAACATCGTAACTAACAAAGAAACACAAGCAAATTTTTAGAAAGAAAAAATAAATGCTACGGTCTTTAGTTTGTATGAATGTCTTGTCTATGAAATAATCTCTATATATATAAAATTCTCGTGTCACAATGTTCGTTCCCATACTCCTCCGAAGAACTAAAAAAAGACTTCAAAGAAGAAGAGAAGAAGAAATGAAATTATTATTACTACAGACTATGTGACGGTTAAAAAAGAGTGGCGGAGAGTTTATTTATTTATTTATTTACACTTCGTTGCATTACAATATAAAAATTTAACATAATGAAACATAAAGGAGCGAAACTGGCGGCCTTATCGCTTTCGAGCGATCTCTTCCAGGCAACCACTGTGAGAAAAGAAAAAAAAAAATATTAAATTAGATGAGGTTGTTCATTGCCAGTTCTTATCTTTCGTTCTACACCCTTGATTTAAGAACTGGCAGTAAATGTAACATTAGAATCATTAAATGTATATTTCTTTTTTGACGTTCATAAGTGTACATTGTGTTACCTATATGAATAAAGGATTTTTGACTTGACTTTTATGTACTTAATAAACTCGACGTTGTCAATTTACGAGCTCTGAGACATGGCAACAATTTTATTTTTGCTTGTAAAAAAATTGCCACCGTAATTTGCATATACCTTAGAACATTTGATTGAAACTTAAACTAGAATCTTTTACTACTAGTTATGCAATGTGCTGTACAAATAAAATGTCATATTTAACACCATAATATCTAGTTTTGTGTTATATCACCGGAAGAACAAGCACAGGATATCCTCAAAGGAAACGGGTCGTTCATAATTAGAAGTAATTAAATATTCAAACTCAAACTCAAACTCAAAATATCTTTATTCAAGTGGGTAACCAAGTACACTTTTGAATCGTCAAGTTAAATTAATCGTAAATTTACATTTACTACCAGTTCGCAAGTCAAGGGCGTAGAGCGGGTAAGAAGAACTGGCAAGAAACTTTCCGCCACTCTTTTTAATCGCCAGGTATTGTCATACAAATTCTTTGAACTGGAGCAATTCAATCCCAAGGATTAGGATCATTTAAGTAGTCCTCAAATTTATAAAAAGCTTTGTTGATTAGTTTCCGTTTAACGACAGCTTTGAATTTATTTAGTGATAATACTCTAATTTCGCTTGGGAGTTTGTTGTAAAAACGAATACAATTTCCATATACATTCACGCGTCTAGAGCCTTAACAAAGCCTTAATAATACAGCGAGAGGCGTTGTAAGTTGAAGCTACGGGGAAACCACGGTATTCTGTGGAAACAGAAATGCTTTGGGATTTGAAGTCACTGCAGCGCTAAATTACCTTTATGTTGACAACCAGTGGCGTAGTTATACCATCTGGGGCAAGTGGCAATTCTTTCAAAGGGGGCCCTATCAGTAAAAATCGTCCCTACCCAGTTTAATATTAAAAATAGATTTTCAGCGTACTCAATTACACGTTGTATATGTCCCACGAATGGCCATAGGCCTCATCTCTTAGGCGAGAGGGAATGGTCTGTAGTCCCCACGCTAGCCCATTGCGTATTGGAGACTTCACATTCATTCATAGAACATAATATCTCTTGGGCAGGGACCTGCTTGGGTCGGGGGCCCGTGGCATTTTGCCAGCCCTGCCACCCTATTGCCACTTTTGACAACACTGTTACGACATTGTAGTCTTGATAATATGAAAGAAGTTATAGTTTGAAATGACGGAGAATAAGAATTATACTATTTATAAAGGTGCGCTTACACGGGCAACTAAAATTGCTCAATTCCAGTCAACTATGACGTCACGACTACATCAAGCAATTTACGGCAACGGCAACAAGCATAAATACTGCGCAATAGGCGTATCTGGGTGCGATTGTTGTTGGCAAAGAGGCCGCAATTTTCATTGTGTAAAGAATTAGATGATATATTATTCAAAAATAAGAAATTATTATTATTTAGCCCTCTCGCTCTCCCCGCGGAAGCAAAACAAACAAGTGGAATGAGACATATATATACAAAAATTGCTAGGAATATCCAAGTCCATTGGATATTCGTCAATTGGTATCTGCGACATTGAGCGATATGAAATATCTGGAGCAATTAGAAGCAATATCGCCGAAATAATTGTTGAAATTTATTGAAATTGCTCCATTAATTGCTCCAGATCGGTGCATTCGTGTCGCCAAACAATTATTGCCCTCGTGTACGCGCACCTTTAGGCACCTCTTATTTCAATTCTTCGCGAATATAACATAATAAACACAACTTATCCAGAGATTTATATATTCGGTTGTGGGCTGGTCAATTTAAAACAAAGCATAGTTAAGTGTCTATTGGATACCTAATCAAATTCATCAGAACGCAATTTTTGCGTAGTTTTTATTTTTTATTTTTTGTAATTTTATGTCTTATAATTGTCGTGAATTTTATAAAAGATAGCTTATAAATCTAGCGTTTTGCCTCGCATTAGTATGGTTAAATAAATATATACTACTAGCTGATCCGGCAAAAGCCGTTTTGCCATGTCATTATATCATTTATGGTTATTGTGCCTCACTCGCATAGATAGGTATAGTGTGTCGCAGACTTTTTTGTAGATATTTATAAGATCTACAATTACTTAGAACATGTTATGGTTCTATCTTTAATAGTTTAGGCAGGGTACGCAAAATAAGTAACTTTTTTGGTTGATTTTTTACACCTTGTGTCCGAAAAACCCTAATATCTTACGGAACCCTATTTTTGTTCAAAATTAAATATAGCCTATATTACTCGTGGATAATGTAGCTTTCGAATGGTGAAAGAATTTTTAAAATCGGTTCAGTAGTTTATGAGCCTATTCATTACAATCAAACAAACAAACAAAGTTTTCCTCTTTATAATATTAGTGTAGATAAAGACGCGGATCGCATATCTGCCACGCGGGTCCTCTTTCTGCACACATCCTTACCACCTATTTCAAATAACCTTCATAGTTTACCACCTCAAATAACCTTACAAACCCTCCATACATATTCGGGTCGCGTAAAAATTTCACGGTTCTGCGGCGATGTTTTTACAAGCTGTATTTTTCTACCAAAGCTGAATAACCACGAGATAGTATTTATTAATTTATGACAGTTCAGTCATTGTTTATTTGTTTAATTTAAAGCCAAACACGCAACTTATAATAATATTTCTTCTCTATATTTGCTACGCCAAATTTTGTTAATACACAATTATATTAAATGACTGTTGCAGAAAAAGCAAGAGTGTACGTATAGTTTAAACAGACAATGTTTCTTCAGAAATATTTGTATTATAATTTAGCTGTCATAAGCCTCTTGTTAATCACATGTTTACTGAACTCCAACCAATGGACGTGAATTAAATAGTAAATATCAATATGCATAAGTTGCATGCCTAAAAAAAAGACCATTTCTTTAATTATGTAGTAACAATTTTTTTGTGATATTTAAATAAACTTTCAATGTATTAAAAACACTTTCAATGTATTTAATACCATTTTTCTATTGTTAGTGTCGTGTTTTCAACAAACGTAGAATATTTTTTTTTTTTATATTTTAACACACGTTTCTTAAATAAATATTTCGTAGAACTAACTAACTATCTTTTTATTAACTGTTAATCTCAGAGCTAATTTTCATGTCTTACAAATGCCGAAAGTTCTGTATTCAGACGGTGTGAAAGAAACCGGGTCAACGAAAAGCTTACATTTAAGCTTTTCGTTGTGCATTAAGGGTCTGTACTAAGACTGTACCTTCGTGGCTTATTGTACTACCATCACATTGATGGCTTGGAACTTTTTTGTTATGTGTTTGTATGTTGTTCTCACTATGAAGTGCGTGCCATGCCTGTTCCCGATCGAGGCTTAATGGTTGTATCTAGATGGAAGGAGTACAGAAAAACAGGAGGAAACCAGGATGTCTTATACCCTAACAATGTACAAAAAAGTACCAATGTAACATGCAATTCTTTTTTTGCGTCTGAGGCGCAAACTAGCTGATGTGGTCTCTGGCAGAATGACCAGCGCTGTTGAACATTCTGCTTCTCAGCATAATGCTGAGCCAGGGCCAATTACAGCCACAGCACACACGCATTACTTGAGACGAACCGAATGGGAAAAATATATTTATTTTTATATATCTCTCATTATATCTTTTATTTAATTTTTCTCTTTGATTATTGTTATTTTGTGTGTTTGTGTATGTGTGTTTTTGTTCGTAATAAATTATATGTCCATGTCAAATTTTTGTGACCCTGGTACTTAGAATAATAAACTTGTGAATCTGTTTTAATCTGAGGATCTGTGCTGCAAATTCGCTTCAGCTGGTAATATAACATTTTTATCGCTCGCTGCCGTTGTATGACGATACACTTTTTTGATATATTTACACAAAATATTATTAAACAAAACCCGTTTCCCTTATCACCTCGACGTCCGTGATTCCACAACTGAGCGTATTCAGTTTTTGCCGCGCTCCACCACAGTGTGGAACCTCTGCCCACTGAAGTATTTCCGAACCAATTCGTAGGGTCCTTCAAGAGCCTTACAATTCTTAAACCGGAAAGGCACTTGCGAGCCTTCTGGCAATGTGTGTCCATGGGCGGAGGTATTAACAGCAGATGAGCCTCCTGCCTTTTCCCTCCTATTACATAAAAAAAGCTGCCCACTGCTGTATTTCCGAATCGATTACCCTAAGAGCGTACCTATTTCTAAAAGGCCGGCAACGCACTTGTGAGCCCTCTGGCAATGTCTTGGGCGGCGGTATAACTTAACATCAGATCCGTTACATACAAATCATCAAATCGGGTCAAAAAAGAAAAAAAAAGTATTTCAAATCTCTAAAACAAATACCTACCCCACAAAATATTGTACTAGGAGATTATACTATGTAAAAGTATTATAATTACATCAAAATAATCGGGCTTACAAAATTAAACAGGCTATTAATTGTGGTACTTGGCTTAATTGCTACAATAAAGTTGGCCAAACCGATTCGCTAACATGTTAACCACAAACTATTAATTTTAAAGTTGGTAAAAACTAATTTCAAATAAACCTTTTGGTCTCGTTCGAGGTATTGTTATTGAAAACATCGAAAGAACTGTATGTGAATCTATCTTACGATGGTTTGATTGATGTGGGTCAAAGTTTAAAGGCTCCTTAATATTTATGAGCGCCTGGTACAAAGGGCTCATCATTATGTGACAGTTCTATTACACGGGTCACGGCTTTCGATTGATTGATTGATACATAATTTTGACCAATATTATTGTTTTATCTAATCGTGTGGAAAATAGGTTACTATTTATATAGTATATATTATATAAATAAGCAATAAATTAGTGGCGCTACAACCTTTGTAGGTCCGGTCCTGTTTGTATCTGGTTCATGATAACTTGTCAATCTTAAATAGGAAATTAATTAGGTGTCTGACACATGCCGTTGACTTTTTGACTCCAAGGCATGTTTCCTGTGTTTTGCTTCACCGTTCGAGTGGTCCACAGTAGAAAGTGTGTCCAGGTTCACAGCCGGGGATCGAACATACGACCGCAGGGATGAGAGTTGCACGCCGAAGGCACTAGGCCAACTCTGCTCTTAGTACATATATCGAAATAAAAAAAAGACAACATTTCTCTCTTCTCTCTTCTCTCTTAGTCAAACACAAAGTATCAAATATCCAGGAGTTTCTATATTTATTACTTAAAAGTCTGAAATTTCTGTAAGTTATGCCAGTTAAAAAGATTTATGTGTTAAAGAGCGCAGTTATTAAAAAAAAGGTTGCGTGTACTTATTTACGCGCGTAAGAAGTTATACTTCTTTGCCATTATTAAAAATAGTTTTTGATGGCATGCAAATAATTAATTACAATTAAATAATCAAAGACTGGAAAAGGAGTAATTATAGTCAATAAAGTTCAGTTTACATTTGAAAAATTAAATAAATAAATATTTATTATTATTCTCTTACATTAAGGGTAACATAAATTCTATTATTATTCGAATGCTGTTTTTAAATTATGTCAAATGCCGTAGCACGTGGGCAACTTCATTCTGTTAATTTTGTGTCACGGTGCGCGCGCATCAATTTTTCATAACGAGCCTAAAGAAGTATAACTTCAAAAAAACGTACATTGAAAATCCTACATTGATTCCCTTAACAATTTTTTTAAATTTAATCTCACATTAATATAAATTAATTAACATTCATAGTGTGTCATTAAAATAAAACTTTAAAACACTTCTTAATTTTAAGACAACCAGTCAACCAAACAAACAACAATTACGAAAATCCGACGACGCACCAGCGTCATATCAAGTGATCTGCTTATTCACGCTTTGACCTATAAAAGCCGGTGCCTTAACGTATTCCATTTGATGCTATATTTAGAAAGAAAAATAACGAACGTCGCGTAAAAATAGACGTTATATTGTTGTTCTTTGTAACATAAACCGTTATAACCGCCAACTTGCTTTTATGAAAAATAGCTTCCTTTTCTGCGTATGAACGAGACCACAGATTCTAGCTAAGAACGACTATTATATTATAGTCAAAACGATGAAACTTTAGTAATAGAATAATAAAACATTTTTTTACCAGATTGAAGTTATGTATTTACAATTATTTTTCATAATTTTAAATTTAACCCACGTTTCGCGTGCTTAACAGCGTGCGTGGTCACGGTGACTGAAGACAAAAGGTGTTGAATGTCAAAAAGTTTTCACAGCTGTAGAAAAAGTTGCATTATCTGTATTTATTTCCCCGGAGTTGGTATCGACTAAAAGATGGAGGGTTTTGGTAGAAATGGCTCACGGTGTCCTCTATTTTCGCGGATTGTTTTTCTTGAGATTTTAATTTGGATATTATTGGATCCCAGGTGTTTGACAATTTTAGGCCGTCTTCTCTATTGAAATTGGCACAAAACAACAAAAGCAATGTCTGCAATTGCGTTGATATTGAACAGAAAGTTTGTAAAACAAATTCTGAATTTTATCCAACATTTTCTTCTTCGTATTCATCTGAATTTTCCGATGTTGCTGAATAAAGAAACAGTACCTACTTGAAAAAGGGTTTGATATTGTAAGCATTGAAATATTTTAGTAATTGTTTACATTTTTTCTTCATTAATCTATTGAGCGGTGATAACTACAAGTATGGAAGTACAATAAGTAAAAACGAGCAGTGTTGGCCTAGTGGCTTCAGCGTGCGACTCTCATACCTGAGGTCGTAGGTTCGATCCCCGGCTGTGCACCAATGGAGTTTATTTCTATGTGCTCATTTAACATTTGCTCGAACGGTGAAGGAAAACATCGTGAGGAAAACGACATGTCTTAGACCCAAAAAGTCGACGGCGTGTGTCAGGCACTGGAGACTGATCACCTACTTGCCTATTAGATTTAAAAATGATCATGAAACAGATTCAGACATCTGAAGCCAAGACCTAAAGAGGTTGTAGCACCACTGATTTATTTTTATTTTTGAAGTTATACTTCTTTAGGCGCGTTATGAAAAATTTATGAGAGTGAAATTTTACGATGCGCGCGCACCGTGACACAAAATTCAGTATGGGCGCCGAGCGTGCGCGAGCGAGATGGGAATAAGACAATCTACTTGTAGTACCTTTTAAACAAATAAAACAGTTTTAATTATTTTTTCAAAGAAATTCAGCAATGCTTTTTCACAAAGACCTATTTATACTTAGTTAAAAGGTTATGAAACATACCTAGTTATTAAATTGAATTAATAATATAATATAATAATAATTATTATTAATATTAATTAATAATTGAATAATATACTAAATATTAAATATTGTTAAATTATTAACGCTTAATATTGATTATTATTAATTATTTAATATTTTAAAAAAATAAAGAAAGCCAATGAAGTATAAATTCTTACGCGCGTACATAAGTACACGCACCATTTTTTTTAATGAAAGTACAATATAGCCCACTTAGGGCTGAAAAGTAAGCTAAGAATTAGGCTTAAAAAATCTTTTTTTGATAGACTTTGATTTGATTATTCAATAGCCTTGGAGAGCAATACACGAGCAATACACGAATGTTGCGGTCATACAAGTTTTCGATACCATTTTTATAGTACGAATTGTCTTTAGCTTCAAAATAGGCTTTGGTTTCGGAGATTACCTCTCTATCAGCGCAAAATATCTAATCAGCGAGCATTCTCTTGAGGTTTGAGGATAAGAAAAAAGGGCGCAAATTAAGAATACGGTGGATGCGGAAGCAATTCATGGAATTATGCCATTGTTGTCATTGATTTGTGACACGGTGCATTGTCTTGATAAAACAGAACTTTCTTCTTCAAATGGGACCATTTTACCGCGATTTTGTCCTTTACGTTCCGTAATTTCAGGCGTTATAAAGAAACGAGTATTTTTGGGTTATATTTTTAAGGTTTCCACTAGTTTCATTCCGCGTTCAGTTTCGGAAGCTGGCTGACCATTCCAACGGCTGATCTTTTAAACATACTTTAGCATTCTATTGGAATAAGGATGCCAGGATTTAGAGTTTATTTGTTAAAAACATACAAATCTTTTATTTTTATAATATTAAAGAAAAATCAGTGCTACAACCATAGGTCGGGCCTCAGGTTTCAGTATCCATTTCGTGATAATTTGCATTACCTAATAGGCAAGTTTCTGTTCAGTCAGGCCAGGTTTGAACCTAAGATCTCTATTCTGAGAGTCGCATGCTATATTTCTATATAGTAGAAGGATAATAATAAACAAATGAAGATCCCGGAGATTATTCGAATTCCTGGATATCGGGATATAGCGAAGGTATTTCAATCACATAGGGATTCCGGATGCAACAAAGGTCCCGGAGTGGTTTTGTTTGTTAATAAATAGTTCCAACTGTCGTACTTTATTCAATACTAGCGGACCCCCACAGACGTTCCTACATGATATTTCAATAGATTTGGATATTAAATAAAGTATGAAAGTAGCCGACTGTAGCGCCATCTACCGGTCTGTTTCGTGAATCTAAACCATCCAGGGCTCCACACAAACGCATACAAAAAAATATTCAAATCGGTCCAGCCGAGGGAGTTTGTTGTAAAAACGAATACAATTTCCATATAAGGATTGGTTTATCTTCTGGAGCCGTGAACGCTTAGATTAGTTAAGTTATAAACAAAAACTTTTGAAGTTATACTTCTTTAGGCGGGTTATGAAAAATTGGTGAGAGTGAATTTTTACGATGCGCGCGCACCGTGACACAAAATTAACAGAATGAAGTTGTCGAATAATAATAGAATGTATGTTACACTTAATGTAAAAGAAAAATAATAAATATTTATTTATTTAATTTTTCAAATGTAAACTGAACTTTATTGACTATAATGATTGATTTCCAGTCTTTGATTATTTATTTGCATGCAATCAAAAACTATTATTAATAATGCCAAAGAAATATAACTTCTTACGCGCGTACATATGTACACGCACCCTTTTTTTTTTAAATAATTTCGATCACTTACTTACTCTATGAGAATTTTTGCAGTAGTTTTTATTATTACAGTGAAGTACTCGTTTGCTCTTAAATCTCGGAAAGAGCACGAAGTTATTTCCGGTATGAGGCGTGGTCGGCTCCAACGGCGATTGCGGAACTTTTACAATTCAGGATTGTTAACTTAGCGTTATACGAGGATATTTTTTAATTAACTTTTAAACAGCCTTTGAAAAAGTTTGCTTTGAGCACGAGAGTTGTTTTGACTGTAAAATAAATAAAGTGTTTATACTTACCGTTGTATTATTTGGTTGGTCTTCAGATCTCCAATGTACATGTCTATGAATGCTATAACCTGGACAAGGACTTTGATCCCAAGATGGGGTTCCAACCCTCCAATCCAACAGAAAACATAACTTGCGCTTCCTTTATTTCATTTTTTGAAGTTATACTTCTTTAGGCGCGTTATGAAAAATTGATGAGATGAGAAAGTTTACGATGCGCGCACCGTGACACAAAATTAACAGAATGAAGTTGCCCACGGAAGATGCTACGGCATTGGACATAATTTAAAAACAACATTCGAATAATAATAGAATTTATGTTACACTAAATGTAAGAGATTAATAATAAATATTTATTTACTTAATTGCGGTATGATGATGATTGACTACTTTTCCAGTCTTTGATTATTTAATTGTAATTAATTATTTGCATGCATCAAAAACTATTTTTAATAATGCCAAAGAAGTATAACTTTTTACGCGCGTACATAAGTACATGCACACTTTTTTTTACCTGACTGCGGTGGCCTGAAAAAGATCGCTCGAAAACTATGATGCCACCAGTTGCCCTAATTTGTATTTTATTATACTGTTTTTCTTGCAACGAAGCAGAAATAAATAATTAAAAAAGTAACTTTATGTAATATGTACGTTCAAAATTTAATTTTATATATTTGTCTGGGTTGTGTTCTAATTCGTATAGTTTAATTGTATTTTTTCATATATATTAGATACTAGCTGGCCTGGCGAACATCGTACCGCCTAACAGTCTATTCTTTATTTTATTCAAATACTTATTCTGTTATTCGGGACACCGGTCTAGCTAGAAAGATAAAAAAAGAAAGTTGATAAGACAACAAATAAATTATGTCGAAAATAAAAATTTACCTTCCCGGAACCCCTCCACTAACACATGAACTCTATGTGTGGTATTAATGTAATTTTACTTAAGTATTATTATTATACGAATATTTTGTATGGGCATATAGAAAAGTTGTTTTTAGACGTTTTCACTCATTTTTTTTAAATTTTTCTCTCTGTAAGAACCATCCTCGTACTTCAAGGAATATTATTTTAAAAAAATCAGACAAATCCGTCAAGCCGTTTTCATGTTATGTCGTGAGAACGGAAAACGGGTTTCATTTTTATATATATATAGATAAGAGTTGTAACATATGCCGTAGATTTAGTACTATGTATGATGTGGTAAACTTTAATAAATAAATAAAGTAAATTTTGATATAAAGAGCGTACCAATTCTTAAAAGGCCGGCTGTGCTTTGTACTTAATATGTACTGTGTAGTGACTGCCATATAAATTTTACCAGTTTCCAAGCTGGTGTAAGACAAATTGACACAGTTATGTGGAACAGTGCAGAACTTGAAAAGCTTACTGAAGTGTTAAACTTTGAATATGAGGTTATATAATTTAGCTTTGAAACACATCTAAGACAGTAAGTAGATGTGTCTTATGTGACAAAATTATATATTACTCAACAAAAGTTCCACGAAATTTAGTTTTTATCCACCCAAAAAAACTAAAACAAAAAATATCTACTTATTAACAATTATTCTTATTTTTAACTTTTAATTTTATTTTATTTACTATACACCCTTACACACGATTTTCATTACTCACACTGCTAACTTTAATATTATTATTATTATTTTCTACTTAGTATTATTTTTTTCTTTGCTACTGAGGCGCAAACTAGCTGCTGTGGTCTCTGGCAGAATGACCAGCGCTGTGGAACTTTATGCTCCTCAGCATAATGCTGAGCCAGGGCCAATTACAACCACAGTACACACACATTGCACACTTGAAGCGAACCGAATGGCAAAAGGGAATTTTTAATTTTTATTTTTATTGTTTTTGATGTCTTATTTTATTTTTTTCTTTGAGTATTGTTAATTTGTGTGTTTATGGGTGTGTGTTTTCGTATGTAATAAATGTTATGTCTATGTTTAAACCTGATAATGTGCACCATTTTCGCTTTCATTAATAAAATTTATCTGGAGGAATATGTAAGTTGTGGGATTGTCGTATCTGATTATGATTTATTTATTATTATACCTTTATAGATATAATTTTGAATTTATGACAAAAAGTCACATAGACATAATTGTAGGCAATGCGATTTGCTACAAAATATGCTTTTACAATTTTTATGTACGATGGATAGTTTAGGAGATATAGCCAATAACGTGGTTTCACCCCTTTTTCAAAGATGACGGTCGGGGGACAAGGGTGCCTACCCCACAAGTTTGTGTTTAAGCTTGTAATAAAATTGCGTCCTCTAACAAATGTTCAGTTTGGCCCTCAAATTGTAACATTTCACTACAAAGTTTTTAAGTAATGCAATTGACTTTCATTGACATATGATAACTTCGAGTTTAAAGTGAATAAGTGTCGATTAAGTTCATCGATGTTTGCGATTCGAATTGCAATTTCCTGTCAGCTGATCCTCTCGCGGTAATGGCGGCGCATAAATATTTGCTCATAAAATATTGGATGATTAACGCCCTTAACGTCAAGTTAACTGAGTAAAGTGATTTTAGATTAATAAGACACATTTTGCATTTCGCTTTGCGCATAAACAAATGTTAGAGATACTGGAAGATATAACTTGAAGTTGGTTGAATTGGTATGTAACATATTTATTTACGTAACATACGTAAATATTTCAGTGGCGAGCTGGTTCCATACAGTGATGGTGCGCGGCAAAAACTGCCTTAAAAACGCTTAGTTGTGGACTAATATATAGTATTCAAATATTTATAAAAGAAAAATCAATAAATTTATTAAATATATCATTCATACAACACAATGCGCAATCAAATTAAATTATTACCTGACCTTGGTATGGTTGGTATGCCTAAAAAGGTCGAAAGTTGACGGGTTTTAAAGGAAACGAAAAATGTATGAACACTTTAATATTTACTGATTATTGACCGACCTAGCTTCATAGTGTGACCCGACGTTGTAGTCTCTTTTCAGGCTTTATACCAATGAAGTTTCTGTGACCGTATTTAATACTCGCTAGTACGGTGAAGAAGGACATTGTTAGGGTGCGTCCACATCTGGCGAATGTGCAGCTCGTGAGCCGTTTGCGAGCTGCGCGCGTGCTGTCACGGCTATGTTTATTGTTTGTTTTTATTGTTTTGGCTTGCGGCGCTTAGGTTGCGCGCGAAGTGTGCGCGGGCGGCGCACGAACAAAAATGCACGCGCGCAGCTCGCAAACTGCTCGCGATCTGCACATTCGCGGCATATTCGCCAAATGTCGACGCACCCTAACGAAATCCAAAAAGTCCATGTACCAAACAAAAGATCGCGTTACAGATACAGAAATTTAAGGCCTTAATTGTGGCCAGGTTTGTTTTATTAACGTTGTAAGGATTGGCTTGTTGATCTATGAATAGTAAGGGGAATTAATTAGGTAGATGGATGCCTCGGCTATGTCACGCGATGTGTTTAATTTGACTTTAATGTGTTACTGTTGGTACACATGCAAATAAGTTTCGATTTATACTCAAATTGTATTACATTTTGATAATATATAGGTACTTTTAAAGCCACAACCGGTATCGGAATACTGGGCGATGACATATCGAACGACGTTCAGTTTCGCATTCATTGGGAGGCTAAATTAGCCTCTAAAAAGCCAATGACAAATTAAAAACCGGGCGGCCAATAATAATAAAAATAAAAATCAGATTAGGGTAAAAAACCGCCTTCAACGGGGATGGCGAGGACCTTTTCTGCGTACTTCGCTCACTCCAGTGAGCTTCCGTTCTGCCCTTCAGGGGGTTGACTATCCCGCAACGACCCAAGCCGAGGTTCGAGTCTCACAAGAGACGCCCTTGCGCCAGTCGCGGGAAAAACGCCCATTCAGGCCGAGCTGAGCTGTAAAGGCCCTTAAGGCCAACAGCGAGATTCCATTAAAAAAAATGTCCTTAGCAGAGCAAGAGGGTACAAGCCAAGGTCATAGCTTGCAAATGTATAAAGCGCAAATGTGGCCCTACATGGAGTACTATTCTCACCTATGGGCGGGAGCTCCCCAGTACCAGCTCCTTCCACTTGACCGTATTCAACCAAAAGCGGTTTGAATTGTCGACGACCGATCCCTCTCTGACCGGTTTGTAACCCATTGAATTTAATAAATTTAATTAAATACATAATAATAATTTATTTAAAAGAATATGGTACAAATTTTTTTATGGAGGTACAATCAAAAGTTCGCATATTCAGCCACACATAATGGCGTGCAAATTTGTCTTACATAGTAGTTACATACATACAGTCATTTAAGTAAATTCTTATATTATTTGTTACAATTCTTACATTATTAAAATATATTTTACGCTATTAAATTAATATTAATAGGTATCGGTAGATATCGGCTTGAAAAACTTAAGGAAAGTAAACATTTTCAAAGAACATTCAATTAGGAGAATAAGAAAAGGGCTCAAAGGGGCAGGAAGCTCGTCTAATGTTAAGTGATATGCCCATGGACACTTGCCGCTCGAGTTCGTACCGGCCTTTTATAAAACACTAATTCTATAAAAAAGTGAAATCTCAACAACTTAATAAAGCCTTGTTTTTTTCTCCGACTCAATTAAATGTTATACAATAGACAACCTCATAACAATTTGAGCTTTAAAACCTTGTTATAAGACTTATTTTAGTATCAAAAGACTAGTATGTGGTTAAAATGTATAACTTATAAAACAGCAGTGGTGAAGTTGACCTAGTAGTTTGATCGTGTGACCCACACATCATGCCCAATCAGGGGGGCAATTGCAGTCTGAATAAATAAAGAAGAGAATTTTTGCATTATAAATCTATATAAAGGGTTTTTCAACAAGAACTTTGTTTTCTAAAACAAAATAAAACAAAAAATTTTAAAGAGAAAAGTTTGGCAATTATGAATGAAAAATGATATCTGGCAAATGTCCACCACGACCACGCTGACAGATGTTGATTCTTTCATCAAAATTTTTAATCACTTTTTGGCAAAATGGAGGGTCTATTTCGTTAATGACATCACGGATTTTGAGTTTTAAGGCTGCAATCGATTCGATTGGCTCCGTATAGACTCTGTCTTTAACATAGCCCCACAAAAATAATCCAGTGGTGTTAAATCACACGATCTGGCTGGCCACTTAACAGCTGAATTTCGCGAAATTATGCGCTCGGGAAATTTGGTTTGCAATAAATTGATCGTTTCATTGGCTGTGTGACATGTGGCACCGTCCTGTTGAAACCACATTTCAGTGATATCCATGTCATCAATAATAGGCCAAAATTTAGTGGTTAACATCTCGCGATACCGTGATCCATTGACTGTTACCGCATTTCCAGCCTCATCTTCGAAAAAAACGGCCCAATCACGCCTCCAGACCACATAGTGCACCACACAGTAACACGTTGAGTATGCAAAGCCTTCTCAATAATTGCTTTAGGATTTTCAGAAGCCCAAATGCGACAATTTTGCTTGTTGACGTACCCTGACAAATGAAAATGGGCTTCGTCTGAAAAAATGATTTTTTCAGAAAAACCAGCAGGTTGTTCCTGAATGAACTGAGCGAATCTGCGGCGATTTGAATGGTCGATCAGCTTTAATTCCTGCACCAGTTGAATCTTGTAAGGCTTCAAAGCCAAATCCTTTTGCAAAATTCGCCATGTTGTGCTTTTGGATAACCCCAATTGTTGAGAACGTCGTGAAATTGACAAATTTTGATCTTCTTCAACACTGTGGCTCACGGCGGCGATGTTTTCTGTTGAACGACCCGGTCGAACACGTGTTGGTGTTGGCACATTTTGTACCGAGCCTGTCGACTCAAATTTCGCGACCAAATTCTTAACAGCGGTCTCAGAAGGACGATTATGCTGGCCGAAAATATCACGAATTTTACGAAATGTAACTTTAACAGAACCACCATTTTTATAGTGGATTTGAATTATTTTAATGCTATTTTCGAGCGAAATTGAATTCATTGTAATAATTGCCAAAGCACCTGCTACGAATACCGCCAAAAACTAAATGTCAAAACTATCACGTTCTCGGTGTTGCCACAATTGAAAAACAAACTTCTTGTTGAAATACCCTTTATATAAAAATGAAACCCGTTTTCCGTTGTCACGACATAACACGAAAACGGCTTGACCGATTGTCTGATTATTTTTTTATAATATTCCTTGAAGTACGAGGATGGTTCTCATGGAGAGAAAAATTAAAAAAATTGAGTTAAAAAGTCTAAAAACAACACTTTTCTATATTCCCATACAAAATATTCGTAATAATACTTAAAAGTCAATTTGAACTTTAATACCATAGCATAAAGTTCAAGTGTTAGTGGAGGGGTTCTGCGAAGGTAAATTTTTATTTTTTGACATAATGTTGTCTTATCAACTTTCTTTTTTAATCTTACTAGCTAGACCGGTGTCCCGAATAGCAGAATAAGTAAAAATAAAATTAAGAATCGACTGTTAGGCGGTACGATGTTCGCCAGGTCAGCTAGTATAAAAAAAAAACTTTATTCGAGTACACTATAACAACACCAAGTCCATGTTTTGCACTTGGACACCTCATTCCTTGCGACAATTGTCCATTTTTCTCCACTATTGTTTCATCTTCCCAAGTTCCGTCCGTCCTCTCTGTCTTTATCCCAGTGGGCCATTCCAAGTAAGGGTCTTTGACCCATCTGCCATCACAAATGCAGTCAATGTGACCGACCCACATCCGCATTAACTTTTGTAAATATTACGTCTTTTGAATTTTGTAAACGTTGTTGACATTCATAAGCATGCTCTAAGAAGCATCTAAATTGAATAAACGTATTTTGATTTGATTTTATTTTATTTTTGTACGGCTTGTAAGCAAATAATTTTGTTACTCACTGGCGGACCAATCATCAAAACTTTATGGACTTCTAGCAGAAATAGAAGCTTTTTAGAATACAATTTGTGTTTGTATAAATCTAGGAAAAACTATTCAATCTATTAATTTAAAACATAGATTCTTAATATTGATACGATCACTATAAGATGTTGTATGGTTACCTAATTACGTGTTGGCCTAGTGGCTCCAGCGTGCGACTCTCATTCTGAGGTAGTAGGTTCGAGCCCGGCTGTGCACCAATGCACTTTCTATGTGCGCATTTAACATTCGCTCGAACGGTGAAGGAAACATCGTGAGGAAACCGGCTTGCCTTAGACTCAAAAAGTCAACGGCGTGCGTCAGGCACAGAAGGCTGATCACCTACTTGCCTATTAGATGATCATGAAACAGATACAGACATCTGAGGCCGAGACCTAAAAAGGTTGTAGCGCCATTTTGTTTTTTTATTGATTTAATTACGACAGAAGACACTAAGACAGAAGGTAAGAAAGAAGAACTTAAGACAGAAGGTCGGTCGGAAGGGAATAAATTAACCGACTTGGTATTAAATGGATCTTACAACTTTTTACGGTTTTTATTTGCGCTGCGAAGCTTGTTTTTTTTACAACGGCTTTTGACGGCTACGATTTTTTGATTTTACTCTTGACGCGTTTGAATTCCGGCTGTGTACAAATATTTATCTATTTAGATGCGCAATTAATAGCTGATACGGCAAAGGTATTGAAATTCCTTTTGAATTCGCGTTTTCGTTAAATCTAAGATTGCAAAACCAAAGGATTCAATTAATACTTTTTAAGGAATACGAATGCTGACGGATCAATTGAACCAACATTTTCCGGCTTATTTGAGTATAAAGATTTCGCGATTTTATTTGTTACTTTATTTTCTTAAGAAAATTCCTTTGAAACCCTTTTCTTATTAAATGAATTGACTTTACATTTCTTAAGACCTGATGCTATGAAAGGAGGTTTATTTGGTCAACTGTTAGACAATAATTTAATGTATAATTGCCGAAAAGTTTGTCAATTACGGTTTAGCGCAATTATGGCAGTAAATACTCTTATGTTTAAAAAAAACAAAGTCAAAAATCATTTATTCATATAGGTAACACAATATACACTTAAAGAAATATAATGTAACCTTATTAACGTGAAAAAAATTTATGAAATGCTCCTAATTTTACATTTACTGCCAGAGGATTTTTAAGACACTTCTTCGCATAACCACCATATTATGGAACCAGCTGCTGTTCCAGGTATTTCTGATTCGTTACGGAAGAGCGTACCACATCATTTAATACCAGCAACGCTTGAAGTGCGACCTTCTGATGTTGCAGACCAATTTGGCTCTTGTCCCATAAAAAAATACCCAACTTGAAGACTTTGTTAGTGAATAAACTACTTTAATGGGCTATTTGACATAAAAAAAACCTTTGAGATTTTTTTTTTAAATAGAACAATACAATAATTGTCATTTTTAATTCTCTTAAGATTTTAAAATTCAAAATAGTATTATAGACCACAAGCCCATGAACAAAAAATACCTGTGAAATGACCCAACCTGAATTACGCTTAGAAGGCTGTTACTATATCTGAAAATAGCTCTGAGCACTATGCCGTCATTTCTGAGCGGTACATGTGAGTACGTGAGTGAATGGACTTTCTCAGGTACAATGGGGGAATTTCGACTAATTATTAATGTACGGCTTTGTTATAAGTGTATAGATGATTAAAAATAAATGTCGAAAAACGTAGTGCCGTACAAAAGTGATGGTGCCGGAAGTCGGTGCAAATTTTTAATTCGACGACAGTTGCAGAAGCAATATAGGTCATTTATTACTGTACGGCATTTGTGTCATTCCTTTTGGACACATATACAGATACTTTACCCGTAAACGCCGTACATATTTCCAGCGGAGCGGTCGAAAGCCAAGGGTCGGAACCCTACCCCTACACCCATATACCCTAAGGTCATTGTAAAATGTACGGCAACATGTTCAAAATATTATTTAACACGGACAATAATGTTTTATAATTATGCCGTCCAAATATTATAGTTAATATTTGTGTAATTAAATATTTATCGAAATTTCAGGATTTACCAAGTTCTTACTGCTGTAAGATCAGAGAATAATGTACGGCAACTTGTTTTTTTACATAATGTTACTAAATATTACCGTTGTACATTATAGCCGTTCATTATAAATGGTAACAAATAAAAATATTATGATAAAAAATATATGAAATTTCCGAAATTTAGATGACTTTTCAAATGCTCCTAGAGTAATATGGGGAGTAATATTTTCAAAGATTATTGTTATTTTATATGTAACAAATATAAATAAACAAAAAAAACCAGATGCCGTACATTTTACTCCAGATTATTCTTTACAGCTGATAAAAACATCGACGACGTTTGAGGTGTCCCTTAAGGTCATTAATAACTGTACATATCTGAGTATACTACCATAAGGCTGTAAAGTATATTTACAGCCTTATCGTACCAGCAGAGAGAGGTAAAGGAAAAATATTTTTAACAAAAATAAAAATATAATACAGGGCGTCCCAAAGTTATGAGACATGAAGGGAAAGTACCTTAAATATCGCAGATAGGGTATTTTACTAAAAGAAGACTTTATGTTATTTATAAAAGTTAGTAATTCTGCATTCAAAGATTTTTTAAAAACTACTTGCCTCGTCTGGAAATCGAACCGGTTTAAATTTAAAAAAAAAACACCCCTACTTTTATGATGCCAATCGAAAGAATGGCCAAAACCTAATAACTTTTCTAAAGTAACAGACTCGTAGGGGATTTTTTTAGGCCGAATACGATAGATAATGTTTTTAATTTGATTAAAAAGATATATTCACGCTGTTCCTTTCTTTTAAAATACTATGTTACTTAAGAAGAGTTATTAGTTTTTGGCCATTCTTTCGATTGGCATCATAAAAGTAGGGGTGTTTTTTTTACATTTAAGTCAGTTCGATTCCCAGACGAGGCAAGTAATTTTAAAAAAAATATTTGAATGCAGAATTAATAAATTACCCTATCTACGATATTTAAGGTACTTTCCCTTCGTTTCCCATAACTTTGGGACGCCCTGTATTGGTAGGCGGTGGTAGCGGACTATCGAAAGTGTACGGCATTTATCTTTTATTGAAGATTGTCTAAAGTATTGATTACCTGTGTTATTGCCGTACAGATAAAAGTCACCGGAAAATGACTCTTTTCTGAGAAAAGTAATTTACCCCATACACCTATGTGTTCCACAAAAAATGTACGGCATGCTGGAAAATGTTATCTATTTGTGAAGTACTCTCAAGATTATTTAATTTTATGTTGATTCATATCATCATCACCTATATGCTAATCAGACATATGTTGCGACCCTTGGCTTTCGACCGCTCCTCTGGGAATATGTACGGCGTTTACGGGTAAAGTATCTGTATATGTGTCCAAAAGGAATGACACAAATGCCGTACAGTAATAAATGACCTATATTGCTTCTGCAACTGTCGTCGAATTAAAAATTTGCACCGACTTCCGGCACCATCACTTTTGTACGGCACTAGGTTTTTCGACATTTATTTTTAATCATCTACACACTTATAACAAAGCCGTACATTAATAATTAGTCGAAATTCCCCCATTGTACCTGAGAAAGTCCATTCACTCACGTACTCACATGTACCGCTCAGAAATGACGGCATAGTGCTCAGAGCTATTTTCAGATATAGTAACAGCCTTCTAAGCGTAATTCACGTTGGGTCATTTCACAGGTATTTTTTGTTCATGGGCTTGTGGTCTATTAGGATTAGATAGTCCTGTATAAAATTTACATGAGGTTGTATGGAGTGTACCCATTTTACCCAGTTACGTATACAATTTTGTTTGTCTTGGGTATGGTAGGATACAACAAGTAAGGAGGGACCTTACTATACCATTATATTTTTAAGGTCCTTAGAGTTAGAATAATGCGGAAATGTTGGAGAGTAGAGTGTTGTATATAAATAACGCCTTTAAATCCATATTTTATATAAATAAATAAACACATCATACTTTATCGTATACATAGTTAGTTAGTAAGATACGTACGTTGTGTGTGAGATAAATTTAAACTAAATTTTTTTTTTTTTTTTTTTTTAAAAGACAATTCACACCAATTGACCTAGTCCCATGCTAAGCTGGTGAAGCTTGTGTTATGGGTACTAGGCAACGGATATACATACATATTATAGATAGATAGACATATAAATACATATTTAAACACCCAAGACCTAAGCACAACACCAAATGCTCATCACATCGATGTTTGTCTCAGCCGGGGATCGAACCCGGGACCCATGGATTCGCAGTCAGGGGTACTAACCACTAGACCAATGAGTCGTCGTTCATTCATAATAGTACCAGGGCAATATAACCGTCATAGTAGTAATATAAACAGCAGCCGGCGGGTCGGGACGAGGTCGACAGTTCAAACTAAGTTATTTGATTTCGAGCCAGTTTTCAGATTAAATGCAATCTCTTCATTTTTAACAAGCTTACCTTTTATTAAATGTTTTTTTATATTCACTAAATGTATGTCACTAGATACATTTAGTGAATATAAAAAAATATATTCACTAAATGTATGTATACATACACTTATGTATGTTAATGTCGTTGTTTGAGTATGGTAAACAGATCATAGTATAAATAAAAAAAAAATGGTGCGTGTACTCAAGTACGCGCGTAAGAAGTTACTTCTTTGGCTTTCTTTATTTTTTTAAATATAATTAATTAATATTTAACGTAAACAATGTAACAATATTTAATATTTAGTATATTATTCAATTATTAATTAATATTAATGTAATAATTATTCTTATTTATGATTTTATTATATTATTCATTCAATTTAATAACTTAGTATGTTTCATAACCTTTTAACTAAGTAAATATAGGTCTTGGTGAAAAAACATTGCTAAATTTCTTTGAAAAAATAATTAAAACTCCTTTATTTGTTTAAAAGGTAAATGTCATTATGGTCTTTCAAAAGTCTTGGCATAGCTATAGCTGCTAACTTCACGCATATTCTATTTCTTTTTACTTGTAGATTGTCTTATTCCCATCTCGCTCGCACACGCTATAATCACACTGACAACTTTGTGTCTCAGGTGCGCGCGCATCGTAAAATTTTACTCTCATCAATTTTTCATAACGTTCCTAAAGAAGTATAACTTCAAAAATTGTAATGGTGACAAACCTAGCAGTGTTAGCCGTCTGGTTAAGCGTGCTAAGGTCGGATGTTCGTATTCCGGCTGTGCACAATTGGATTTGTATGTGTCTCGTATGTTGAGATATCTGCCCCATGCCTTAGGTAAAGTCATCCAGTCTAGTTCACGAAGATCCTGCTGGTCCTGCTCCATAGGACAATCATAGACCCTGGACAAAATCAAATTGGTTGCTGATTTTTTGCTGTAACATATTTTTGTTATTTTTTTTTTTTAATTTATAAATGCTACAAATGTAATTATTTTTTTTTGTATCTCACACACTGTTTTGTTGTGTTTTTTAATATTTTTATTACACTTTAATGTTAATATTCTACGGTTTCGATATTTGTAAATATGTGAGGAACATGTATACTAACTTTTTTTAGTATAGTAGTTTATTCTAAGAGTACATTGTCTTCACATATAATTATTTAACAAATGTAACAAATATTGTTAACCTATTTTAAAAGAGTAAGTGTGGAGTTTCTTGCCCATTCTTCTCCACACGAAACTACCTTTTGGAAGGGGCAACTAGAATCTTCTTTATATATTTTTTTTGACGTTCAAAAGTGCCATTTTAGATGGTCTAATTGAAATAAATGATTTGACTTTTGACTTTGATAAAAAGTTTTAAATATAACATTTTGTGAATAAATCTGTTAAAGCGCACTGACCTATTTCAATGTTTATTTATTCTTAGATTGTCAACCTTTTATCTACATTATAAATTTTTTTTTTTACAATGAATTTATCTTAAAGGTTTTGCTATAGCAAAGATAAAAACCTATTTGTTTAGTACTCAGTACTACGCCGAACTTATGTAAGCTACGCGCTACGCCGTTCGTAGCGGTGCTACGCTGCATTGCTATACTTCGAGTGCTTTATACATACCTAGTGACTGCCGTGTATTAGTGGTTAGTTTTTAAATACTTAGTGACTCTCGTTTCAATTCTGTCCTGAAAGAAATGTTAATAAGAAACATTTAAATTTTATTATAAAGTTTTATTATAAAAAAATGTGTTATTGAGACAAAAGGAAGGAACGTTCAATTATTACGTAATACACCTTTCGGAGATGTTTAACCCCTCCAAAATGACACGTAACCGGCAAGTGACTCGTCGTGTCGTCGTGTCGTAAAGTACTGGAAAGTCGCTAAAATACCTTTGTTATATTTTATCCGCCCCATGTGAGACAACATGAAAAAAAATATGTTTATTATGGAACATAAGATACAGGTATCACTTATTCCACGTCATTAAGTTTGAATCGGTAGGCATCCCTACTCATCGGCAAAGAAGCCTCATAGCCTAGCGGTCTTATTAAGAAGCAGCTAGGTGAGGGGTACCGGGTTCGATTCCCGGTTCGAGGGCAAGTTTTAATTTAATTTAAATTTGTTCTCGGCCTTTGGGAGGGTTGTGCGGTACCGGGCGAGTGCCTAAACCGTACATGGAGGACATGGTCGAATTTCTAAAGACAAGCACGAATTATAAAAAATCCTATATTTGACGCTGGCTAATGCACAAATTGTGCCAGAGCCATTAAAAAAAAATGTCACAGAAACGGTAACCAAATTCCCCAAATTCGTTACTTTAAACGCATAGCAAGTTTCATAGAAAAAAATCTTTGTTTCAACAACTATGGACATTTATTTCACAATTGCAAAACAGCGGCGAGAATAATAATGAATTGTAATAAAACGTTGCTACAATGAACAGCGCCGCGTAATGTCTGTAATAGTTTTATCAAGGGCGCGGCGAGAAAAATTTAAAGTACTCAGTTATCGTGGTGTACAAGTTATAAACTTATACTTTATTTAATTGTTGTATTTTTGAAGTTATACTTTTGCCGCGTTAGGGAAATATTTACACACAGTCACAAAAAAACCGACACCAGGTTAGCATAGATAATGCGTTATAATAACACTTTCAATGTGTTTAATACCTTTTTTTTATTGTTAGTGTTATTTTTTCTACAAACGTAGAATAAGGCGAAAGATAAAAAATAAAAATATTTTTATCTTGTTACGCCAAAGAAGTATAACTTCTAACGCGTGTACATGAGTAGTCGTGAAACAGTCATTTTATGATTTGGCATTCTGAAAAGATGGGAGCATGTAGTTTATTGTTTATCAGAATGCCAAATCATAAAATGACTGCTTAACGACTGATTTCAGAGCGACCGCCGATGCGTAAACGACTGTGTGAGTTCGAAAAGTGAGTTACAGAATCGCAGGGCAGTACTCAAATGATAAAGGTATTGCAGCTTTCGCTCATGCTATAGACCCACAAAGCTCCCCATTAATAAAGTTGGGATTGCGCCATGTTTTTGTTCAGTGAAATGTAGATTGTGGTCTACGATCAAAGTGCACACTCGTTCACTGACTCACTCACTCATATGAGTACACCTGAACATGCTTTTATGCGTGAAAGAGTACGGAATCGATCCGTTTGTTTTAGGATTCTACGGTCTCTTGGTTGTTCAAACACTCGATTTTAGGTCACCTTCATTTGATTTGAAAAAAGTCGCTGAAGATGTTTAAGAAGTGTCCTTATAGAGTTGGGTTTTCAGCTATAGAAAATGTCATAAAATAACACTTTAATTAAATCATGGAAAATAAAATAATAGTTACAAAAACATTCATTTGTTTTTAGCACAAAAATTTGACAAAAAATGGCGTAATATGTTTCATTAGATGTATACAGTATAGATATAAATAAAAAATCAAAATCATTTATTCATATAGGTAATGTACACTTAACAGTGAAATGGTTCTATATTTAAATTGACTGACAGTTCTTAATTCAAGGTTAAACGAAAGGAACTCGCAATTAACTCTCCGTCACTCTTAATTTATTTACAAAAGCTTGCAAACGCTTGCCACACCGATACATTGGTATTTAAGAATACAAGGTGTAATGTGACAAGCATAGGCAAACATAATACAATGAGAAAAAAATACACAGATTTATAAATTACTAGCTGGCCTGGCGAACATCGTACCGCCTAACAGTCGATTCTTTATTTTTTTTTAAATACTTATTCTGCTATTCGGGACACCGGTCTAGCTAGTAAGATAAAAAAAAGAAAGTTGATAAGACAACAAATACATTATGTCAAAAAATAAAAATTTACGTTCCCGGAACCCCTCCACTAACACTTGAACTTTATGATATAATATTAAAGTTCAAATTGACTTTTAAGTATTATAACGAATATTTTGTATGGGAATATAGAAAAGTGTTGTTTTTAGACTTTTTCTCTCAATTTTTTTTTAATTTTTCTCTCCGTAAGAACCATCTTCGTACCTCAAGGAATATTATAAAAAAATAATCAGACAAATCGGTCAAACCGTTTTCATGTCATGTCGTGACAACGGAAAACGGGTTTCATTTTTATATATATATAGATAAAGGCTAAAGGAAAATTAATTTCTAAGTATCTTTAATCGCCAACGTTTTATTACAAAACCGTTGCAGGTTGCAACTATTACGTCAGTCGCCAGTCTCCTCATTATATGTTAAATTATTTAATTACTGTAATAAAATAAAAAATATGAATAAAAAAGCTTAAAGCTCTAACAACCAAGCTTTTACATTGATTTGGAAACAACAATACGTAGCATCAAGGTGAATCAAGGCAGAAAATCTTTAATACATAACACAGATTCCGTCAGACCAAGTACTACCAATAGAAATACGAATTTATTGCATTCACTTGACTTCTTTCAAGTGTTTTACACTCAAATATACTAACAAGATAATATTTTTTAAAATTAAAAACATTGCTTTATAATGTGTAAGATTTGGGAACCTTTTTAATTAAACAATACCTCTTTTCCACCTCTTCCATAACAAATTTCGTTTCTTTTTTTTTCAAATAAATACTTTTAAACTATTTACAACACGTGTGAGTACATGAGTGAGTGTGTGGGTGCATGTGAGTAAGTGAGTATAATTATTGCATTTATTACCCTCTACCTCAAGAACCAATAAGAATATATGCTAAATTTCATATTATTGTTTTTATACAACTTGCGCCGCGTCTTGGGGCCGCATAATATCTCGTGAAGAAGCCAGAAGCCACAGAAAACAATGCATAATTTAATAAACTATGCCACAAGTCTTGGCTCGAAAAAGATTGCTTATCGATCAAGAGGCGATTCAAGAGAAAAATATTTTGTGTCTAACGACTGTTTACTGAGTATTAAAAGTGCTAGTTTTTTAAGTGGGGAAATGTCACTCGCGTCGGGCTTTGGGGCGGAGGATTAGGGAGCGTTCAAGTATTACGTCACGCGATTTTTGGAGATTATTCAAACCCCTCCCCCCCCAGGTAACGCGCCGTAACTTTTTTCCGTAGTATAGTAAAACGTTCGTGACCACCTGGTGACTCTTTATACCTAAAAGTTACTATTTTGTGGTGTAAAGTACTGGAAAGTCGAACATAACATTAACAGTAACGCGTAATTCAATCCCCGCTCTGCATCGTAACGTTTTATAAAAGGACCCCCTAATATTTGTTACGTAATACTTGTACGTTCCCTTATGTGGGACCCGCGATCTGTGAATATCCACTACCACGCTCTTTTACGTGATCGTTTCAATTCTTCGAGGGCATAGATCATTTGAGACTCTTGATGGTCATTCTGAAACTGCTAAGGGCTACCAAAGAATTGTCAATAACAACAATTTTTTTGAAAGCCCTAGCTGCTTCTCGAATAAGTCATAAATACCTATGTAATATGCAAATAAGTGAATTTAAATTTTAAAACGAAATGCTTCGAAAGAAAAACGGGGCTTAGTAGGAACGCAATGAAATATTGATGAAGTTTGACTCCGCCCGCCCCATGCGCTCGCCCAAACATTTTTGCTGCTGGGAAAACTTATCGCATATTTTGGCGGGTGAACTCAGTTTTGACATGTGAGAAATTAGTTTTTAATTGTAACAATCGCTTTTTGAAATTAATATTTTATAGTTATAATTCTAGTAACCTGAAATTTAAATATACATTATGTATTTAAACGAATGATGTCGACTTGTAAAAGTGTGATAGGGGCCAGTTCCCAAAGACATTTATGTTTAGACAATATTCATTGTATTTTTTTTTTAATTTCATGTACGAGTCGTATTCTGTCAATACTGTTTCGATATTTTATTTTAGACTGTGGAATCGACTCGGTGGGGGTCTCCCCAGGGAGATTCGACCTTCAATTATTAAAAAAAACAGTTTTCTCCTCTTTGAGGCAATGGACATACTAAAATCTGTGGGTCCAATAAAAAAATTAATAAAAAGATCAATCAATCGTCGCGAAGTCAATTGTCATATTTAATTATACTACATTCAGTTAATTGATTGTCATATATATATTATTCATATCTCTTGTTTATCTATCTTTTAATAAAGTTTACGACATCATACATAGTACTAAATCTACGGTATATGTTACAAACTCTTTTATCGAAAATGTATGACAATTTAGGTATGTACAAATCAATTAAAATATATATACAAGATAAAATTTAACTACCAGAAATTTTTGTTAAACTCAAAAAAAAAATCCAGCAAAACAGCGGATTAGGTTCGAGATAGGCACTTAACAATGCTTTCTTTAAAACCGATCAGCCCACTACCGGATAAGTACTGTTTAATCCATTCTAATCGCGAATTCGAATGAGAGGTGTTTGAACTCCTAGTTTGGTTTTTGCAGACGGAATTTGGAAAATTTTGCTATCCTGGAGGTCACTGCTTTGTAATTGAAGAAAGTAACACCGGCTAAAACTCTCGAAACGTACAGTGATATTATATTAAATTTCTTAAGTCGCTAATGGTAACTATGTGAAAATCCTGAACTTATTCAACTGTGCTCTTAACTGAAGGAATCTTAAGCTTTTTATTAGTAAAAGGTTGCAAATTTAAATTTGAATACAAATACATAGCAGTAGAAGTTGCCCCCGCGAACTTGGTTTCGCCGAATATAGAACATTTTGCTATGCATACAGATTGTTTTCTTTTCTCGAAAACCTTACTATTTAATAAAACTACATTGTCCCATTTTTATAAAATTTTTCTCTACATAAAAACCTTTCTCAGAGTTCAAAAAAAAATTGTTCCAATCGTCTTTGAGTTTTTGGCATATTTAATTTGAAGTATACGTTTTTTATTGGAACTAGTAGTTTCTGTAACTCTATCAGTGTAGGATTCTGATGGTGAATTAATTGTTCAAATTGTTCCACTAGTTTTGGTGTAGTGTGGTGTGTCAATGGAAAGCAACAAAACTTTCCCTTTTGTTATATTAGTGTAGAAAAGTTAACTCAAGACTATTTTTACGATTGATGTTGTCAGAAGCTATTACACGAAATGAGATTGACGGAGTCTTATTTCTTTTCATTTCAAAGCAAATTTATTAAAATAAATTATCCTTAGAAGCTCTTCACTCATTTATATTCTGAATGCTTTTTGTAATATATTTCCAAGAATACGTTTGAAATGAATGTTATCCGTGGATTACTTGCATAAGACGTGCACGAGAATTTGCTGATTTTATTCTCGCGGAGGTATTTATTTATTTACACTTCAATCGATCTCTTCCACTGTCCGAACTGACAACCACTGTGAGAAAAAATTAAATCGTGAGAAGTGCAAACTCTTTCGCTAACTTTTGAGTCATACAATTTGTTTGCACAGGATCAAATCAATCCCCAAGGATTAGGATCATTTCACGTTGTATACTTTGTAAAGTATTACTTACACTATTTTTAATTGCTGTGAATGTGAAGACTACGTGGATCATTGTTATTTATTTATTTTATCCTTTTCTCAGTTTAAGTCATAGTCTGACAGTTTGAGTAATTTATGCGGCCTCCCCAAATGTCTTTTCTTTGGTATTTTTCGTCGAATCGTTAAGCTCCTTAAGTTTGGAGTTGAGCTGCACGATTACTGACAAATGCGTGTAGTGACTGGACATGTCCATTCAATCTGTGTGGTTCTTTCTTCAAAAGACCATTTCAGACTGCAATCTACATGGTCTTCACATAATCTTGTAATGTCTGGACTTTAAAAGAGACTGATCTCCGAGTTTGTTTCGGGTTTCTTCTCAGAGCAGTCAGATAGGAAACGTCGAACACATCTAGTTTTAAAAAAAAATATGCTTGACGTGACGTGTAAAAAGTGTTTGAACAGACCTACTTACAGAAAATAAATAATTTATTATCATTTATTTAAATATTCGTCAAATTTATAAAAAGCTTTATTGATTAATTTACTTTTAACGAGAGCTTTGAATTTATTTAGTGATATATATATGTATCTAGGTAGTTAGTTGTTAAAACGAATACGATTTCCATATGAGGAGGGGATTTTCTTCTGGAGCCTGGTTGATCGTACACTCAAATTAGTTCTATTTCGCGTATTATACTGGTGAAAGTCACCGTTTGTTTTAAAATCGTTTATACTTTTTGTACATACAACAAGGCTTCAAGAATATATTGACCAGATAGTGTAATAATATTTAATTCCTTAAACTTATTTTACTATACTTAGACAAAACGAATGGAACAAAACAAAGCAATATATACATGTAGACAATGAAAAGGCTATTTAAAAAAGCACACATTTAAGGATAATTTCAGATCAGTTAGTACGAAATTTAGGGATACGATGTGGACAGGTAATGTTTGTACAGTAGAGATTTAAAGGAAGATGAAGAAGAATGATAGGAGATTTTATATCCTCATTTAAAGAAAGTACTGTTTTTTAATAAGGATCAACATTATGAAAACTTCGCTGAAATGATGGCGATAAAAAATGAAATGTTAAAGTACAACGAACTTGTTTTATTTGTTAAAGAATTTATTTAGGGCAATCCATTTAATAAAAAAGATCAAATACATAATTGATTAGTTCATAAATCATGGGTTTATAAGGGATTTACGAGAGAGCCTTCGTGAATGTCCATTGAGACATTTTGTATATTAAAAGTATAGCTTTGATGATTAAGCTTTGCCAGAAGTATGACAATATATAAAGTAATAAAACAGCTAATAGGCCATTTGGGTCGACAAAAAGCTTCAGAATCTTTAACTGATTTGTGAACAAATCCTTTATATTGCTGAAATTATACACTTTGTGCTTATTATTTTGGTAGGGGCTGCAATCACAGCGATGTTGTCATACCTTTAAACGCGTTAGCGAAATAATTCTCGCTAAGGATATATATATATATCTTATTTCAAATAGGAAATAACGAATAGAAATAATTCTCGCTAAGGATATATATATATATCTTATTTCAAATAGGAAATAACGAATAGTAAAATCCTTTCAACCGTAGTGAATTACCGTTCAGAAATTCTACTTTTAAAGTTAAAATTTCGTAATGAGAATTTATGAAATACATATTATTTTATGCAAAATAATTTATTGAAATCTCAAATGACGAATTGTAGATTAAAATGCCACGTGTTTTTATTATCGAAGAAAAACATAAATTTATTATTTGTATTAATTTTAGACACTTAATATTTTAATGAAAATTAAATTCCTAACATATCTTCCTTTTCCCCTCCCTAAGTCTCGGAAATCTAAAGTTAGATTTGTATAAATATGAACAAGACTTAAAAATTCGTTTGCCAAAGAAGTTTCATTTCTGACATGTGTACTTTGTACGCACGCACTTTTTTTAAAAGCATTATTTATTAACTCGATAAATGTATAAAAGCAAAAACTCGTATCTGTAAAAATCTTGATACAGTATTTACGAGAGCAACCCGAAGCTCGTAAACTCGTTAATGCTAAACCTTCCTTGAATACATATTATCCAGTGAAAATCCAGGGAAATTGTGTGTACGTAGACATACAACACGATTTCATTTTGTTTTTATTATTGTGACGTGACGTAGACTGTGCCTTCCACAGATTAGGGGAAATAGATGGGGTTTGACAGGTCAAACATGACGTGGGACGCGTGCAAGGTGGATGTTATGATAATGGATCTTGATCCGTGGTCTCTTGGTCCTTCGGGAAAAAGGCGTTAAAGTATAAATAAATAAAATTGTAAACTTGTTTGACGTCAGAGAACTACCCTAGAGAATTTAGATCTCATTCAAATGTATTTTTTAAATCTATGTGTGGTTACGAATTTATTGATGTGAAACATCTATAGCCGCACGTAAAACCGATTTCTGGCGTGGCGACGCGTCGCCCCGCTATATGATGGTATATATATATACAGTCTATATGCAGTAGTGTGTACGGTGTGTGTATTTAGAAGTCACTGATTAAACGAATTAAGTCACGATTTGAAATAAATTCGTAAATTTTTGTATTTAATGAAAATAAATGTTTATTCAATAAATAGTCATCGTTATCTGGAAAATAAATTGTAATATTTTATTTTATCATTATGACATATTTAGTTCCTGCCACAATCTGTTATTTTCTACTTTTCATATTACTTTTACAAAATAATGTCGATGTTTCAAATCTGCCAGGCGTCCCGTGACGGCTCACATTATTTTTTTGTATACCTAAGGCACACTTACTAAAGACATAGAGAAAATATAACATTAAAAATCACAGAACATCAATAACTATACATGACAGATAAAAAAATAGACCATAGACTACGAAATAACAAAATTTATGATTAATGTGAGTTATTTTTTTAAATAATTAGGAAATTAATCTGTAAATGTAACAGACGGTACTTTTGGTGCTTTTTTCATATTTAACGACTTTCTTAAAAACAAAATTATTACCAACGATTAAAGTGAACTTTATACATTCACCAACAATCTCAACCTGTCCTATGCTGAAATGAAACTATTCATGTGCCAATAGGTGTGTCAATAGTTTTTAAAAATTGACTTAAGCTGGCCATAGACGGACCGCATGTTGCAGTCAAAACCGACAGCTGTAGAGCGGTCGCCACACGGCGATCTGCAGTTTGTAATCATTATGTACTACTTTTGGAAAAAATATATTATTCTATGAATGATTATTTGCGTGAAATATTATAAATAACTAGCTGACCCGGCAAACGTCGTTTTGCCATGTATATTATTTCTAGGAAACATTTTTTGAGTTCAATAAAAATAGGGGTTGATCGTAGAGGGTTGAAAATGTATAATGGCACATTATAAAAAAAATAAAAATTATAATTTTGTCCAAAAAACTAAATGTTAGGAGTCGAAAACCCTTATCACTTAGGGGTATGAAAATTGTAGATAGTAGCCGATTCTCAGACCTACTGAATATATTTGATAAAAATCGGTCATGCCGTTTCGGAGGAGTATGGTAACTAACATTGTGACACGAGAATTTTATATATATATATAAGATATTACGTCCGTAATAATATATTTTAATAAGGTGATAAAATTATTTAAATTGCCTATAACTTGACTCATAATGTCATCTATGTAAAATTCCTTTTAAGACAAATTTGCACGCTATTATGTATGGCAGAATATGTGAACTTTATGTACCACCATAACATTTGTGTACCATATTCTTGCAAATAAATTATTATTATTGCTATATGTAGTTTAATTATAAAATTGTAAGTGTTATTTAGAATATATTATGTATCCTAATTCCTAGTGTGGGGGCTAGTGCTAGTTTATTTTTACCTAAATATCCTTTTAATTGTGTGTAATAAAGTTTTTTTCTTTCTTTATTTTTTACCCTTGACTAGACTTCAGAAGCCCGTTTATTGTAATTGATTGTGAGAAAATAATTTGAGAGTCCCCGGTCGCAAAGCCCTCTAACCTTCTTGCCATTACAGAGTATGTTTACTCATCTGTAATGGCACTTAAGTGATTGTTTCTGATCTGTTTATCCCACAAATTAGATAATGATTTTTACGTAAAATACTTATACTGTTTTTGTAGTTGGAATTGAATATTCCGACTGAACTAAAAGTATCTTCTTGATATGATTTTAGATGCATAAAAATTTGGTGACAAACATACATACACTAACTAAATTTAGCACACACACTTTGAACCTTTTTTAGTCGGTTAAATTGTATAAAGAGTATGTAATATATAGACCCTTTTTCGCACTCCTCTACTGCTTTATTTAAGAATAGTTTAAAACAATTTTGTGCTGTCATGTTTTGTTTTGCTTAGCTTTATATAATATTTTTTATCAGTGAAACTTTTTGTAGATACATAGAATGTGTTTATTTTATGTTTTATTTTTTAACTTTTTTTATTGTGTAGAGATGTCTGTTTTATTCCCCAAATAAATAAGACAGTATAAAGAGCCAAAAGCGCATTTCGTAAAAAAATTATGTACTTAGTAAAAATATTTTTTTTTTGTTTACAGGTAAGTCATGGAGGTTCCAACAACATAAAAAGGTTTTATGAAGATTTTATTAATTGTTTTTATATGACATGTCTGTCCTAAACGCGATAAAAGAACGGATGACGTCTAGAACCAGTGTCAAAAATACACTTTTCATAGTTAACATAGCAATTCAAATGACCGATTTACTAAAATTCAGTTTTTGTAATAAAATAATATAATAACTACCACGTTAATTGACATTTGTTATTAGCGCCATCTAGTTATAAGCTGTGGCACTATGATAAACGTCTGCAGGCTGCCATGTTAGTTTTTGACGACAAAAGCGCTACTATGTCGTATTTTCTGTACACGTATATGATGGAACTCAGGAGATGGCGCTTTTTAAAATATTTACTATTTAATGTAACGACTTCGTTCGAGCTTTAAGGTCACACTTGACTAAATAGATGTCGTGTGTATACAATTTGTATCATTATAAATTAATCTGATACAGTACGCGTGTATCACATTTTTACACACAATACTTATTTAATAAATTTTAATGCGTTTGTTTTCATTATTTACGTACCACGACGTTTCGAGTTTTAACTATTAATATTTTTTTAATATAATTTTCTCTTAAACTATTAATACGTAGTTGCTTTGCTCATATTTAAATTGCAATAATTATTTTATCTTGAAAGACATTTCATAATTTATTGATTGTATAATAAAAATGTATCAATTAAGAGCCATCTAGTGTCAAAAATTCAAACTGATTATATCTCAAATACAACGTCAATTAATTTGGGTGTATTATTTCGATAACTTTAGTAAATCAATAGATATTGAAGCAACGTGAAACACAGAAGCCATGAGATACGCAATAGCTCTGATGTCATGTGAAATGTAAAGAACACTTTGCTCTTGCTCATGCTCTTGCTCATGCTCTTTGTCACATCTGTCACCTTGGTACTTGAGACGGAGGCGGCTGTAACTTTGTGTTGGAAGGAAAAACAAAGGGGCCTCATAGCCTAGCGGTCTTATTAAGTGGCAGCTAGGTGAGGGGTACCGGGTTCGATTCCCGGTTCGAGGGCAAGTTTTAATTTAATTTAAATTTGTTCTCGGCCTTTGGGAGGGTTGTGCGGTACCGGACGAGTACCTAAACCGTACATGGTCGAATTTCTAAGGCAAAAAGCACGAATTGTAAAGATCTTATACTTGCCGCTGGCTAATGCACAAACCGTGCCAGAGCCATAAAAAAAAACAAAGAAAGGTTGTTTATTATTTATTAGTCAAAGTCAAAAATTATTTAATCATATAGATAACACAATGTACACTTATTAACGTCAATAAAGAAATGTCGAGTTAATATCGGATATTTTCTAATCTAATTCTTATAAGGTAAAATAGATGTCGCTTTCGTCGTCGAGCTGGAATTTGGGTTCTACTTAATATGATCTTTTAAATTTTTACCTTTTCAGTAACTACATTGTGTATCGCACATTTTGCTAACCTAGAGAAACTGTTCGCTTCTCCGGAATGAAAACTGATTTTTCTGTGCAATTTTTCTTTCCGTCCAGCTAGTAGCTGTCTTCGAGTTTTCCGTTCAGGAACATATTTGGCGATTGATTTTTATTTATATAGATTAATTAAATTAAAATCGATACCTTTATACTACATTAGACGTTTAACAAATATTTTTGTTTAATTAATATAGTTTAGAATTATGAACAGATAAAATTAATTTTTATTTTACGACGTTCTTTGCATAACCAGTTGAATATTTAACATAATTTGCATGTTAAAAGTTATTTTATGCCATTTTAAGTGGATTCACTTTAATACTGCAAAGGTTCATTCATCGTGATATCAAGCGTTCTATTTACTCATACAAGTCTTGGAAACTGTAGCTGAGTTGAAAGAAATACGCTTTTCATTTGGATGTTTTAATAAAACAGTAGCTTTTCTCGGTTCAATGTTGAATTTTTATTTAACTAGATATTATAAAAGTTATTTTAAACCTTTTAAACAAACCAAGTTTAATTTATAACACACTTTTTTTTGAATCACGTTAGAAATTCTTGTTAACTACAATCAAACATAAAACTAGATAATTACTAGATATTTCTAGGAAACATTTTTTTACTTCAACAAAAAATAACTATCTACAATAAAAAAATAGGGGTTGATCGTAGAGGGATGAAAATTAGGGGTTGTATACGTATTTTTGTATTTTGTATGATAAAAAATAAAAACAAAAATACATTTTTTGGGGTGTATCAAGGGGTTTGAATTATACTTACAGAATATGCATAAAAAAATTCATAAGAATCGGTCGAGCCGTTTCGTAGTAGTATGGGAACGAACATTGTGACACGAGAATTTTATATATTAGATAATAAATGTCAACTAATCATTTAAAATGAAAGCTCGAAAAACGTTCAAATGAAAACTTACTCTTTCGAAATCGGTTAAAGTATATACATACAACATTATTAACGGATGTTACTAGGTTCGCATAACGGATGTGGAGTTTCCTTGAACGGCTTTTCTCTGCTGTTACAGGAAGCTGATCTCCTTTGAGAGCAACGATGCATATTGTGTAATCTTATGAAGTATATATTATATATATATATAGCGTAAAATGAGATGCATTTACAGACTGAACGTGCTATAAATGAAACGTTCACGGACTGTGATATCGTTTACATACTTGGACACAACGAAAATAAAGCTTGAAATCATTAAAAAAAAATATATTCTTTCATACAAAACTAAAAAAAGTTTGGAGGCGCCGGGTATCGATCCCGGTACCTCTCGCATGCTAAGCGAGCGCTCTACCATCTGAGCTACGCCCCCTTGTGCCTGTGCATGTGAATTTAACCATTAGGTTTAGTTAAATGGAGACTTATTGAGTCGCTTATAAATAAATCCATTTTGATATGATTTTTTCGAACAGAATATTGCTATTTTCTAGTGTTAGTATATTTTTAGGTAAATAAAAAGAGTTTCGTACTCGTTCTCTCGTTTTCTATGTATCACGAAAATATACTTAAATAAATATAGGCCTTTGTTTGACTTAAAAAGGGCCTTAACATTTCCACGCGTTTGTTTTTTGCAAAGCTCCGGGTGTGGACTTTTTTGATCATTGTTGCGTAAAATCTTTTACGCTACGAAGCAATCAAGCGACAAACGCATCAACTTCTAAAAATACGTCTTATATAATCATGTTAGCCTGGTATGTATATAAAGTAATACAAATATATTTTTATAATTAATTTTATTTATTTATCTAGCATATACAATAATTATAGGTAAATAAGTAATTATTATGAAAGCCTACCTTTGGGCCGCAGATTTATGTATATGTTTTATAATTATTTGTTAATCTAATAGGTGATCATTATGTGCCTGACACACGCCGTCGTATTTTTGGGTCTGAGGTAACTTTCTCACGATATTTTCCTTCACCGTTCGAGTGAATATTAAACGCGCACATAGACAGAAAGTCCATTGGTGCACAGCCGGGGATCGAACCTAAGGGATGAGAGTCGCACGCTGAAGCCATTTAGCCAACACTGCTTTTTAATAATACAATATTAAATTTGACGACTCATTGGTCTAGTGGTTAGTACCCCTGACTGCGAATCCATGGGTTCCGGGTTCGATCCCCGGCTGGTACGAACATCGATGTGATGAGCATTTGGTGTTGTGATTAGGTCTTGGGTGTTTAAATATGCATTTATATGTCTATCTATCTATATTATGTATGTATATCCGTTGCCTAGTACCCATAACACAAGCTTCACCAGCTTTTCATGGGACTAGGTCAATTGGTGTGAATTGTCTTTAAAAAAAAATTAACATTCGAAACATACACATGTGGGAAGTCGAGTTACTAATTGTATTGGATGACTCTAAGTAGTACATATTAAATGGCATGTTACTGTAAAATCTAAAGTTAACAATTACAAGTGCAGTTTAAATAAACTTGCCACAGAAAATACGCAAAATGTTGAAATGAAAAAGTCTAGAGTAGGTAAACAAGATACCTCACCGTGACATGTCAAGTAGATATAATGTATGAGAAGTCCTACACACTTAATTAATTCACAGATTACCTTTATAGTTGTGTCAATAACGATCAATGTCAAAACACGATCAGTCATAAAAAAAACAAAATTGTTTATTTTAAAGTTATGTATAACGTAAATACTAATTACTCGTGTCAGATCTTATTTACGTTATTTCGACTATGTATTTGCGTGTTGTTCCCACGAAAATGTAAGTGCGTGCTCCTATTTCACCATGCCTCCTGCTGATAGAGGACAAATCTTTGTTTTTAATTTATTTAATTACTTAAGATGTCATGTGGAACATGGTGTAATGGTTGCCTTACAAACATTGTGTAAAACAAAAAAGTTGGCGATTAAAAAGAGTGGCGGCGAGTTTATTCCCAGTTCTTCTGTTCCGTTCTACGCCCTTGATTTGAGAACTGGCAGCAAATCTAAAATTAGAAGCATTTAATGTATATTTCGTTTTTGACGTTCATAAGTGTACATTGCATTACCTATATTAATAAATTATTTGATTTAATTTACCTAATTTAAAGGGTAATACGTGTATTATGCGAATGGTGAACTATGTGTATGTATGGGTGGGTGAATGAGTAATAGATAACAGCCATTAAATCCTCCACTTTTGTATAATTTAAATTTGCAGCCATATAATTGTTGCTTCAACATATGAACACTAGCTAGGTAAATATTAATTGTTTTAGCAAAGGTAGTTTGTGTGAGTGGCAACTCCTTTTCTCCTATTGCTAGAGAGCTTTGTGCTTCCTCAACAATGTGTGTTGACGTACGTAGGGGTAAGATTTCTAATGGAATCAAAAGTTCTTGGAAATTTCTTAAGGATAATGTTATTACGGTAGTTTGTTTGATATATATAATATACTAGCTGATCCAGCAAACGTCGTTTTGCCATGTTTATCATTTATGGTTATTGTGCCTCACTCGACATAGGTAGGTATAGTGTGTCGCGGACTTTTTTGTAGATATTTATAAGATCTACAATTACTTAGAACATTTTATGGTTCTATCTTTAATAGTTTAGGCAGGGTACGCAAAATAAGTAACTTTTTTGGTTGATTTTTTACACCTTGTGTCCGAAAAACCCTAATATCTTACGGAACCCTATTTTTGTTCAAAATTAAATATAGCCTATATTACTCGTGGATAATGTAGCTTTCGAATGGTGAAAGAATTTTTAAAATCGGTCCAGTAGTTTATGAGCCTATTCATTACAATCAAACAAACAAACAAAGTTTTCCTCTTTATAATATTAGTGTAGATAAAATTCTCGTGTCACATACACGTTCCCATACTCCTCCGAAACGGCTGGACCGATTCTTATGAAATTTTTTATGCATATTCAGTAAGTCTAAAAATTAGCTACCATCTATCTTTCAAACCCCTAACCCCTAATTTTTTTTTAAGATTATTCTTTTGTTTTATTTTTTTATGATACATCATACAAACATACAACCCCTTTTATTGAACTAAAAAATGTTTCTTAGAAATAATATACATGGCCAAACAAACGTTTTCCGGGTCAGCTAGTTATTTATTAAGTATTGTCTTAAAATGATTGACATAATTTATTTCATTTTCTTTTGCGAACTAGCGAACTGTGGAATCGACTCCCAGTGAGGGTCTTCCTTCAGAGATACGACCTCCAAATGTTTTAAAATCGAGTGTACTCCTCCCTCAAAGGCCGGCAACGCACCCACTAAAGATGGGTGTCTATGGGTTGCGAAGACTGCCCTTTTTGGTCAACCCGCAAGCTCGTTTGCCCCCCTATTATATAAAAAAAAATAAAAACAACTTACACCCTTAAAAAGTTAAAAAATACTGAGTAAAAAGCTTTTTAGATGTCTTTTCGAGAGCGTCTTAAGATACAAACTATGAAACTCGATGTGAAACTTTAATTGGATCAGCTATTTGATGCTGGCTCCAGACTCAACAAGTTATTTGAGTTAACTTCGACTTCATTTGCAATTATTTACGTAGAACTAGGGGTGTATTAAATTATTGTATGATCACTATATAATGCTATTTATATAATAACTTTAACTTTTTGATTATACAGTTGTATTCACTTTATATATCTTAATTTATAGTATATATAAATTACGTGTCACGTTGTTTGTCCGCTATGGACTCCTAAACTACTTAACCGATATCAATCGAATTTGCACACCGTGTGCGGTTTGATCTAACTTAAAAGATAGGATAGCTTACATCTCAATTTATACCCGCAATATTATTTTATTGCAAAATATTTGTTTATTATTTGATAGTCACAATTCTAACAGATGGCGCTGTGTTGAAAGTACCATCGTTTCAAATAAGCTACAATTTAATGGCATTACCACCAAAAAAACATGGTGGTGCCCATGACTGGTGTTCTCCTACTGTTTCCCTTGAATAGGTTGCTACAAGTAATATAACAAAAACCTTAGCCATAGCAACGCTTGGCCGGTCTGCTAGTTAGTATATAAAACAAAGTCGACAGTTGAACTTATTTTTTTCAAGCCTCGCAATTGACCTTTTAAGAATTGGTACGCTCTTTTATTGAAGGACCCTAAGTCGAATTGGTTCGGTAATACCTCAATGGGCAATTGGTTCCACATAGTGGTGGCGACAAAAACTGCCTTAAGAAAAGCTCAGTTGTGGAACGACGGACGTCGATACGGATGGTATTATTATTTATAAGTTCTAAAACAACGTGAATTCATAAATATACAAGAAAATATATATCACAAAATTTACACACATACACATCAATTATATTAGAACATAAGCAAGCAAGTAAAAATTCAACAAGCAACCAGAAAATAAGAAACAAAAAAATATAATAAAGATCCTTAAAAACAACATGATTTGTTGTATTTTTCTTAAAAAATCCAATACGAAATGTTCATGGGTAATAACTGTCAAAATTAATGTTCCCGTTGATACTGTTAACTCTCCCCTCAAATTGATGAATGTGTTTAAATAAAGGTTTCGAATCGGCATTATTCGGATAACGGCGTATTTTTTTTTTTTAAAAATAATGTCAGTAAAGAAAAAGAAGTGAGAATTTATTAATGAATCCATATAGTATAAGATCCCGCTATACAACGACCTTCACCGAGATGCTTATTTAATGAAACTTATTTTATATTTAATTTAATATGTCAATCAATATAATCCATATGGGTTGCCTAGCAAATTTCAGTCCAGAGTAAGTTTAATTAATATTTAAAAAAAATTTTTTTTATATAATTTGCATGTAGTAAATTTTTTGAACTTTTTTCAATCAATATTTTTAATCAGGGTAGTATTATATATGTATCACTATAAACTTCTTTTATACTAAAGACGTATATATACTTTAGTGTCACATAAAATATATACACATAAATAATTAATTGATTAAAAACAACCTAACATTTGCATATTCTATGGGCTTCATACTTTCGATTGGTATAGAATTTATCTAATAATCATACCGGTGAAATGTTTAAAAAAATATTTTTTTTTTAAATTAATTAAACATACTCTGGACTGAAATTTTCTAGGCAACCCATATGGATTATATTTATTGACATATTAAATTATATATAAAATAATATTTCATTAAATAAGCATCTCGGTGAAGGTCGTTGTATAGCGGGATCTTAGACCAATACAAAAATTGGTATGACTATTAGTTGTGTTAGTATAAGTCGTAAAAAATTAAGATAGTTTTTTTTAAAGAAAAACGCTTTTTACCGGATTAAAGTTATGTATTATTATAAATTTACAATTATTTAACATAATTTTAAATTTATCCGACGTTTCGCGTGCTTTACAGCGTGCGTGGTCACGGTGACTGAGTTTTTTTTAGCTGTATTGTATGTGTTAGAGTAAAAGCCTCTTCCATATTTTTCCATTTCTCTTTCTCTGATTTTTCTCATTGCATTGTTCAGATCTAATTGTCTTGTTGTAACGTGCAGCGCCTTTTTTATTTTTATTACTGTCCTGACTCCTGTTCTTCGTTTTTCATATGTAATGGAGGGTGGTGGTCGCGTTCCCCACGGGGACCAGCCGGATTGGGGCTGTAATTGACATATATGTTGGTTGTCAAATATTTATGCGAGCGTTCAGACGCCTATTTCTTGTTGTATTAATTTATTATTAAAGTAGTGAACTTAATGTTTGTTTTGAATTCATTGTATTACTTTCATAAATTAAATTCAGCTATCCTGTTACACGACACTCGTTTACTGTTAGGCGGTAAGCTGTTCGCCGGGTCAGCTAGTCTTAAATAAAAATAATTTTTCACTTCTCTTATCTTAATATATATTTCTTATATGCGTGTGTATGTGACTGAACTCCTCCTAAACGACTGGACCAATTTTGATGAAATTTTTTGTGTGTCTTCAAGGGGATCTGGGAATGGTTTAGATTCACAAATCAGCCCGACAGATGGCGCTGCAGTCGGTACTTTCATACTTTGTTTAATATCTTAATCGGTTGAAATATCATGCAGGACAACGTCTTTGGGGTCCACTAGTATGTATATATATACGTATTATATATCATGTAAAAGTAAAAAAAATGTATTCAGTATTATAAATACTATGGTTTTATGTTTCAAAACATGAAAAGCCGCAACGGCAACTGAACGCCTTCTAAATTGTATTTGCGGCGAAAAAGTAATCGTCTCAGTTCTGAAATTATCCAACGTGAAAGGTGGTTTAAAGTTCAGCGCCCGTACTCTGTAACTGCCAGGAATTGCAAGGTCGTGTTCATTTGTTTTTAAGCTTCATAAAGGCCAGCCTTGCGATTCTGTAACTCTCGACGACGAACGACTCTCAGCGGTTCCTCCTTATCAAAATGCCAAATCGTAAAATGACTGCTTTACGACTGATTTGAGCGCGACCGCCGCTGTGAAAACCGCTGTGAGAGTTGGAAAAGTGAGTTACAGAATCGCAAGACTGGGCAAAATAAAAGAAACGACGGCGGCTGAGTTCTATTGTGATTGAACAGCAGTTTTAGTTGATTAGTTGATATGCATTACAATGTAAGATTTGGGAAACTTTTTTTGGTTAACTGTATAGAGGCCTTTCGAGTATTACGTAAGCTCTTGGGGGGGGGTTTGTTTGATTGTCTTATTTGGTGATTACGTCACATTGTCTATGCTTGAAAACGAAATGCATTATCGAGGGTTCCTGCAAATCATACGTTTATGTAATATTAGATAATAATAGATCGACACCGCACTTGGGAAAAGCACATTGATGCACAGTCTTCTAGGATCAGAAAGCTTATGTTTATGACGAGTAGCGGAGGACGAAGTTATTAGAATAATTTATTTACCACTTTGTCAGTCCATTCTCACATACTGTATATCGGCATGGGGAGGAACGGCTGAATCTTTATTGATTAAGTTGGAACGTGCACAGAGAGCAATCCTTAAAGTTGCCTATCGCAGGCCGTTTAGATACCCCACAGCCAAACTCCACCTAGAAACAAAAACCCTCTCGGTAAGGAAGCTTTACATCTTGGCGACCTGTTCAAGATATCATAGATTCCATGGGCTCACAATTCAGGACACATCTAAGAACAGACGTTTTGCATTCCCAACGACAAAACGAAGGACTGTGTTTGGTCAAAGCTCCTTTGCATTTAGGGGCCCCTTCCTTTATAACAAAATTTCCAAATCTATGGATTCTGAGATCGTAAAACTATCCAAATTAGCAAGTCACATAGAAGAAGAATAGATTTTTTCTTTTTTATTATCATCTTTTTTTTTAAACTAATTTAGACATGTACCACGAAATAATTGTTTTCTAGTTACCCACAAAACAGGGCCTCCCTAGTGTGGGGAGTAGCGATATATGAATTCTGTCACAATCCCTTCTGTTATTAATAAAGTTTTTATATATTTTTATATTATTTTTGAGAGCTTTGCTTACTTTTGCTGACCCAAATTCTTCTAAACTCTCCGCCACTGTTTTTAATCGCCAAATTTTTTGTTTTACACAATGTTTGTAAGGCAACCATTACACAATGTTCCACACGACATCTTATGTAATTAGTAATTATAAAATGAATAAAAAACAAAGTTTTGTCCTCTATCTTAAGTTCCGTAAACCCTAATGTGAAAGTCTATTCATAGAATCGACAAAAACAGATTGAAAGTGTGAAAACATGGGCTCACAAGTTTAGTGTCGCTAATGTTATCGGGGTTGTAACTCGCTATTCGTATCACGTACAGTCATTGATTGGCAAGTATACAGGTACAGGGAGGAGAGAGGGGAATATAAAGGATTTCAGTTACATAAAACCAGTCGTTATATATACTTATATATGAACACTTGTTCTGTGTGCTATGGTTGATAGTTATTTGTTTTTGAAAACTAAACCACTAAGGGAGCGTTCAAGTATTACGTAACGTATTTTGGGGGGTCCTTTTAAAACGTTATGCTGCGGGGCGGGGATTAAATTACGCGTTATTGTTAATATTTTCGACTTACACCACATATAGTAACTAAAGAGTCACTAGGTGGTCACGAAACATTTGACTATACTTGGGTACTGAAAAACGTTACGGCGGCTTACATGGGGGGGGGGGTCAATAATTTCCAAAAATTGCGTTACGTAATACTTGAACGCTCCCTAAGTGCACTGTTTGAAAGTAAACAATTTAATAGAAAGACGAAAATTTGTAAATTCAAAATATCATTTGTATACTGTATTCAATGTACACATAAAACAAACAACTTGGCGATTAAAAAGAGTGGCGGAGAGTTTATTGCCAGTTCTTGTCTTCCGTCCTCCGCCCTTGATTTGAGAACTGGCAGTAAATGTTAAATAAGAAGTATTTGATTTGACTGAACGTCAAAAAAGAAATACATATCAAGTGTTACCTATATGAATAAATGATTTTAATTTGATTTGACATATTATGAAGTGCTTTAAGCAAGATCGTAGAAGGAGAAGGCAGTTCTTCTAAACACAGTGCTCTAATCAGCTCTCTCTTTCCCAGCACATTAACAACTTACCATTTAAATTTCCTCTTTTTAAAAAATATTTTAATTATAATGTGTAATAATACAATAAACAATGTATGCGTTATCATAACCGCATTTATTTTGCTTGCCGCAGGTGCCAATAAATCGTAATGAAAAACGTATGGTATGATATTTATCGATTTGACCTTGATCGACTATGTTTGCGTTTTCCTGACGAAGCGTTTGTAACTTTATTATTATTTTCTAATTAAAACGTTTTGTAAATGTATACGATAAAAACGCGAGCCTCGACTCATTCCAGATTATTATTAAAGATAGTCTAAGATTAAGCTATATTTAAGATTATTATCTAAGAACGCACGCAATTAAACACCCCCATACACACTTCAAGAAGTAAGTTATACGTACATTGTCTTTGTTTTTACATAATTTCGTACACTTCGTACACTTAATCAGTTTTGGCTATATTTTTAAATTAAAAATGGTTAATAAAATAAATAAATAAATCAGTGGCGCTACAACCTCTTTAAGGTGTCTGCCCACTATCCCGTAGCATACCGTGCTAGGAACGTATCCAGCACGGAAAGCAATCCGGTACGCTCTATTTCGCCCACTGAAGCGGGTCGACAGCGTTCTGAACCCGTTTACAACCCGTATTTAATCTGTATGATGTGACACGGCAGAAATGTTTTCAATACACTCGTACGGCATCGGTTCATTCTCGTACAAATATCAGTGGTGCGTAGACGCGTTAATGTGGTGAAATATTGAAATAGTTACTTATGGCTATAAGGAAACTAACGATTGAACAACTGGCAATGATTGCTATCATTTTGGATGAAGAGGAAGAGGAATGCCTAAAAAACACTCGACGCTACTGGATTCACAATTCTATAAAAAAACGCAAGAGCAACACTTCTACAACGCATTTGAACGGTTTGTAACGGTCATACTCCCCGCGCAGTCACCGTTTAACCGCCTGCGCGCAGCGGTCTGGCAACGTCGCGTGCCATGCACGTAGCATGTCCGCACCGGCAAAATATTCCCTCCGACGAATAGTTGACGGTCCGTGCATGGCACGCTACGGTGTCGGCCGGTGACGGAACGGTCTAGTGGGCATAGACTCGTACTTCTCAATACAAAGAATAGTTTTTTGTCTGAAACGGTCGTAGTACGGTCATGGTATGCTACGGGATAGTGGGCAGACACCTTGAGGCTATGTTCACATGTAACGCGCGTTAACGCGCGTCAACGCGCGATCAAATTTGAAGAGCGTTCAGATGATAAGGGCTAACGCGCGTTGCGAGAGTACTCGTCAGTCTAGTTCGGTAGAACGTAGAAAATGGACGTGGAAGAGGCTATTATTTTGTGGTTATATTATAAAGAAAAATATAGAAAAAGAAAACGTACACATTGGGTTCATCCAATTTTGAAAAAAAATACAAATTATATTATATTTTTATACAAATTTGCTATATTCCAACTTGCTAGCCTTTTTTCTACTTCATCGATTAGTAAGTCGATGTCAATATCTTCAATTTCACTCATTTTAGATGCGAGAACAAAATATAATTACGAAAATTAACAAAATTATGTGAACAGTTGTATGAAAATACCACAATCTCTAGTCGCGATTTGAAAACGCGCGTCAAGTTTATGCCATCTGAACATAGCCTTAGGTCTTGGCCTTAGATTTCTGAATCTCTTTCATGATCATTTTTAAATCTAATACGCAAGTAGGTGATCAGCCTCCTGTGCCTGAGACACGCCGAATGTTTGGGTCTATACCTAGGCAAGCCGGTTTCCTCACGATCTTTACCTTCACCGTTCGAGCAAATGCTTAATGCGCACATAGAAAGAAAGTTCTAGTCCATTGGTGCACAGCCGGGGATCGAACCTACCACCTCAGGGATGAGAACCGCACGCTGAAGTCACTAGGCCAACACTGCTCACGCTCAAGTGCAAGAGAAAATTCCGTCTTAATGTTTGCAGATATATTTTGACATTTTGGTTATAATGGCTTCATGGTGTTTGACAGCAAACAGATAAGTATTTTTTAAATCAGAGGATAACTGGCTGCAGGCTCACCTGATGTTAAGTGTAGCTCCGCCCATGGGCACCCACACTACCAGGTTTTTTTTAAATAATAATAATTATAAAAACTTTATTATTATTATTTAAAATTTGGGTTGGGTTGTGACAGAATTCATATATCGCTGGTCCCCATACTAGGGAGGCCCTGTGTTGTGGGTAAGTAGAAAACAATGATCCATGGTACATGTTTAAAAAAGTTAAAAAAAATAATGTTACAAATTGAGAATGAGTGAATGAGTGTGTGCGAATGGGTGTGTATGCGCATGTATTTGAGAGTGTAGCTGAGAGTTGTTATGGTCGGGCAGTGTGTCTGTATTATTTATCTACTATATAAAAATAAGTCGGGTTTTCCTTCCTGACGCTATAACTCCAGAACGCACGAACCGATTTCCACGGTTTTGCATTCGTTGGAAAGGTCTCGAGCTCCGTGAGGTTTATAGCAAAGAAAATTCAGGAAAACTTTCAACAGAAAAGCGGGATCACCAAACGAAATGTTACATAAAACGAAGCCATCTATCTGGTGGCGAAACGGAGTTTGCCGAGTTTGCTAGTGTACTATAAAAAGGTAATCATTATTCCATCCGCAAAACAATAAAACAGTTTATGATTTGACGGCTCATTGGTCTAGCGGTTAGTACCCCTGACTGCGAATCCATGGGTCCCGGGTTCGATCCCCGGCTGAGACAAAAATTGATGTGATGAGCATTTGGTGTTGTGCTTAGGTCTTGGGTGTTTAAACATGTATTTATGTATCTATCTATCTATAATATGTATGTATATCCGTTGCCATAACACAAGATTCACCAGCTTAGCATGGGAGTAGGTCAATTGGTGTGAATTGTCCAATCATAAAAAAAAATGATTGCAAATGCAAAGCCTACGCACATAATTCCTGTTTATTTTATTGCTACATCAAAAAGCGTGTTTGTAGAAATAAATTAAAATTTAATACAAAGCTTTTTACGGTGGAAATAGTCTGAAATGTGAGTGATTGTCAAAAGGATTTCCCGGAAATAATTATCTTTCAGGGAAAAATCATATTTGTATAAACGTAGTTTTCACTTGTAATTGGAGATGCGGAAAATAGAATTTGGATAACGAATTAATTTAATTTGAACCAGTGTATATTTATTATTATTATTTCCGAACCAATTCGACTTAGGGTCCTTCAAGAAAAGAGCGTACAAATATTTAAAAGGCCGGCAACGCACTCGCGAGCCCACTAGCATTGAGTGTCCATGGGCGGCGGTATCACTTAACATCAGGTGAGCCTCCTGCCCGTTTGCCCCCCGTTCTATAAAAAAAATATATATATATAGCATATGATTTCGGTATTAGCACGGTAACATACACCCTGCCCCACCCAACATTCAGTATGCTACAGTGAAAATATTTTCTGAATCTATACTATAATATTAATAATTTGAGTTTGTTAGTCTCATTCGATTGGAATTTATCCTTATTTATGCCAATAGGATAATGTTGAGAAAAAATAAAATATAATAAAGTCTTAAAATAATATACACAATATCGCCGCTGTGAATTCACATATAAATATGTCGATAGTGTCGGAGAGAGCATTCACTAGCAACGTCTTCGCTAACGGAGATCTGTACAACAGACTGGTTCTAGCCCTTGGTACACACAACCTTGGTCTTCGCCGTACATTTCCCTTAGTTATACAAAAAACACTTTTTTTTTTTTTTAAAGACAATTCACACCAATTGACTTAGTCCCATGCTAAGCTGGTGAAGCTTGCGTTATGGGTACTAGGCAACGGATATACATACATATTATAGATAGATAGACATATAAATACATATTTAAACACCCAAGACCTAAGCACAACACCAAATGCTCATCACATCGATGTTTGTCTCAGCCGGGGATCGAACCCGGGACCCATGGATTCGCAGTCAGGGGTATAACCACTAGACCAATGTGTCGTCCTCACACACACACTTGAAGCACACTTGTTTTGAGTTTAGTATGACTCGATGAAACTAGAGGTATTGATAGTAAATAATTTAATTGAAACTGTATACTGCAATTATTAACTAGTTGACTAATTGGACGATATGGATTTATGTTAATTATATGCTTTGTGTGCATAGAGCAGTGTAGGCCTAGTGGCTTTAGCGTGCGAGTCCCATACCTGAGGTAGTAGGTTCGATCAAAAAAAATATGTTGTTTATGGAAAATAAGTTACATGTATCACTTATTCCACGTCATTAAATTTGAGTTTGTAGGCATCCCTACTCATCGGCAAAGAAGACAGGGTGTAGGCTGAGAGAAAAAGCCGGGGTTATAAACTCTCGGTACTCTTTTAAAATAGCAAATCATCAAACAACACTTTTTAAAACAAATATCGCAAATTAATTAGAAGTAGCCTGCCTGTCTAGCACTAGTCCCAGGCCCTTATATCTACTAGATAATCGTTAACTTTATAGTAAGCCTTTTTTAAATCCCCCAAAATACGATCCCCAGTACCAACGGACTGCCTCATTTAAAACGCCAGAACGTTGAAGGAAAATATCCTGAGGAAAGCCGGTTTCCTCAACATATGTATAACAATTTTTCACGGTTTTTCGGACGACAAAAGTTTCAAAGGCCAAATGCCAGGAGAACAAAGGTATTTAATGTTTGGTCCACGTGATACAAAAGCTGTTTTCAACTGAAATATTTTCAACTTTTTATTTCTGAGCTTTTAAGCGAGCTTTCGGTTTACTAAACACTTCAGTGGGAATTCTAAAAATCTAATAGTTTAGCAGTGATTTCTGTCAAAAGCAGTGTTGGTCTAGTGGCATGAGGGTGCGACTCTCATCTCTGAGGTCGTAATTCGAACCCTGGCAGTGTACCAATAGACTTTCTACCTGCCCATTTAAAATTCATAAGGAATGCCTGTCTTAGACTTAAAAAGTCGGCGTGTGTCAGGCACAAAAGGCTGATCACTTATGCAAGTATATAAGAAACATTTAACACAAAACAGATGGAGAAATTTGAGGTCAAAAAGGTTGTGTGTGAAAAATTCCTTCACCATTAGAGTGTTTAATCGACGAGTAATATTGTAAAAATTAATTACTGAAATATTTTGAAACTATGTTCGAGCGTGCGATGTCCGTTAGTAAGGGAATATAGTCATTTTTATGAAAAAAATTCAGTGGTGCTACATATTTAGGTCTGGGCCTCAGATTTCTGAATCTGCTTCATTATTTAATCTAATAAGCAAGTGGGTGATCAGCCTCCAGTGCCTGACACACGCCGTCGACTTTTTGGGTCTAAGACATGTCGGTTTCCTCACGATGTTTTCCTTCACCGTTCGAGTTAAATGCGCACATAGAAAGAAAATCCATTGGTGACAGCCGGAGATCTAATCAACGACATCAGGGATCATCATCATTCTATTACACAGTTTTTGAAACGAATCTATCCGTTTGTCCGTAATTCTGTATGTTAGATTTTTCTTTGTGTTAGAATTTTTCCAATTCAAATGTAATTAATAAGCTATCACTCAAAGATACAATGTTTCAGTACTTTAAAGATCGAAATCTTATTACAATTTATAATATTTTCTACATTGTTATATCTACGTGACCGTGAGCATGCTCATGTGTATTTTATCATCACGATTTGCTGGCTGTACCTTGGTAATCATAATTGCAATTTGCAATGGTCAATCAATCAATACGAGATTTGTCTAGTCTGATTTGTTCTCTGGGACTAATGCCGGTCGATGTACGTCTCATTAGATCTCCCAATAAAATAATAGAGATTTTCCCGTGGAGATGAGATAGGCGGCGCGGGGGCGGGGATGCCCGGGAAGCCTCCAGTGATCGCCCGCCCGCCCTGGCGTCCGCACGCCGTTCGCCGCCCGCCCGGGATCTTATAACCTATGTTGTGCTGTGTAGTGAATCTCGATACGGATCAACACTATTGGTTTGAATATATGTTTAATGGATAACTTAGCTTATTTATTCGTGATACTACAATGTTTTATGTATAGGTCTAACGCGTGATTGGCATTCCAGTAGCAAGTAGCTGAGATTACTGACGAGATTAGAGCTTAATCTGTGAGGAGCCGATATTCGAAACAAAACTTAATTATATTGATAAACGTAAATTATAAATGTTCCATATTATTTATATATTATGTTTTAAAAGCTTTTTAAAAGCTCGAGACATGAGTCTGTAAGGTTCAAGTAATGAACAAAAAGAATACATACTTTTTAACTAGTATTAGTATTACATTTATTAATTTTATTATTATTTAGAAAATTATTTAGACGTTACTGCGTTTCATGTGGTGTGTTCGGCGTCGGCTGTGCAAACGATTTTTCTTTATACGTTATTTTATTTAAAAAAACATGAAAAACAACTTAATTTTTTTTTTTAATTTATAAAGACGCAATATGCTGTCTATGCTCTGGACTCAACAATAACCCATTAATGTATAAATATCGCATTCCATGTCTTACTTGTCTCTGAGTTGTGCGAGTATCTATATAAACCTTACGACCTTTTTACAATAAATACATGCTAAAAAAATTAGGTTTTCAAACCAAAATATTAAATGAACCTTGTTCATCTAAAACGTGACTTAATCCAATACAAAAAAAATAATGGGCTATATCAAGCTAAAACAACGAATCAAGGCATATTGTCATGTTGAGTATTGCAATTTGGTGATAGTATTGAAGTTAATATTTATTTTGTATGCATACTACTTCAGTTTTTTTAAGATCAGCCAAAACACATTCATTGACTGTTATTTAATGTATGGTAATTCATACAAGATTATTGCGTATTTTATATTGTTAAACGCAGTGTTGCCCTAGTAGTTTCAGTAGGATCCATGAGGTCGTAGGTTCGATCCCCGGCTGTGCACCAATGAACTTTCTTTATATGTGCGCATTTAGCATTCGCTCGAACGGTGAAGGAGAACATCGTGAGGAAACCGGCTTGCCTTAGACCCAAAAAGTCGACATGTGTCAGACACAGGAGGCTATTAGATTGACAAATAATTATGAATACACAAATCTGAGGCCCAGACCTAAGAATGTTGAAGCGCCACTGATTTATTTTATTGTTAAACGCTAGTTATTTCCAACCAATTTACGATGGGTCCGATTCAACGTTCTCGAGACCAATTGGCCAACTGAGTCTGGAAATTTTAGTTATTAAGTAAATAGCGAGTCTCAGTTCGCTGAGTGTATGCACAAATACAAAGCTTCTGACTATATTTTATATGCTACGATAAGGAATGAGTGGAGACTATATATATATACTAGCTGATCCGGCAAACGTCATTTTGCCATGTATAATAAAAAATAGGGGTTGATCGTAGAGGGGTGAAAATTAGGGGTTGTATGTATTTTTTAATGCTGTATCATAAAAAAATTATTTTTTTTTTCTAAAAAATAAAATTTAGGGGTGGACTACCCCTAACATTTAGGGGGATGAAAAATAGATGTTGGCCGATTCTCATAGATACCGGATAAGCACAAAAAATCAAAATCGGTCAAGCCGTTTCGGAGGAGTATGGCAACGAAAACTGTGACACGAGAATTTTATATATTAGATAATGAGTGGGATAACACATGGGAGCCATAGTCTATTTCCAAACTATATCATTCCATCAGACTGTCTTTTCAGACATATATATAGGTACTTACACTAGCAGACCGGCCAATCGTTGCTGTGGCTAAGGTTTTTGTTATATTACATAGTAGTAACCTATTCAAGGGAAACGGTAGGATAACACCAGTCATGGGGACCACCATGTTTTTGGTGGTTATGCAATTAAATTGTAGCTTATGTGAAACGTTGGTACTTCCAACACAGTGCCATCCGTTAGAATTGTGACTATCAAATAATAAACAAATATTTTGCAATAAATTAATATTGCGGATATATATTGAGATGTTAGCTATCCTATCTTTTAAGTTGGATCAAACTGCTCACGGTGTGCAAATTTGATTGATATCGGTTCGGTAGTTTAGGAGTCCACAGCGGATAAACACGTAATTTATCTATATTAAGATGTATGTAATGTATTTTAAGTAATTTGCATTCTAATAAATCTATGCCACGTTTTGTATGCAACGGCTTGGATGCGCCGTATTTATCACGCGTCGTAATCAATGGCTTCTAACTTCTGAGAATTTAATTAAAATGTATCGAAGTTATTTACGCAATTATTATTGTAATAGAGATATTTTTTTTTTAAATTCAGAGTTAACAGCGCTGTTATATGCAAGTATTTTTTTTATTTATTTACAAAATTTTGCCAATTCTCGGCACTGATGCATTGGTACTCAAGAAAAATAAAATACAAAATTTATTGTGAATTAGACAACAAAAACGGAGAGAAAAAAAATAAAAAAAGGAAAATTGATTTAAAATCGGGACGAGCAACTATGGGTTTAGGTATGGTATTCAGACGATGGCCATGCGTCATACTCGTGAACGAATGCTACTTGTGGTGACTGGTCGGACTTGAATTCGTATATGCGGTGATGTTAGTTATTTCGACTATGTATTTGCGTGTGGTTCCCACGAGAATGTACGTGTTAGTCCTATTTCACCATGCCTCCTGCTGATAGAGGACAAATACAGTAGAACCTCTATTAGTCGAACATCAAGGGAGACGCCAAAAAATTCGAGTTATAGAGTTTTCAACTTATGGAGGATTTCGACTTAGGCGGATTTTGATTTGACATAAAGAGTTTGAGGTTTATTCTTATAAATTAAGCTAAATTTCAAAGGGAATCAAAATTGAACACCTTTCCATGAGTCATAAATTTATTATTGTATACTCCTAAAATGTTTTCTAAGAAACAATAGTGTACTCACATTGTCGGCAAGTTCTTAAAGTCGGTAACTTATTTTTGTTCGAACAATAGAAATAATAAATTCCAAATGATCAAATTGTGAAGGTTGTAAAATAAAACGTTCCTATGTTCGAGATACAGAGGTGAAATTAAATTTTTCGAGTTATAGAGTGAAAATATGTACCGAAATGGCTTGGAGGGACTCGGTGATTATTTCGATTAACAGAGGGTCAAGATTTCAAGTAATGGAGGTTTTGGTGTTTTAAGGGAAGGGAACAAAACATTTTTTCGAGATTTGGAGGTTTTTGACTTATCGAGGTTCGGCTTAACGAGGTTCTACTGTATTTGTTTTTTTATTTTATTATCAATTAACTATGGAACGTGGAACATGGTGGTGGTTGCAGCTCCTTACAAACATTGTATAAATAAAAAAAACTTGGCGATTAAAAAAGCGGCGGAGAGTTTATTGCCAGTTCTTCTCTTACCTAAATGATTCTTATGAAATTTTTATTAATATTCAGGACGTCTGAGAATTGGACAACATCTATTTTTCATCCCTCTAAATGTTAAGAGTGGTCCCACACCTAAATTTTTATTTTTTGACAAAACTTTATTTTTATATTTTTTTATGATTCAGCATACAAAAATACATACAACCCTTAATTTTCACCCCTCGACGATCAACCCCTATTTTGTATTATAGTAGGTAGTTATTTTTATTGAAATAAAAAAATGTTTCCTAAAAATAATAACAAACATTTATTTTTTCACAAATCTTAAACTTATATAAGCAAGTGACAGTTATATTCTTACTTCTTTTAATGGAAAAAGCTAGTCTGTGTGAGACTGATGCCTGCTAAAGGTACTGTAAAGAGTACATGTGTTACAGGTCATCAGGCCTCCACCATAATATACATGGTTAAATGACGTTTGCCGCGTTAGCTAGTCTATATATATAAAAATGAAACCCGTTTTCCGTTGTCACGACATCACATGAAAACGGCTTGACCGATTTGCCTGATTCTTTTTTTATACTATTCCTTGAAGTACGAGGATGGTTCTTACGAAGAGAAAAATTAAAAAAAATTAGTGAAAAAGTCTAAAAACAACTTTTCTATATGCCCATACAAAATATTCGTATAATAATAATACTTAAGTCAATTTGAACTTTAATACCATATCATAGAGTTCAAGTGTTAGTGGAGGGGTTCCGTGAAGGTAAATTTTTATTTTTGACATAATGTATTTGTTGTCTTATCAACTTTCTCTTTTTATCTTACTAGCTAGAACGGTGTCCCGAATAGCAGAATAAGTATTTAACAAAAAATAAAGAATAGACTGTTAGGCGGTACGATGTTCGCCAGGCCAGCTAGTTATTTGATAAAAATATTAACAACCTGTGTTGAGGATCTACAAAGTTTGCTCGTAAATATTTTGGCCCAAATTGTGATTAATTCCTTGCATTAAGGGATCAAATATCAATTCGTTAACGTCCTCGAGGGATCAATTGATTATACCCAGCCCTTGTTTACTTATAATGAATTGTTTTCTCTCAAAAATATTAACGGTAGACAATTAGGAAATTCGTAATATCTTTGATAACTTGAATATGTTTTTGCAACTGTTATAAGGGGATTTTAATTAAAGATTTCAAAAACGGTATTATTTGATTTATTAGATTATTGGAATGTTTCACTTACCAATTTCAATATACCCATGAGTTATGTGGTGCTGAAACGCGCTCGAAATATCAATTATAATAATAATAATAATCTTTATTTCTTCTCTCACATATACATACAAGGTTATTATGATTAAACTAAGACGATAACACTAGGAAGTGTATGTGAGAGACTGGTCTCTGTAACAGGAGACCTGAGTGACAAATAGCCAGCCTCTCCACCACCGGAACACGTACAATCTGGTCATTGTCATAAGATACAATAGAATAAAAGAGGTATGTGCTAAAAGAAAACATTGCAAACGGAGTCGTAAAAATAAATTTGGTTTGTGTTTGTGTGTGTGTGTATATATATATTTGTGTGTGTGTGTGAGTGTGTGTGTGCCTGTCTATATCAATTCCTCCTCCTCAGTTGGCAGCTCATGTTTAAGCGTTGTCGTAAAGAAGCATCTGGAGCGGACAATCCGCTTCCACCGCCGCGCTTACGCTTCGACACCGATCTCGTCAGAGAGATGTGAATACGCAGTATGCGTTATGTCCCACTCTAACGCACCTGCGCTACATCACCGATCACGCTAGACCGATGTGAGACGCAGTATGCGTTCTGTCCCGCTCTAACGCGTATTGGCCGCAACTATATTACGTCATCGTTTGTTAGGTTTATTTTCGTTACGGAATTTCTTTATTCGGTCGCCGCGCTCAAAGCCCGCGATAAAATCTATGCAATAGCTTAAAAATAAATAAATTTATTGTATAAAGTACTCCTGAAATCCCAGGACATCTTTATTCCCCTTAAATTTGGAGGTAAGGCCCACGGCATGACTGTGATGACCCATTAAGCCTGTGAGCTCAGATAAGTTTAGAAACGAAACGAAAGTTTAGAAAACTTAATAGTTTAATATTAGTTAAACGATACTATAGATAATTATTTTCTTATAAACCATTAGAATAAGTGTTGTTAGTGCACGTTAGTCTTAAGTGCTAAACAGTGGTTAGTGAAACAAATAGAACACAAGAATTAAGTGTCTTACCTTTAATCGAGACTGTTTTGTTGGATACATTCTTATGATAAATATCCTTTGGGACAGTATTACCTAAGCACTATAATATATGTGTCTTAAATTTTCTTATTTGGTGATTACATCTACAGTAAATATTTACTTTTTTACACATTGTCTATGCTTGAAAACGATATGTATTTTCGAGAATTCATTGCAGTAAATCTGCTTACGTAATAATTGAACAGCCCCTTTTTTAGTAATATAGTTTAGTTTTAAATTACTTAAGTTCGGCTAGATCGTTAAATAATGTTTTTGTCTAGACTCAATTTTAACAAAAATAAACTATTGATTATGTGCCCATAATTAACGAACGAAAACAGCAATAATGCTTATTAAAGGTTGGGCGGCTCTAAGGAATTTCCTTGTTAAATTAAAATTAATTTGTCTGTTTTTAGAAGAACAAAAGAATGGCTTTATTAATACCCATCATTAATGAAATTTTTCCTGTAAATTGGAGTTTAGGGGACCCTTTTATGTATTGTCGTTATTGACGCAAAAAAGGTTATATTATTCAGGGAAAGGGAAAATTGTATGACGTCATTATTTGATTTTTAAACTTCTTCTAGGCCCATGACCCTGCTGTAGATTATGGACATTGTTCTGAAGAGTTGTTTAGGTTGAACCTAGCTTTGTTTCATCACCGTTCGAGAAGTATTCACTCAAACAATCCACTTCACAAACATTTTCTCTCCAAACTGTTAAATCGACTCCCGATATACTTCCCTGGGAGATACCTCCAATTGTTTAAAAAAAGAGCATACTCCTCCCTAAAAGGCCGATAACGCACACGCTTAAATGGGTGTTCATGGGCTGCTACGACTGCCCTATTTGGGTGTCCCATAGGCCGTTTGCCCTCAGTAAAAAAAGCTATTACGGCAGAATCAACGCAGCAGGTGTCAAAGCTATAATTTATTTTTATTTATTTATTTAGTTATTAAGCTTACGACATCACACGCAGTACTTAATCTACTAATTATTTTACAAAATCTTACATCTAAAATGTGTGACAATTAACGTAAACATAAGTTTCACAAAAACAAATAGAAATTTAAAATTTAAAAAATACAATTAAAACATATACAAGATAATACAAGCACACAACAAAATAGCATAAAATTATAGAAATTTTTTGGCATTTAAAGCAGAAAAAAAAGAAAAATCATCAGCAAAACAGCGAAATTAGGTTCGAGAAAGGCACCCCACAATGCTTTCTCTAAAACCGATCAGCCCACTACCGAATATATCAAGCACCGGATAAGCTGTGTACAATCCGTTAAAATTGCGAAGAATTCGAACGAGAGTTATATTATAAAGAGGTATAATTTGTTACATTTCGAATAAAACTTAACTTTTTCAGTAGTTACCAAATTCTTGTTGCGAAGGAAAACATGGAAATTATTATCGTGTCCCATTTCAATTCAATAAGAAAAAGGAAATAGTGTTACGACAGCCATTTCTAATGCAAATATACGTATGTCCTTATGTAATTTATTTATTTATTCGTTATGGAGACGGGGTTACACAGATTTAGCGCTAAGTAAGTAGCGCTTAGGTCTGGGCCTCAAATTTTTTATGATCATTTGTCAATCTAATAGCTGATCAGCTTCCTGCTTTACACGTCGACTTTTTGGCTCTAAGTCAATCCGGTTTCCCTACGATCTTTTCCTTCACTGTTCGAATGTTAAATGAACGTAGAAAGTCCATAGGTGCTAATCGGGCATCGAACCTACGACCTCAGGGATGAGAGTCGCCCACTGAAACAAACAAAACTCATTTATTCATGTAGGTAACACAGTGTACACTTATGAACGTCAAAAAGAAATATACATTAAATGCTTCTAATTTTACATTTACTGCCAGTTCTCAAATCAAGGAAGTAGAATGGATCGAAGAACTGGCAATAAACTCTCCGCCACTCTTTTTAATCGCTGAATCCAACGAAAGTCCCGAATATCAAACTGAAAAAGGCTTAAACGTAATACAAAACAGATGAACAAAGTGAAGTGTCAAGGTCGACATAAACAGCTAATGATTAAACAAACACAGAACACCCCCTGATCCCAAACAAGGCGCTAATTGAAACTTATGACGTTTTGCTGCTTTTTACTCAAACAACGCGTATTTTATGAGCTTTTATCACCCACTTTATGTTTTCACTTAAAATTAATAAAGCGGGTTTATTTACGGTACACTTGCTTTCTCAGTGTCATATATATTTGTAAAGAAAGAACTTTTTAACCGGATTAAAGTTATGTATTATTATAAATTTACAATTATTTAACATAATTTTAAATTTATCCGAAGTTTCGCGTGCTTCTTTTTTTTTTTTAAAGACAATTCACACCAAGCTTTACAGCGTGCGTGGTCACGGTGACTGAAGACAAAAGGTGTTGGATGTCAAAAAGTATCACAGCTGTAGATAAAGTTGCATTATCTGGTATTTATTTCCCCGGAGTTGGTATCGACTAAAAGATGGAGGGTTTTGGCAAAAATGGCTGTGAGTGTTGAAAGTGAGTATTGAGTCATACAAATTGTTTGAACTGGAGCAAATCAATCCCAAGGATTAGGATCATTTAAGTATTCCTCAAATTTATAAAAAGCTTTATTGATTAATTTTCGTTTAACGAGGGCTTTGAATTTATTTAGTGATAATACTCTAATTTCGCTTGGGAGTTTGTTGTAAAAACGAATACAATTTCCATATAAGGAGTGGTTTATCTTTTGGAGCCTGGACTATGTTCATGTGTCCGAAATAGCACTTGCACATATACTCCCTACACTAGGTTTAAAAAATATAATTTAAATGTAACATATAATTTGGGTGTTAATACTTGTATAAAGAACGTCTAAATTAAGGTTTAAGAGTCGTTTTCAATGAAATACGAAATGACGGAATGTTGATTATTTCGCTATTGCAAAAGGTTTTCTCTTGATATTTGCTTTGTAAGGCTTTCATTATGAACCCGATACGACTCGTTATTATTCTCAACAATAATAGCTTTGCTATTTTCAGTTTGAAATTTATATTTCTCTTCAACTAGTTTATTATTTTCTCGAGCTTTCGTAAGCTTTTAAGCCATGTCTTGTATTGTATTTTAATGACCAGTGGTACTTTTGTGTTATAAAAGTTCTCCCATGTTAATTAATCCGTCTGCCGCTTAATATAAGGGGCTGTTCATTAATCACGTGATCTTTTTTAACATTTTTTAACCCCTCCCTCCCCCATGGTGATACTTGGTGAGGTTTAGGACTACCCCCCCCCCCCCACCAAAAATCACGTGTATTTTTAGTACCTATAAAATATCTTACATTTTTTTTATAATATTATTTTTAAGTACTGGTATAAAGTATAAATCTAATCCAGACAGAGAGGTTGCAGGTTGTTTTTGACTGGCATAAAAATAATATTAAAAGAATGGTGTAATCATGCGAAAAACATATATTGTATTAGTACATTAACATATTAAATGTACATTGCCACCGATTAGCAAGACTTTCTTCAATACTAACAACTGGAAAAGCATCTTGCAAGTCACTAGAATCTCTCTCGATCTACTGATCGATCGTTTTTCTAAGCCGCTTTTGGGTTTAGAAATCACACGTTTGATGAAAAGTAAGTACACGTGATATCTTACTATTCCCCCCCTTCACATTGTGATATTTCATGACTTTCTATGTGCGCATTTAACACTTCGTACGGTAAACCTCGTAAGGAAACCGGCATGCATCCAAAATTTCGTTGGTTGTCAGGCGTCAAGCTGATCTCCTACTTGCCTATTATTCTATCTGAAGCCTAAAATGGTTCTTCTTTAATAGAAGAACTATCTTTTGTTTCTGTTTCCAACACTTCATCTAATATATATATCTATATATATATGAAGGGTATTTAGTCACAATGTAGGTTTATCGGTCCTAACCAAACTGTCAGATGCGTCCAGGATGAGTAATTTATTCCAGCGATCACAATCTACTGACAGCTTGTTCAGAAGCCAAAAGTAAATAAATATACCATGAAGGATACTCATGTATGTAACTTATGTACCCTAATAAAAAATGTCTAAGTGTACATTTACTACCAGTTCTCAAATCTAAGGTGTAGACGGAAAAACTCTTACCCACTCCAATTACTCGTCTATATTTTGTTTTTAAATATTTTTTGACATAAAAGGGTGCAACCATAGCCTGTGAGATGGGATTTAGGATTCAAAAAAAAAAGATAAACATTTAGCCCCTTTGACTACAGTAATAATAATAATAAAGTTTATTTGCCTCTTCATTTTGCAAGTTTTCGTGACATGTACTGGCCATCTTTTTGTGAGGCTGCTGCCTATAATAGAATAGACTTTGGAAGTCCTGTGGTAACAGGTCAACAGCCTTCCATCGCGGACAGAAAATAAATATAAAGAATGAGTGGTTGTGGGTGTGTGAGTATTTGTAAGGGCGTGTGAAAGGATTCAATTTGAAATCAAAGTTATAGTATGAAAAACACGCAAGCAATGTAAAATTAATTATAACACCACGTATACGAATTCAAATCCGACCATTCACCCATCCGTGTACGACATGAGTATTACATAATAAAATCATAAAGAACATTACAATATTTGTTTTATAACTCTTTTGCATTTTAAAATATTGAAAAACTTTGTAGATTCGATTTGGGCTGCGAATTGTGAGGCCATCTTCCACAATTCAGGGGAAACTTTGGCCAAAGTTTTGTCACAACTGATGCTTTAAGGCTTGCGATAGGCGAATTTTATAATATTCGTGATGAATGGCATAAGGAAGATAGATTAATATTTAAGGCAAGAATCGGGATATTTAAAATACCAACTTTATGGCGATAGATAGCGTTAATATCAATACTATTTAAAACAGTTTCTCACTGATGAATAGGGCTCAACGTATTACAAAATGTTAATACAGTCAAAACCGTTTACGACGACATCGTTTAGAACAACATACCGGCTATATTGACCAAAATCAAAGGTCCCGGCTGAATTCTATTGTATTAGGTGCTTAATAATAACGTCATCGGCTGTTACGACTATCGGTTTTTACGAAATATGAGTAGTCGATGTCGTTATAACAGATTTTGACTGTATATAATATATATATAATTAAATAAATTACAAAACAATTTAATAATGAGCTTTTGTTTATCCAAATCTTGTTAACATATTGCATACAAAAATATATATACAATTGTATTATTCTAAGATGCGGCCCATTTTACGTTTTGCCGTGAGCAACTTTTGCCAACTTGCCCTTGTTTTCTTTGCTTTTTGGACTTTCGAAGACCGTTTTTGACCATCTGTATGACGGGCTACGTGATCCATCTCCATTTGAGTTGTAGGGTATGTTGCTGAACATGTATTATTTTTGTTTGTCTGCGTTTGTCTGCTGTTTGTCGCTTAGTTTGATTCCAAGATCTTACTTTTACAGAAATCGAAACTGGGGCCTCCGAAACTTGTTTTTTTTCCAATAACTTGGTTATCGAAGTGAATCGCCACACAGTGTAAAGCAGTAATATTTAACGAATAATAAAAATTGGTATTTTACTTAAAGGATAGAAAAGGATTTCGATAAATAGAAAACAAAATCGACTGTGGTAAATAAACTAAAGAATTGTCTTTAATCTTAATACTTCTAGCTTAGTTTTTAAATCTTATTTATAGATATAAAATAACTATATTATTCTTCTTAATCACCGTATTATAATCAAATATACAGTATTTTACCTTAGTAATGTTAAGAAAATTGGAAAGGTAATAAAAATATTTAAAAATTAATAAAAAGACAATTTAAACAAAATTAAAAATTTAACCTTTATTTAGCATATCCTCCCTATTCGTTGAGTGAGAAAAGCTATTAAAAAAGATGTGATAAAATAAAAGTACATTTATACTACATTAGTGTTATTAAGGGCCTGTTTCACAATGTACGGATAAGTTCTACATAAGTTCCAAATTAGCTATTTATTACATATTGGTAGGATAAACACTATTGTTGCGTTTCACGACTGTCAGATAGCGCTATTTGTCACATAAAGTCCATCTAAGCTATGAGTCCGATGAATGTCAAATAGCACAATTTATCTTCCAAATAATTTATGTGTTGCATAGCTATTTGGTACTTTATCCATACATTGTGAAACAGACCCTTAGTCTATTTAGTCCGTTATGTATACATAATAATAGTTTATTGTAATGATTATAAAAATAATATTTCGTCACGTGTTCGTCTCTTCGAAGCCTTATTGGCAGTGTCGTGCGATGTTCGCCGAGACGGAAGTAATTGAGAAAGTTAGCGGAGCGCGAAAATTTCTTTAAAAGATGGTCCCGAAGGTCCTTCGGGTCCGGATTGAGCCTTGTGAGACTCTCTGATGTGATTTGAACTAACTCGATTTAGTTTATAGGACGTTTATGTGCACGCGTCGATGGGTCGAGATCTACTCGTGCAAACGTAATTAAAATTGATCGAAAACAAGTTGAGAATTTCTAAGCAATTCTCGTATAAACGCGAAAGTTTGTAAGTGTGGATGTTTGTTACCCTTTCACGTAAAATCTACTGAATGGATTTTTATGAAACTTATGTTTAAAGAACTTTTTTTCTCATAAAAAATGTGTTTTTATTTACATGAGAAATTTAATATAATACGAACGAGATACACGTCGCAATCAGCCGTCCCAATTTTAGTCTACTGGGCTCTGATAGGTTTTTTTTTTTTTTTTTTAATGGCTCTGGCACGGTTTGTGCATTAGACAGCGTCAAGTATGAGATTTTTATCAATCGTTCTTTTTGCCTTAGAAATTCGATCATATCCTCCATGTACGGTTTAGGCACTCGCCCGGTACCGCACAATCCTCCCAAAGGCCGAGAACAAATTTAAATTAAATTAAAACTTGCCCTCGAACCGGGAATCGAACCCGGTACCCCTCACCTAGCTGCTACTTAATAAGACCGCTAGGCTATGAGGCCCCCCATATGTATCTTTAATGCCCTTTTGAATTCTTTAAACGCGCTAATATTACGAATTTTAGGCGGCAATTGATTAAATAATTGCACACCCTCATACTCAATAGACTTCTTCAAATAATTTGTACGCGGCTTCGGCAAGATAAGCAAACTCGCTCGACGAGTATTCCGTGTAGTGGTGTATTGGATTTTTTTGAATATGATAAGATACTATGGAGAGAAACTTTACAGTAAATATAGCTTATACATCAGAATAACACATAGGCTACAATTATTTATAAAGATATTGTGTGAATTGTACAAAGTATTGGTAAGTAGGAAAACATCTCCCATCTGTGACATCTATACTGGCGTACGCTTCCAAAACCACTAGAGTTACAAATATGTAATGAATGATGGAAATGTTTATCTTAAATAGTCCTACAAAAAAACCCACCACAGTATATATCTATATCTTATGTGTAAGCCATTATAGTCAAAATAGTGAATCATAACTACAATAAAAATTTATATATCATTTCAAATGCACATTTAGTAGTAATAAATTGATTTCTTAAATGAAAATAGATACTTTTATCGCTTCGCTATCCCTGGTATTTAAAGTAGATAAAATCTTTCATTCTCGTAGTCTTTCACGCTACATAATTTGGACGAATATTATTTTAATTCTGCGCACACGAAGTCGCTAGCTCCCTAGACCAGCTAGTGTATAAGTGCGCTATTTTATTATCGCATTTAATAAAATAAAATAGGATTTGTTTCGGGTTAGTTACGTTTGACGATGCAGGGATTCAGACCCTTGTATTCTGGTATATGTCTCTCCAGTCTTGCCCACACCTTGCCTGCTACCAGTTGTAGATTATTTTCCCATTTTTTTTTAAGACAATTCACACCAATTGACCGAGTCCCATGCTAAGCTGGTGAAGCTTGTGTTATGGGTACTAGGCAACGGATATACATACATAATATAGATAGATAGACATATAAATACATATTTAAACACCCATGACCTAAGTACAACACCAAATGCTCATCACATCGATGTTCGTCTCAGCCGGGGATCGAACCCGGGACCCATGTATTCGCAGTCTGGGGTACTAACCACTAGACCAATGAGTCGTCAATTTATAGAACAACGGCAAACCGGCAGAACTCACCTCATGTTAAGTGGGCTCCATGGGCGGCGGCTATCAAATATAGCCGCCGCCCATGGACACTCAACGCCAGAGGGCTCACGAGTGCGTTGCCGGCCTTTTATTGAAGGACCCTAAGTACACCTCTTATACTATCTGCCCTAAATTAATTCAATATTTTTTAAAGTTTTTAATTTAGATATATTATTATGCGTAAATATGTGTTTGAATAATGTAAAAACATCATTCAACGGAAGTACTTTTTAATTATGGACGGGTTTTTTCCAAAGTTTGCCGGAGTCAATACTTATTAGCCATATTTGTTGTGTACACAAAAGGTATATTTCCATATTTACTCCTGTTTGCGAGCAATTGTGGTGAATAATTCAACTCATTACGAGTGTTTGGTGAATTACGTGTCTGCAATACTATGATAATTAGCTCTACAAACAACGTTCTTACTCTGAATAATAATTTAATTATTTATTATATTATTAATATTACCCTTCTTATTATGTGTGCGTCTTATTTCTTCTTGCTTGCTTGCTATATACATATACCTATATATACTAGTAGACTCGGAAGCGTTGCTGTGGCTAAGATTTTTGTTATATTTCATAGTAGTAAACTATTCAAGAGAAACGGCAGGAGAACACCAATCCACCATGCTTTTTTGGTCGTCAAATGGCATATTTTTGAAGTCGGTTAAAAGAGGATTCCTTAAATAAGATGTGCATAATATTTTAGTGGGACGACTGCCAACACGTTAAAATTTAAATTCACGTCCCATAAGAGGTGGAATTGCTATTCCGTACTGTTTCTTACGAAATATAAAATTGAAAATCCAATGCAGGGAGATGAAATGCAAAAATATTTGACTTTGTAATTTCTGAACGAGATGTGGGTTTCTAGCGTCGTATTTTTTCGTGAAATTAACCAGGAAATCGTTCAAATAAATGCGAAATTGAAACTGTAGGTTGTGTGGTGTAACATGCCTTTTTTCACTGGATAAATACCAGAGAATATTATATTGTTCACATATTTCTCTTTATATATTTCGTGATTTAAATTTAAAAATTAATTTGTTTAAATTTTTGAAGTGAAACTTCTTTAGGCGCATGAGGGTAAACTTTTTACGGATACGTCACGAAGATGTGCAGCGTTTTTGTCGAAGAAAAAAGAGCGATTGAGACCGATTGAGAGAGAGTGAGATCGACGAATTACCTTATAGAAATTCTATTTTTAAAAATAAATTTTGTACAGAGAATTTTATGAAATATAGTATTTTATATTTTATGCAAAATAATTTATTGAAATCTCAAATGACGAATTCTAAATTAAAATGTCACGTATTTTTATTATCGAAGAAATAAATTTATAATGTGTATTAATTTTCGACACTTTTTAATATTTTAATGTCAAAAGAAAAGCATGACAAAATTCAATCCATGGATTGTGTTACCAAACTCCCGATTCAACCAATCGTTTAGAGGACGGACCGTTCAGAGATTATGATTGCCCTCTGTTTGAAAATTAATGTCAATAACCCATCTGTCAATTTTGACAGTTGCTTCGATTGGCCAAAGCAATCGCGGATATCGGTGAAATTCGTAAAGTAAAAAACACAATACACTACTTACTACTACTACTCCAGTTTGAGGCCGGACAAAAATGTAGTGAAAAATCCTACGTATCCAAGTTACATAGATAGATAGAGAGAAATTCGGAGTGCTGTGTTTTTCTCAAAGTCAAACAGGGCATGAAATTGTGGGACTTTGGGGTAAATGCTCTTTCTATTATTATTTTTGCGTCGGTTAACAATAAAAGGATGAAGTAAAAACAAACCGAGTACCAGGAACATATAACCAACAGGAAGTTATATTAATTGAGGGACGTTTTAGAATGGATTGCGGTAATCAATACTCTGAGATCTGTTTCCGAGTTGGCTTTTGTTTCCCCTCGTTATAAATGTACGAAATATTTTATCTTTTGTATCTCTGTTATTTATTGAGGGTTTAAGTGATAAGTTACGACTTCCACTTGAAGGGGTCGTACCTATTTAGATGTGTTATGGGCCCTTTCAGTTTCACTTACGGTTAAAGATTTATAGTGGACGGTGTCCTTCTTAAAACAAAGGTCACGTTCTTTCCCTAATAGTGATTGCACGTGTTTAACATTTCTTACTCCCTGGTACCGAGTGTTAGCATCTACGAGGTTAGGTACAAGTGTTTTTTTAATACTTATTGCCTAAGCGTGCTATATTCCTGGTCATATTTTTTTAAGTATTTATCAGGTGAAATAAACATACATACATGTAGTTTAAAACTAAAGGTAAAATAACGAAAAAGAGTCACGCATTAGTATAAATCGAGAAATTTACAATTCAATTCGCGTATCTCAGTTCGATAAGTCGCTATTCCCATCGATTTAAACGCGAATCTCGTCGACATTAAAATTATTCACTTATTGCGTTATTTTTGTCCAACCAAAGTATGCATACATAGCGTATATATTTGTTATTCCAGAATCACATGTCATGGTGACGTTTTAAAACCTCTTTTTTACATAAAGACATAGAGAAGAAAACGATATGTAAAAACAGTATCGATTACACGTGTCAGGCACAGAATACTGATCACCTACTTGCTATATGTTGAAGCAATAGCGTTACTGTCGGTTGTCATTGTCATTATATTATATCACAGACTGACATCTGACAATATCACGGACATAAATTAATGACGTCAAAGTCAAATCATTTGTGAACGATAAATATTTGTGGTTTATTAGATTTGTCAAACTTGCTAGATCTATAAATTAACGACTTTTTGATAGTCTATAATAATGCTAATTTCATAGTAATTATTATTATTGTCGGAGCAGTGGCGTTAATGTCAGCTGCCATTGTCATTATAATTTAATAACATCAAAGTCAATTAGTTCAAAACCATTGACACTAGTGGTTTATTTGATTTGTCAATGTTGTCAATGTAATTTCATAGTCGTTATTATTATTAAAAGTTATTTATATATATAAAAATGAAACTCGTTTTCCGTTGTCACGACATAACATGAAAACGGCTTGACCGATTTGTCTGATTCTTTTTTTATAATATTCCATTGAATACGTATACCATATTGAAGTACGAGCATGGTTCTTACGGAGAGAAAAAATAAAAAAATTGAGTGAATAAGTCTTAAAACAACACTTTTCTATATTCCCATACAAAATATTTGTAATAATACTTAAAAGTCAATTTGAACTTTAATACCATATGATAAAGTTCAAGTGTTAGTGGAGGGGTTCCGGGAAGGTAAATTTGTATTTTTTGACAAATATTAATTTAGTATTTGTTGTCTTATCAACTTTCTTTTTTTTATCTTACTAGCTAGACCGGTGTCCCGAATAGCAGAATAAGTAAAATAAAATAAAGAATAGACTGTTAGGCGGTACGATGTGCGCCAGGCCAGCTAGTTTATTATAAAATTGAAACTGAGAAAGTAAGACATTCAATATTAACCTAATCTTTGACACTTGTTCTTATGATTGCCGACTCTGTAGTCGGTTGGTTTGGTTGGTTGATCCGATGCGAAACGATTATACGAAATGTCACGAAACTACTTTCTCAAATATTCTAGTTGTTATAAATAGAGGCACTGGTTAGTGCGGTCCTTGAGGCAAGAGATACGAACGAGAATAGCAAGATTCCATAAAAAATTCTGTCCTCAAGTCGATTGAGCAAGTAGCCTTAAGAAATTAAACGGCTGATGCCAACAAACTAATTTATGATGACAGCAATGCTGACGTCACCATTTTTAATTACGTATTTGCAGGTCCTGTTTTTGTTAATATTCAGGTCGTTCGTTCTCGTTATTGTGCCTTCCCCTTCCACTTTTTCTCCCTCTTTTTCCATCAATTGTCGTTGTCATAATCTCCTTATCCTACTTATTCTGTCATATATTACTGAAGCTTTAAAGGGTATTAAGAATTCTCTTTAAAATTTAATCATTTAAAGTGAAAACGCTTTTTGCTTCGTTACCGAAAAATCAAACAATAGTACAATTTCGTCGTCAGTCGCCAGCGGCTACGACCTACTTTCCAGCACATAATTAAAGACAGGAACTGAAAAATCTGTTGCGAAGAAACTGTAATTTATTTTTAACAAACCATAGACAAGTTAAGTTTTATTAGTAAACCGTAGCAATTCATAATTAAAGTAATCTATATACATAAAAATGAATCCCTATCCACATCACGCGTGAACGGCAAGACCGATTTCGGGTAATTCTTTTTTTGTTGTGTTTGTTATTATCAGGAGAAGGTTCTTATGAAAGAAAAAATTAAGAAAATTGCGCGGAAAATTAGAAAATTTAAGAATACTTAACCTACAATTCAAACTTTTTTGATGTAACCTTATGGCGTTTGACATAACATTGACAGAATGCGTGCTGCAGTCGGTACTGTCATACTTTGTTTAATACACTAATCCCTTGAAATATCACGCAGGACAACGTCTGTCGGGTCCTCTAGTTATTTATATTTCCTTGTATACTAAAAACCGTACGTATATGGATAAATACCAATAAGCGAAAATTAACTTTCAATGTAATTATTTATTCAATTTAGTCCAAAATTAATTGTAAAATAATCTAGTTATCGAACTCTCAGCTCTCAAATTTAATTTTCAATAATATTTTAATTATACGCAATGTGGAGAGCTTTTTACAGATTAACGGCCTGATTTGTTTTGCCTGATGCTGCCTAATAATGTAAAAAAAATCAGTGGCGCTACAACCTCTTTAGATCTTGGCCTCAGATTTCTGAATCTGTTTCATGATCATTTTCAAATCTAATAGGCAAGTAGGTGACACACGCCGTCGACTTTTTGGGTCTAAGGCAAGCCGGTTTCCTCGCGATGTTTTCCTTCACCGTGTGAGCGAATGTTAAATGCGCACATAGAAAGAAAGTCCATTGGTGCACGGCTGTGCATACGAGGATCGAACCTACGACCTCAAGTATGAGATATGCACGCAGAAGCCACTAGGTCAACACTGCTTAATAATGTGCCTTGTTTTATTTGATATAAACCGTAATATATTAGAAATATCCTTATCCGAATGTAGAAGTCGAAGTAAGAAGTAGACATGGAGAGAAATTGGCTGTGCCAAAAATCAATCTGGAACTGTTTCGGAAAAACACCTTTTGTATGGCAATTAAAGTTTACAATAAATTACCAAAAGAATTAAAAGATCTTCCGACTAGACTTTAAAAAGCGACTTAGTGTATTACTATTGGAAAAAATGTACTATTCAATAAATTATTATTTGTGTGAGACACTGTAATTGATATAAATTTAATTAAGTATGATATGTAACATACAGATAATATAAGGATTGACTTTGACTATAATATAAAATTCCTTAAGACAAATTTGCGCGCCATTATGTGTGGCAGAATATGCGAACGATGTACGATTGTACCACCTTAACATTTTTGTACCATTCTTGTAATAAATAAATGATTATTATAATAGTATATCTAGTTTTGATTTAGAGCTGATAGCAGTTAGAGTTGGTGAAGGCGACTCTATGTGCGAAGTAGGTCACGTTCAAGGTCTTTTAGTGCCCTTCATCATGTTTCGTTCGATGTTTCGTTGGGTTTTAAAATTTTGATGTTTTTCCTTCGTGTTTCTTCGAAACAAAAAACTATTTTTAGGATGACAATTCTGAGTGTAGTTATTTTCAACATTCAACGCAAAAATGATGACGTGTGTGTGACATCGTTAGTTTCTCGTCTTTTCATAGCTACAGCTAATAAAGAGCTGTTCAGGCATTAAAGGTCACCAGCCTTTTGTTAGCTATGAAAGAAATCTTACACATGATAGGTATTAATATAAACACTAGCTACCCCCGCGATTATCGTTTCTCCTTAATGTGATTTTACTTAGCTTACCTTTTTAGTACATACCAACATGGAACATTTTGCTATGATACCCGAGAGACTGTTCGGATTTCGGAATGAAAACTTTTTAGATTTTTCTGTGAATTTTTCTCTATATAAACCTCAGAGTTCAAGTCATAAGATTTTAATTAAAATAAAAAATAGAGGTTGATGGTAGATGGGTTAAAATTAAGGGTTGTATGTATTTTTATATGTTGTATCATAAAAAAATAAAAACAAAAAGTTTTGTCTAAAAAATAAAAATTAAGGGGTGAGACCACTCTTAACATTTAGGGGGATGAAAAATAGATGTCCGATTCTCAGACTTACTGAATATGCATAAAAAATTCATAAGAATCGGTCGAGCTGTTTCGGAGGAGTATAGGAACGAACATTGTGACACGAGAATATTAGATGTATTGGAAAATAAATAAATTTATATCATGCGGGTATCCGCCATATCTGACCTCCACCATAAACTATCATATAGATAGTTTATGGTGAAGGTCAGATATGGTCCCGTACCACGATTATGGTATGAGACGACGAAGATGTCATACGGGTCTGATCTAAGGATTAAGGAGTATGTAATATATGTGTGTAGATAGAGCGAACAGATAGTCTTTTGAAACGGCCCATCCAAATGACCTTTTAAATGACGATCAAAAGCGACCACGTCAGTCGCTATTGTTCTGAAGGCTTTCGGCAATAGCATATTGTTCTGATTAGTTCGTTTCTTTTAGGTGAATTCTGTTCTTTCGCTATGCTGCCAGTTACATACCTACGAAATTTACAGTGAAAATATCACATAAAGAATTAATTTTGTAATATATTCTTAGTTTTATAAGCGTGGCGATTACCTAAATCATATGAGTTACGCCCCGAGAGTATAGCCAGACGTAGGCACTCACTTCGACTGTTACATTTAAATTGATACATTTATTCATTCTTTACATAGTAATTAACATTATTTCGCGAGTGGTAAATATAGAGTGACTTGTAATAACAGGTTTTCCCAAACTTTTTCAAGCACCGGTCTCTCACAATAATAGCTAGCATTAAGTTTATTGTCAAAGAAGAAAGATGGTGAAAAATACCTGTAAACACACAAAGTATTAAATAACTTAGCTTAACTTAACTAGGTATCTTAAAAGATAGTATATTAATAGTACAGGTAACAAAACCTACCATATCAGTTGTTCCTAAGTTTGTGTCACATTTATTTAGGCTGAATTTAGTCTCACGCTTACCGTCAGCGCTCATAGATCAGCGCGTAGTTTGTCAGCGCTGACGCTCAGCGTGGTTCGTTTTAGTACCGTACTGACCGCCTTCCTCGACCTGTATCCACTTCGCGATTTGCCATGACTGTACACGCTGACGACGTCCGTTCGACACTACAACGCTCACTGAAAGCAGAGGCGCTCTAGCCATCGTCGGCGCTGACAGCTACGCGGCGCCCACGCCGACGCGCGACGCGTACGGCCGCGCAGCCATAGGCGCTGACCACCGTGCGCGCTGATAGCTACGCGTCATTCAAAAAACGCTTCCTAGAAGTTCATATATCTCGACCATCAGCGCCGACGGTGAGCGTGCGGTCGGCGTGACACTAAATTCAGCCTTAAGCCTAGAATTATATTTTCTAGATACTATATACATTGTTATTAAGACATTTCAATAAATTATTAAAATTATTATAATAGAGTGAAACTAAAATCTTCTATTATTTAAAGCACCCCGATGACCCGGGAACCGTTCACATTTTAGCAACACATTGGAGTTTCACTCATCATATATTTCAATCATAACAAAAATTTCTCCGTGATTTTGATAAAATTTCTCGCAGACGCTGAAAAGCACTCGAAAAGTTTTGTAAATATAAAATCGCATTTGTATCCATTTATTTAATGATTTTTTAATACATATACTTATACTTATACATACACATATACTTATACCTTATTTCGACCATGCGTTAACAATACAACGCAAACTTTTTTACTTGACAATGAACGCATTATATTTACATGTTTTACAAACAAAACTTGTATCATTTAGAACAAGAGTGTCTAATATTGAACGTAATAGGTCCATGCGTACCGTAGACACTGAAATCGATAGCATAAAAGTCGCCACATACCCTCGCCAGACCGACGCCATCATTTCAAATCGAAAACATTTCTGCTTGTATTTGATAAGAAAGGTGTGGAAAGATCTTTGTTTTGACGCAAAAACTTACTTAAATAGTCGTGATTCATTAAATATAATTATTTGATATTTAATGTATGTAATGTGTTGTTTGTGTCTGTATGTGTTTCGTTTGTGTCTTTTTAAAATAAATAATATATGTGTGTCGCGAACACACCTTGCTTTTCAATGACTCAAGAGTGTAAATTAATAACTAAAACACGATGTTTTCCTTCACCGTTTTAGCAAATGTTAACTGCGCACGTAGAAAGAAAGTCCATTGGTGCACAGCTGTGGATCGAACCTACGACCTCTGGTTTGAGAGTCGCACGCTGAAGCCACTAGGCTAACACTACTCCAATAATTAATACATACGATATAGTGTATCTTTGTACGTACAAAAACATATGTCTAAGGAATATATAAACGAATATTTTTATATTGAAATATAAATATATATTTTTTAAAACATTATCTCTTGACTGAGACGTAGTCCAGTCTTACCTCCCTCGAACAAGCAAAAAAGCTGGGGCCTTCCAGAGTCTTTCCTCTAACTTCGATTGGAGTATAGAGTCTTGGGCCATGAGATTCAAGTGCTCAGGCGCTAATTAAAGATTTAAGTTGGCGCCTGGTAGATAGCACCGGTGACCCCGGAGCTGGTGCTTTCCTCGCTCAACGAATAAGTATCGCAATACAGCGAGGAAATGCTGCCAGCGTTAAAGGTACATTGCCACAGGAACCAAACTTTTTTTTTTAAAGACAATTCACCCCAATTGACCGAGTCCCATGCTAAGCTGGTGAAGCTTGTGTTATGGGTACTAGGCTACAGATATACATACATATTATAGACAGACATAAAAATACATATTTAAACGCCCAAGACCTGCTCATCACATCGATGTTCGTCTCAGCCGGGGATCGAACCCGGGACCCATGGATTCACAGTCAGGGGTACTAAGCACTAGACCAATGAGTCGTCAAAAAATTAAAAAAAAATTAAATTAGTTTTAATTTTTTGTATTAATTTTGAATAATATTTATTAATACTATGTAGGTTGCGAAAATGCAAGTACTGTATATTTCATTTAATATGTAATTTAAGTCTAACCTTATTTACTAATAAGGATATAATATCGAATCATATAACGAATTTGCGCAGTAATTTAATTCACCCTTGTTATCGAATTTTTAACCTACGCCGATGCGAGGATGTAATTGATTGATTTACTTTGAAGCTTTTAATTTAAAATCGTATTTTACGTTTAAAATTATTTACGATTTTATTGCGCGTCTAAGGTTTCATATTTTATCACCCTGTTCTTTGATGTCTGATTATCACTTTTATGGTAGCAGGAAAATAGGTCGCATATCATTCAGCTTGTTTTTTGTTTTTTTTTTATATGGCTCTGGCACGGTTTGTGCATTAGCCAGCGTCAAGTATAAGATTTTTATAATTTGTGCTTTTTGCCTTAGAAATTCGATGATGTCCTCCATGTACGGTTTAGGCACTCGCCCGGTACCGCACAACCCTCCCAAAGGCCGAGAACAAATTTAAATTAAATTAAAACTTGCCCTCGAACCGGGAATCGAACCCGGTACGCCTCACCTAGCTGCCACTTAATAAGACCGCTAGGCTATGAGGCCCCTTCAGCTTGTTTCTTGTTCGAGGCATCAACTGTCAATCTTAGTAGAGAATTGGGAAAATGGTCAGACAGCTTACTAGGGACTTAGAATGTAAAAGGAGTTGCGAAATGATTGCGTATTTCGTTTGATTGTGATTGGCCAAACACAATGACGTCATGTCGCGGGTCCGTGATTGGTCCAGATTGTTGATCAAACGAAATGCGGTAATATAGGTAGACCATGGACTCATAGTGCCATAATCTGTGTATCTCTTTCTAAAGGATATACGGGGTTAAGCGTTTTATTTTCGAAATAGTTGTTTTTTTTTAACCTAAAATAATATTGACGTATCGAGAATGCAATTTGCTCGTTCTTAGTGTAAATTTTATATTATTTGTATTTTTTTAGTCCGTTTATTATTTCAATCAGTTTTCAGTTTGTTCTTCTCTTTTCGGATATGTTCTCGTGATGAAAAGATATGACAAAATATTTTAAGTTTAGTAAATTAGTGTTAGGTATACTACCCGAGTCACGTACGTCTTGATTAGTAGACTGTAAATTCGTAGTTTTTGTCAATAAGAATTACGTAAAAGCCTATCGGAAGGTAATTTTACTTACTATTTAAGTCGGATACGTACGTGAGCTGGAAGGTAACAAGAAAACACGGTTTTAGCTTTAAGGATTACGTCTAGGCCGGCTTTACAAGCCTCTCAGACATTGCTGAGCCCCTGGTAAGTGTCTGCCACACGTTTTATTTTCTCTATAGCTTTTATTTTTGTAAGGGTCGTGTATTAAAACTACTTCCAGATTACTTCTGTATTATTTTCGAAACCTCAGTTGTCTTTCCTGATAGGACTTCCAAACTTTTAAGAAAAGATACTCTTTTTTTAAAGGTCACCCACTAACAAGGGTGTTGTTGGCTACTGCAGCTACCATTTTATTAAAAAAATTGTTTAAATAATTTAAATTTTCTGTTAGAATATTGTTATGTTAAGCCTTGAATTAAAATGAAAAAGTCATGAAATGTATTGCAGTCTATGATGAAGCATTGCATTTTAAGAAGCGTAATTTTTAACAATCGAATTAATGTCTGGCAAATTCATTTTTAGTTTTTCTTATATTTAAATAATATTGAAATTACAGACATTCTAAAATACTTTGAAATTTTTATAAAAATAAAACTTAAAATCGCGTCTGGCACATAGTTAGCAATGTGAAAAATGTCTGGCAATAAAAAAAGTATGTCAGTCAACGTTGCTACCTCCCGTACTATTTACAGAGTAGCGAAATTAAACATACTTATTAACCTCTGTTACCATAGTAACATCGCAACGTGTAAAACGTAATTACAATTGTAACCATGGTAACAAGCACGGTAATGGCGGCTTTGGTTAAGCGTTATAAAGGTACGATTTCACCAGAATAGCGTGCGGGCACATTTGTTTACAAACATTTTGTCCAACACAATAGCAGAACACGTAGTCAAGTAGTGTCACATAAAACTTAAAGTTAAAATGAGTACAACCGGTCCGATTTGAGGTCCGTTTAATACTAAATATTACAAGCGTTATTATATTTATATCCTATTCTTAAAGGCCTACGTGATCGTTCTGCTGATACATTGTTCTCACGCTCTACAAGGAAACGTTACTTAGTAAGAACTAAGAGTGGTTCGTAGAATCATGTAACAGCATTTCGGCTAATGGAATATAAAGGATCTTTGTACTACTATGTTGCAATGGTTTTTGTTTATATAAAATATAATTATCATATGGTGGTGACACACGGGGTTATATAACTACGTACTAAGCGCGTATTGCGTTTGGGTTCTGTCTCCAACGACGCTTATGGGACAAAAATATTCCATGTTGATTGCTATGAATTTGTGGAATTGAAAGTGGACATGACGTTTAAATTGCAGAAATAACTTTAACGTTACATGGTTACGTCATTCTACGAGCTACGGAATTAACCAGATCGCTACGCCGTAGATGAGTGTGCTACGTTATAATTGCTAGGAAAATTTCCATTTGATTTTAAAATGTCAGTGATATTTAGACAATTTAATTCTTTGATAAAAAAAATTAATTCTAAATAAACACTGCGTTGTTAAAATAGAATAACGAAATATGATCAAATAAAAACTGCTAAAAGCAGCTCTTTCCAGTTAATCATTATGTAATTAATCTAATCGTTTAAAATAACAAAAACAAAATACTCAAATTAAAACGTGCACAGAGTACAATGAAGTACAAAAAAGGTTTTATGGTACAAATTCTTCATATCTACATCTGGGTGTGTGTTCAGGAGATGTAGGGTATTATACAGGTCCCTTATTTAAGTCGACATGCAATTTATATTACAAATAACGTTAATACAATCAAACTTAAGTAAGGGTCCTTAAATTTACAGACTCTTGTTACATGTGTCAGCTGTCAGGTGGCTGAGTGTGGAAGACCTAGAGAGAAGAACACTCAGTTGTCTATTTGTCCCAAAAAAGGCATAATCTTATAATAAACTATCTTTTATTTAACAGTCAATTTACGTCGTGTTATAGATTAACTGAACTTAATTTATGCTTTTATGAAAGAAATACAATTTATTCAAAATAAATAGAAGTTCACATATTAAGGCGAAACGCGCGCACACCGTCACAAGAAACCGACACCCTGAAGTTACCTATAGTTAACATTTTAGTTTTTTCTATTGTTAGTGTAATTTTTCTACAAACGTAGAATACAATTTTTGAAAAGATTTTTATCTTATTACGCCAAAGAAGTATAACTTTTAACGCGTGTACATATGTACATACATTTTTAAATCTAAAATCCCCCATTATGCGAATGTTGATAAATGTCGATTCGAAACCTTTATTGAAATACGTTCTTTAATTTGAGGGGAGAGTTTATCTACATGAATATTAAATGTTTGACAGTTACCAACCACATCAACATTTTGTTTTGGATTTTTGTATATTTTTATTGTTTTTATTTATTCTACTATTCGAAACAAATACAACAAATCAAAAACCTAGATAATCAGTCCAGCCGGCAGCCATACTCGAGTTAATTCAAACTAGTGTTGCGCACCTCATACATGAGGCACCTCAAATGTCACACTCAAAGTTGTAAATTGTCCCATCACCTCAAACACACATTTTGTACCGCTTCAAACTCGTTGAGGTAGTTGCTATTATTTTGTAACATATTATGACTTAATTTTTTAAATTTAACTTTTCATACCTTTTTTTAAAATAAAAAATAGGCATGTATTTTTTATGTAATACCCATTTTATTTACAGTTTTGTTTTATAAACAGGTGGTTCAAAAGTTTTAATTAAAAAATTTAATAATAATAATTATTAATATCGATCTGATTTTTTTTCTGTGTGGTTCGAGATAAAAGTACTTCGGATTAATATATTTTATCTATATAAGTAAAGCTTAATATTTTAACTTAATTAATATCAATCTAAATTTATATTTTAATAATCGAAATAATCCGAAAATATAGTTTTATTTATTAAAATATCAAAGATAGAAGTAACAGATACTTCATTTGTCATGGCAACATCAGGACAGTCACTTCTAGAGGTGTAAAAGTAACGAAAAAAAGCGTACCCGTATGTATTCGTTACTATAACAATTAGTACTCGTTACTATAGTATCGTTACTCGTTACTTCTCTTAAAAAATACGGATTTACTATTTTAACACTTTTAACCGTGAGCTTATGTTAAATGTTAATGTTATATATCAATAACATCGCAATCTATTGCATATGCATCAATTATAATGAAAAAGCAACAAATAGGTATCGAAAATTATTTATTGATGCTAATACTTGAATAGCATTCTAACGATAAATCAACATAAAATATTTTTGCTTAGAATGAAATTAAATATCTGATCTCATTCAAATTATACCTACTTCACATAATAAACAAACATCGTTTTTTGTAATGTACGTTTTTAAATTCACCGAATATGCTCGCGCATGCGTAAAACATACGATCAGCAAATGTTCTATACACAGTACACACATCAATAGTACTTGCGTAAACTGAAACATGTAGATACTCATACTACGAAAAATGCGAGTAACGAAATGTATTTGTGAGTAACGTTTCGTTACTCGGTACTAGATGGCGTACTCGTTACTCAGTAACGAATACATACGGTTTGCTACAGCTCTAGTCACTTCACTTCACCACACCTCACAACCACACGTATGACGTATCGTACATAAAGGTACTAACAGTACAGAATGAGGTCCTCAAATGAGGTGGTACAATGTACCAACTCATTTTATAAAATGAGGTGGGACATACAAACACTTCAATTTCGTTTGTCCTACCCATCACTAATTCAAACAACTTTTATATATTAAGTTTTTTTTTTTAATGGAATCTCACTGTTTAGGGTCTTTACTCTTTAAAGCTCAGCTCAGGCTGTTTTGGTGAGCGTAGCTCGGCCCTAATACTTAATAGGCGTTGTGCCATCGACTAGCGCAAGGGCGTCTGCGAGACTTAGACCTCGGCTTGGGCCGTCGCGGGTGGTCAATCGCCTGAAGGGCAGGACGGAAGCTTACTGGACACTGAACCTTGATCTGTTTTTCATTAATTAAGATTTATTTCACAAGCCTTATAACCTAAATCCACAACACAACGATAGCGCGTTTTAACAAGTGACGTCATATGTCTACGATAATCCATTATATTGTGACGAGAGCTCGGAAATGTACTGTTGAGTACTTATGAAGTGCGATGATCGAGCAAGTTATCGTAGTAAATCACAGCCGGCGCCAACGTGGTCTGCCTGATGAATTATGATTCATTCGGCAAAAACTTCCCTATTATATTTTATGACTGTATTTTTTGCCCGGCTTGCCGTTTAAGCATTTTGTTAGTCGCTATTCTGATGTATTTTAAATTAGACACATGCGAACTAGCGAACTGTGGAATTGACTCCTGGTCCGAGTTTTCCCTCGTTGATATATATTTATTTTTTTCCACATCATAGAAGTATAGTTTCTGCAAAATTTATTTAAATCTCAAATGACGAATAAAATATTTGTATTAATTTTCGACACAATTAAATTCTTAACTTATCTTCCTTTTTCCCTCCCTCTAAGTCTCGGAAATCTAAAGTATTAGAATTGTATAAATATGAATAAGAGTTTAAAATTATTTTGCCAAAGAAGTTTCACTTCTGACTTGTGTACTTTGTATGCCCGGCCTTTTTTTTGAACGAAATGTATACTTGTCATATATCTTCTTCTAATATATAAAATTCTCGTGTCACAGTTTTCGTTGCCATACTCCTCCGAAACGGCTTGACCGAATTTGATAAAATTTTTTGTGCTTATCCGGTATCTATGAGAATCGGCCAACATCTATTTTTCATCCCCCTAAATGTTAGGGGTTGTCCACCCCTAAATTTTTATTTTACTTTTTAGACAAAATTTTTAATTTCAATTTTTTTATGATACAGCATTAAAAAATACATACAACCCTTACTTTTTTCACCCCTCTACGATCAACCCCTATTTTTTTTTTAAATATACATGGCAAAACGACGTTTGCCGGATCAGCTAGTTATACATAAAATTGAGTTATTCATTAAACATATAAATCTTGATTACGGATAGTACGTGCATCGTGTCCGCATATAGTATGGAAATATATATAATACTCGGGATCGCTGTAATGCTGTACATGGTGCTTAATATGGTATTGAAAAGTAAGTGCTGGAAAACTTCAGGAGATGGATGCTACTGTGAAAACTGCATTAAAGTCTCCGAAGTGAAGCATGAGAATGGTCTCAAATGCGTTTCCTCCGGGGTGCCGTAAACTGCAAGCTCCTTCAGTTTCATGGTCTCCTGGTAGTTCTGTTTGACGTCACACAGTCCTGGTAGATTTCAGATAGGAACGAACCTCCCTGGTGACGAGAGAAACCACCTCAACCTTGGTGAACTGGTTTTGTGTTAGAACTCTTTGTGTATTAAATTGTGATTGAACTTTGTGCCAAAAATTGTTGCCAAAAGTGATGTGCTTATTTTGTGACGGGCAATGGACCCATTCGCACGACTAATGGAGGGTGCCCCCCTACCCGGGGTATTACCCACGCGAGATGCGAGGCCACGTGGCGCGCTGGTACATGCCAGCCTGGCCGCTACCCCACACCTTGGGGACAAGAAGGGCAGACATCTCACTGGTACCTTCTGTCTCACCGGTGATACTATGGAAGGGATCATACAGTGTTTGGTGTTTTTGAAAGCGTTTTCGGTAAGTTAATAGACGATTTTAATATTGATTTTTTTTTAAAGACAATTCACACCAATTGACCTAGTCCCATGCTAAGCTGGTGAAGCTTGTGTTATGGGTACTAGGCAACGGATATACATACATATTATAGATAGACGTATACATATTTAAACACCCAAGACCTAAGCACAACACCAAATGCTCATCACATCGATGGTCGTCTCAGCCGGGGATCGAACCCGGGACCCATGGGTTCGCAGTCAGGGGTACCAACCACTAGACCAATGAGTCGTACCAATTGATAGTGTACTATTTTATTATGCTTTTCTAGATACAGAGTAAACTATATAATATATCTATATAACGGCACTGAAGGGACTGGAGAGAGGAAATCATATAGATAATCCATGACTCCTACTTATTAGTAATGGTCAACAATAGTCCACGTGCAAGCAATCCCAATTTGTAAACAAAAGAACGAATTTCTTAGAAATCCGTATGCTCCGTATCCGACAGTCGAGTTGCGGGCTACGTAAAGCGACAAAAGAACGTACACAGCCGCGCCGATTTTATTAATTTTAGCAACTTAAAAAATACCTTTACTCAATTGTTGTCGTTATTGAGAGTGAGTGTAATGTTATGTAGAGGGTATCATTGTATGAAAGACAAGCTAAACTAACCAAAACCCAATTGATTTCGAAGCTTTAGGGAGTTCGTTGTTAAATCGAGTGACGTTATATGGAGTTAAATTGTATTTAAAAGAGATTATCTATCTATTAGCTATATACCATTTTAATTACAATAGTTTATACATTTTTTAATCTACATGATTACAATTCTGTTTATTTATAAATGACGTAAAACCACGCGAACAAGTGAAGAAAAACGTTGGAAGTTATACTCAAAAATATTATTCATGAAGATAAGATACAAGTTTTTATGATATTTAATTGCCTTCACTGTACAAAGAGGACTCATGTGTGTACTGCACTCAATACTGGTGGGTGGAGACATGCTCTTAAATGAATAGAAATATGGGTGCCTGAGAATACCTATTAATAATAGCGTTAAGAAGAAATTATAATAATAATCAGTGGCGCTACAACCTTTTAAGCCTTAGATTTCTGTATCTGTTTCATGATCATTTGTCAATCTAATAGGCAAATAGGTGATCCTCACACACGCCGTCGACTTTTTAGGTCTAAGGCAAGCCGGTTTCCTCCGTTTTCTTTCACCGTTGGAGCGAATTAATGCGCACATAGAGAGTCCATAGGTGGAGCGGGGATCGAACCAGCGATCTGAGGAACGCTTAAGCCACTAGGCTAATACAGCTCTTACCAAATTTTACCTTACACAAACCATTAAAGGGCGGTCTTCTTAGGGGCCAGGTATACGGCGGAATTAGGAAGTTCTGCTTGTGTGACAATGTCGTTGGTAGGTCACTGACATACGTTTTTAAAGTCTACAGCAGAGTGGTTCTCGCTGTGAGGGTTGAGCATCTTTCATTCTTGTAGACCGCATGGTCTTCTACTTCTTTTAGAGAAGAAGAAGGTAAAGTTTTTATACGTTTATACGTTGTAGTGCGACAGAAACTAAGAAATAAAAATTTGTGTGTATATACACGCGTTAGAAGTTATACTTCTTTGGCGTAACAAGATATCGTAGTCTTTTCAAAAAATTTATTCTACGTTTGTAGAAAAAACGACACTAACAATAGAAAAAACTAAAATGTTGTCTATAGCTAACTTGAGGGTGTCGGATTTTAGGGACAGTGGGTGTGCGCACAAAAATTTACTCTCGTAATTTTTCCCTAACGCGCCAAAAGAAGTATTACTTCAAAAATCTCTGAATTTTGCTCCATTCGGGAACTGAACCCTACGATGCCTTTATAAATAGGCTTTGTACGAGACCCGAGAAGTAAATTACGCCTACGATTAGACGTCTAACGGGTTTCACGTCATTTCACCAGCATGATGTATTGCGCCGTTAGGAAATTGCGGCTCTGAGCGATCGATGTTTTTTTAGCGCAGGTTATCTACACTAAGGGTGTCAAAGTCAGATCAATACGTATGTCACAACGTATTGGATTTTGACACACTCATAATTTACTTGGTGATGATGGAGTAATGGCTGTGCGCACCCGTCTTTAAGGGAAAACATTCTAAGATCAGCGACATTTAATTTGTGTAGCACTACTTTTATTATTATTATTGATTTATTTACACTTCGTTACATATGTTGACAAGAAGTGCAAAACCAAATCATACTAAAAAAAAATGTGTGCGTGTACTAGGTGTACACACGTAAGAAGTAAAACTTCTTTATGACCTTATTTTTCGAAAAATGATCTACTATATGCAACTTAACGAAATATGTTAAATAAAGTATATAAAGTATATATATAATAAAAAACAAAAGGCTTTTATTATCATAGACAAATACAATTATTTCATTTTACCTTATTACTACTAAGATTATTACAGAATTTCATTAATTGTAATAGAATTATTACTATCGTTGTTATCGTTATTATATATTTTTGTTATTAATGGCTTCGAATCTCTTCGGATCAACCGTGGTAGGGACATGAAAAAGATGGCGCGTAACCGAAAAACGTGACGATTTGCTACAAAATTTCTCCCATACGTCGATAAAAAATTAATTCTAACGCCGATAAAGAAGTTTGACTTCAAAAAGCAACATGGCGCGTAACCCAAAAATGTGACGCGTAACCCAAAAATGTGACGCGTAACGAAAAAATGTAACACTAAATTTTTTTCCAACCCCGATAAAGAAGTTTCACTTCAATAAAAAAAAATACAGAATCACCAACCTTAATCTCAAATACTTAATACAAAAAAATAATTAATAATAAAACTAAAAATTTAAAAAAGTCTTAAACTTAGGGGTATGAAAAATACATAGTAGCCGATTCTCAGACCTACTGAATATGCATAAAAAAATTCATAAGTAACAGTCGAGCCGTATTGAAGGAGTATGGGACTAACATTGTGATACGAGAATTTTATATATTAGATAAGGAACTGAGAATTTGAATTCATTTTTAAGATGACACGTTTACAGTCTTCTCTTCAGGGATTAAATTTATTTGATTAGGGAGCGTTCAAGTATTACGTAACGCATTTTTTGGAGATTATTGCCCCAATGTAACTCGCCGTAAAGTTTTTCAGTACCCAAGTATAGTAAAACGTTTCGTGACCACCTAGTGACTCTTCAGTTACTATTATGTGGTGTAAGTCGAAAATAATATTAACAATAACGCGTAATTTAATACCCGCCCCGCATCGTAACGTTTTACAAAAGGACCCCCCCCCCAAAAATCGTTACGTAATACTCGAACGCTCCCTTACTCGCATTAACTTTAATGTAATGAATGCGAAAGTCGTCCAAGGTTACGTTATTTTGAGTCTTCATAATAATTATTGTACTGATGCATTTAATCTGACATCGTTGACCCACTTTGGAGGTATTAAATGGAAAATGTTGGATGAATTTTCTTTTGTTATTTCTTAAAATACACAAATTTACGTCACGTCGTTTATAACATTTCAAAAGAAGCAGTGATTTTTGAAGTTATACTTCTTTAGGCGCGTTATGAAAAATTGACGAGAGTGAAATTTTACGATGCGCGTGCACCGTGACACAAAATTAACAGAATGAAGTTGGCCACGGAAGATGCTACGGCATTGGACATAATTTAAAAACGACATTCGAATAATAATAGAATTTATGTTACACTTAATGTAAGAGAATAATAATAAATATTTATCTATTTAATTTTTCAAATGTAAACTGAACTTTATTGACTATAATGACTCCTTTTCCAGTCTTTGATTATTTAATTGTAATTTATTATTTGCATGCAATCAAAAACTATTTTTACTAATGCCAAAGAAGTATATCTTCTTACGCGCGTACACAAGTACACGCACCCTTTTTTTAAATACATTTTACTAAGTAATACCTAATTTGGCTGTGTTGTGTGATGCTGTAAAAGTGAGGGTATGTACGTGAAGGTGTATATGCTTATGATGCAGGTTATTTTGCGCTATGGATATTCTTAAGACTCCTTTTAAGATTCCGCGATAGCTTAAACAAGTCAAGGCTTAAATATTGGTCGTTGTATGTCCGGGCTGCGTGATCAAAATTTAAATTTATTTTTTTATTCCGCAGCCTACAGATAACTTAAGTTATATAAAACAAAAACAATTTTATTTTTATTAAATATGGACACGAACACTTTCATTTGTTTTTACAGTCTAATTGCGCCTAAAATATTGATTGAAATCAAAAATACTTGAGAATAAATGTTATTGTGTCTTTTCGTTCACGTCTCGGTCTAAACATATAGTCTACAAGTCTGAAGTCATTCAAAATCATTTATTCATATACTCGTAGGTAACACAATGTACACTTATGAACGTCAAAAAAGAAATATATATAAGAAATGCTTCTAATTTTACATTTACTGCCAGTTCTCAAATCAAGGCCGTAGAACGGAAGAGATGAACTGGCATTCAGATTATGACTAATTCGTGTAGCAGAGTGCTACGAGATGCTACGAGATTTAATATTTTGAAACAAATGAAATCAAGTGGTTCTTGTACATTTGGAGAATTCAATTTGTGAATTAAATTTAAACTTTATAGAACCTTTGAATTAAGTATCAAAGATGGTTCGTCTTTACTTTTATTCATTCATACAAAAAATTATTTCATATGGAAAGCGTGTTGTAATCTAAAAAGTACAGTATGTTACCTTAAATGTTTTGAATTCAAGTTACATTTAGTAAACGCGAATCAAAAGTTGCTTTTAATGCATGAAGCTACTTGGCAATTTACTGCATCTTAAAACTTTTTAGTTCTCATTTTAAAGCGAGTCTACTCCTCCCTTAAAGGCCGGCAACGCTCCCACTAAAAATGGGGGTCTATGGGCTGCGGAGACTGCCCTTTTTGGTCGTCCCGCAAGCTCGTTTGCCCCACTATTTTATATAAAAAAAAGTGAATCAATCAACATATATTATAGGGATTCCATGAGTCTGTACTCTGTAGGCACTCGTAAGTCCCAGGACGCTTACATTGCAGAGACGCACTGCGCAAAAGTTTATTTCATTTAATTTATTTGCATACTCTTAGTTTACAAGTCTTTTGTAAGTGCGGCGTGTTGCTTCGTTAGGTTTATGCGTTCCTAGTACTTTGTCACAGTTTATACACCAATGGCGCTACAACCCTTGAGGTTTTGGCCTCAGATTTGCTGAAGCTTGTTTTGTGATCGTATTTAGGTGATCAGTCTTCTGTGTCTGACACATGCCGTCAACTTTTTGGGTTTAAAGCAAGCTGGTTTCTGCACGCCAAAGCTACTAAGGCTGATGCTACTATGTAAATGCATACATAACATTTTTACCAAGCTTTAAAAGCTGTAAATATTTTCTATATATCCTGTGTTAACCTTCCCCTTCAGTATAATGAATTCTGCTCACATAACAGGGAATGAAATTGAATTTGACAATTTAGATTTTACCAGAAAACGTTTTACAATTTTAAATTTATTTTCAAAATGTACATATTCTAAATACAGTAAAAACTCTTTATAACGAATTTCAAGGGTCCGAGCATTTTTTTTCGTTATAGGGAGGTAAGAGAAAAAAAACCCAAGTACTATCTACTTAATACTATCAATAGGTAAACTATTCTAACACATATAAAGCCGGGTCCACATTTGTAGCATTTCGGTGTATCGTATCTCCGTTGCGTGGCTTCCGCGCGTATCATGATCGTTAGTTTGGACGCAAAATGATACCCGTTTATGATACATGCCGTATCGGATACGGCCCGATCCGCACTAAGCGCGTATCTTGATACACCTCGTATCCGATACGCGTATCACGATCGGTGGTATGGACGTATTTTGATACTGTATCACGATACTGTATCGTGATACGATACTTGATACACCGCGAACCATCCTGTGTCGGTTTTTTGGCGATCATCAAAGGGAATACACAACATCAATGGGTGACATGCGAGTGAAATTTTTGTATTTTCCGCTGGTATGCTGAAATTTTAAATCTCGCATCAATGGTATTCCACCATGTTTGTTTCGGTTTCTAGACACTTCCAGCGCCGTCTACGTCTAGATTTAACTTTTTTTGAAATACTATTAATGATAATATAACAGGCGCAAGTCACCGCCAAATTGTGAGCAATTGCTGACATGGCTAAACCGTTTGGGAACGAAGACATGACTGAACCGTACGAGAAGGGAAAGGTGCACTGAAAGACACGCGTATCAGGATACATCGGAAGAAAAGTGAAGCGTCTATATTTGTAAAGTTAAAGCCGATACACCGACATGATACAGCATTCGATAAGTATGGACGCGTTTTTTACATGATACGCCTTAAATATACGACATGGACAAAATGAGCGTCCATATTTATGATACAAACACTAGATACGATACGAGTGATCGTAATACGTCAACATGCTACAAATGTGGACCCGGCTTAAAACATAATGCTTGTGTTTTACTGGGCATCTTGACACTTTCAAAGTTTGACTGATAGATAATACATGATAGGTGACGGTTGTGCGTTTAGTAACTGAGACCAAAATTTCCTACAGGCAATGTAATCTAAGAATAATGGCACGTGTTAATGCAATAAACAATAACAAAGACGAGAAGGCTGTTTTTGACCTCAGGTGTCTTTCTTAGAAATTTCGAAAATAGGTTAGTTTTGTAAGCTGATTATAAAAACAATTATAGTATGTTGTTGATGTCTAGATATGACAATATTTCTTCGCTGTAGAGAGTGGCTGTTGCGTTATAACGAGTAATGGATGGGGTTTGTGTTAAACCAAACAAATGTATCTATTATTTCGTTATAAAGAATATTTACACTGTATTCTGGGAGCGTTTAAATATTACGTAACGCAATTTTTGGAGATAATTGACACCTCCCCCATGTAACTCGTCGTAACGTTTTTCAGTACCCAAGTACAGTACTGTACTCGAGTATAGTAAAACATTTCGTGACCACCTAGTGACTCTAGTTACTATTATGTGGTATAAGTCGAAAATTATATTAATAACTCGTAATTCAATCCCCGCCCCGCATCGTAACGTTTTACAAAAGGAAAAAAAACTCGTTACGTAATACTTGAACGCTCCCTCTACTGTTTTAAAAATATGAAATAATTTTATTAAATCGCTCTGAAATTAATCATATTGATCCATGTAGCTCACGTTGTCCATAAATTCGTCCTAATCCGACCTAGCTATCAGCTCGCCCGACATCGGACAACCCGCACCGACCCTTGTTAAAGTGCCGCTTTAAATGTCTCGCTTTATTATGCTATCCTAGTACCTACTACAACGTACGGTTTACAGGATCACACTAAAATCACCGCAAACTTGTTAGTGAGGTAACTTAACTAATTTTAACTATTGTTTCTGAATCTGTGAACTTTGATTACGTGATACTGATTAAATATTAAACTAAAGCGCCATACATGAGAATTTTCTATTTAACTGGTTCTTTTTTAATCCATAAAATAGTAGTTGTCAATCTCTTTTATCTGTGCTTTACGTGATGGGTGAGTAAAATGAACGACACAACAGCCCGTTCTGTTTGATTGTGATTGGCCAACAGGCTCTCTAGTTAACAGGCGACATGATAACATCATGATACATCGTTGACCCAATACATCATTCTCAATGCTATTAACGCTGGATTACCTTCGGAGTTTCATCATCGGATCTCTAGGCGACACGAAATTCCACCTGTATCACCTCGACGTCCGTCGTTCCACAACTGAGCGTTTAAGGGCCTCATAGCCTAGCGGTCTTATTAAGTGGCAGCTAGATGAGGGGTACCGGGTTCGATTCCCGGTTCGAGGGCAAGTTTTAATTTAATTTAAATTTGTTTTCGGCCTTTGGGAGGGTTGTGCGGTACCGGGCGAGTGCCTAAACCGTACATGGAGGACACGGTCGAATTTCTAGGGCAAGCACGAATTATGAATATCTTATACTTGACGCTGGCCAATGCAGAAACCGTGCCAGAGCCATAAAAATAAATATAGTTAAAAAAAATAAAAAAACACGCTTTTAAAGCACATCAAACTGAAAAGCGTGTTTTTTAGTTTTTTTTAACTATATTTATTTTCCACTTTTTAGTCCTAGCAGCAATACGTGTTGTTTCAATTTAATCGTATTGCTTTGTGGACCTAAAAAAAATTTCATTGTTTTTTCGAGATGAAATTATTATATTGTCGCTGATTCTTTATAAGTGTACAAAGTTTGAATTAAATCTGTCCGTTTAATGTGGGTCAAAATCGAGTACGAAGGAGTCGGTTACATACATACATACAGGTGAAGCTAATATAAAGCGTGTAAAAACTGAGCGTTCAAAGGTAGTTTTTACCGCGCACAACTATATGGAACCAGCTACCCACTAAAGTATTTCCGAACCAATTCCACTTAGGGTCTTTCAAGAGAAGAGCGTAACAATTCTTAGAAGACAAGCCCTTTGGTATTGAGAGTGTCCATGGGCAACATCAGGTGAGCCGGCTCATTATTCCCGTTCTATAATAAAAAATAATAGGAACGCCACGAAAATGATCAGGTCATTCAGGAAGAAAACTTATAATGAGCGTCTGAAAGCACTTGACCTTACTGATTTAGGAAGTAGGAGATTACGACGAAATCTCATTGAAACCTATTAAATCCTCACTGGCCACTACAATGTTCCAGGAATTGAGAAGCTCTTTATTTTAAGTGAAAATACACATTTGAGGGGTAATTCTTTAAAACTTAAGACCCAAATCCCAAACCGAGTAGTGGCAGACTGGAATAGGCTTCCAGAAAGTGTGATCAGAGCACCATCTGTGAACATCTATAAAAATAGATTGGATAAGTTTCTCCAAATGTCATAATACACGCGCATCAGCTTATTAAAAGCTGCCAGTGTGTTAAGTAAATAAAAATAATAATAAACGTAGCAAATATACGTTCGATAACATTTATTTTTTATATCGTTGCAAACATGAACAGTTCCATGTAATTAATCTTCTCGCGGGTAGCGTAAAATGCATTAAGCGACTAACTCTGCAAAGTAAATAATGTTCGGTTAATGTACCGCATCGCTCTGGTTTTCACGCTTATGGTTTACATTCATAAAGCTGCGTTTTAGTTTAGTATATTACTGTTTGGAGTCACATTTGTGTCTTTTTTATTTATTATTTTATAAGGCATACAACGTACGTATTGCAGATGTTCAAAGTCGCTTTTTTGGTATGAGTATTCATTATTTACGAGGCTAATTGAAAAAATATAATCAAAAACATTTAATCATTACTTATTATGTCACGACTTCAAGAAAAGAGCGTACAAATTTTCTAAGGGTGCGTCAACATCAGCTGCACATTCTTCGTATATTCGCCAGATTTGGACGCACCCTAACAGCTGCCTACGCAACGCGCCCTTACGACGCTTCGTAAAGGCGCTTAATTTTAAGAACCAATTAGTAAGTAAATGTTTCGAAGGTAATAAAAGAAATATCATTACATTAATGATTTTAATCACCCTCATTATGCACATATAGAAGGAAGATAAACAATAAAGAAAGCGTCCAAAAAGGACTAATTTAACCATATAATATCAAGAACAGAGAAAGTCTTTAATGACTCTTTTTAATCACTAAGGTTTTAGTTTAGACTCCATGGAGGTGCAATATTTTCCACGTGTTCCGCTCTTCACAAGATACGTTCTTTTGCGAACTAGCGACCTGTGGAATTAACCCGGTGACCGCCAATTGTTTAAAGAGAGAGTGTACTCTTCCCTCAAAGGCTGGCGACGCACCCACTAAAATAGGTGTCTATGGGTGCGATGACTGCTCTTTTTGGGCGTCCTGTAGGCTAGTTTGCTTAAATATAGGATGTTACAATGTGACTTCAATAGTTATAACTATTGTCTTCCCTGGGAGATACCTCCAATTGTTTAAAGAGTGAAAATCAAAATCATTTATTCATTTAGGTAACACAATGTATACTTGTCAAATGTCAAAAACAAATACATATTATATGCTTCTAATTGTACATTCACTGCCAGTTCCCAAATTAAGGGCGTAGAACGGAAAATAAGTACTGGCAAAAAACTCTTCGCCACTCTTATTAATCCCCAAGTTTTTTGTTTTACACAATGTTTGTAAGGAGCTGCAACCATTACACCATGCTCCACATGAGATGTTAAGTATGCTCTTCTCTCAAAGGCCGGCAACGCATCCACTAATGGTGTTTACGGGCTGCTATGAATGCCCTTTTTAGCTAGTACTAAAAAATAGGAACTTGAAATCGTAAACAGCAGTTGTTTTCACGTGAATTCACTTAGGGAGCGTTCATGTATTACGTAACGAATTTTGGAGGGGGGGTCCTTTTGTAAAACGTTACGATGCGGGGCGGGGATTGAATTATGCGTTAATGTTGATATTATTTTCGACTTTCCATTACTTTACACCACATGATATAACTTTTATGTATAAATAGTCACTAGGTCGTCACAAAACGTTTTACTATACCTGAGTACAGAAAAACGTTACGACGCGTTACATTCTGTTTCAAAAATTGCGTGACGTGATACTTGAACGCTCCCTTAGAACTGTTTTATATCGTTTCTATCTACTGAACTATCCTTTCAAACCGAATGAAAGAGCCGAGCTTCTTATATAAAATGTTAAGTTACGAAAACTAGGTCAACATAGGCAATTGAACGGCGAGTGAAGTTGCAAGGGTTCTTCTATCTCTAATTGAATTTAATTACCTTAAACTGCCTCTAAGTTTATGAAGTTTACGGGACTTTGGTATTTCGTCTTGTTTATTGATTTATTATCCGCCCGCAGCTTTGAAGGAATTTCGCGTACTTCGCTTCAGTAATAACCATTAATTTTCGATAATTTACCTACATAAAACCATAATAAACTAAGATATCCCATTACACTATTTTATTTCATAATTTTTTTTTATAAAACCTCCCGGTAGCTTATCCAGCTTTTCGCGTTACGGACGCGGCCGGGATTTTCTTTAAGGCGTAATGATTAAGGAGTTTATTTGCCTGGATAGTCTTAGATGACTTACTTGACTCCAAGTCCCCAGATGGGTCAGAGGGCATCCAGCGTAGAAAACCAGCCTAATAGATCCTGGACACGTCTCTTAATTTAACTCCACATCATTCAAGTTTCCTTCACCTCTGTACTGATGCTTCGATGCCAGGTCTGTTATGCGCTTGCTTGGCGATGTGACTTGGATCCCTTCAAACCGTATGGCCCACTCACTTTCCTTTTCAGCGTTTTTAGACCTGTCAATTGGCACCTCTTTGCATAGTTCCCATAGCTGATTGAAGATTCCTTTGGGCCAGAATATTTCAAGGATTTGACGACGGCGGTGGTTCACGAAGACCTGGAGTTTTTGTGTGGTGCTCTTTGTTTTTTCCACGCTCCGCAATCATACAGCCACTCGGTCTTGATGTTGGGTCTGAAGATGAGCTTGACTTGTAGTGTTCCGTGATTGCCAAACTAACCTCAGACGTGATTTTTGGTTCCTCCAGATTCAGTAAGTACGCTTTCCAAGTAGGTAAATATGGGGACTAGTTCTATCCTTTCCTGTTCGATAAGAAGGGAGCATGTGGTGGTGGCTCCGCACCGCATCTCCCTTGTCTTTCTCGAGTTAGGTTTAAAGCCGAATTTTGCTGCTACATCCGTAGATCCAATTTCGTCTGCATAGTATGACTCAAAGTCGAAGGCAAAACCATTTATTCATGTAGGTAACACAATGTACACTTATGAATGCCAAAAAGAAATATATATGAAATACTTCTAATTTTACATTAACTGCCTGTTCTCAAATCAAGGGCGTAGAACGGAAGAGAAGAACCGGCAATAAACTCTCCTCCACTCTTCTTAATCGCCAAGTTTTTGGTTTTACACAATGTTTGTAAGGAGCTGCAACCATTACACTATGTTCCTTATGACATCTTTAGTAATGAATACTAATTAAATAATTTAAAAAGAAAGATTTGTCCTCTATCAGCAGGAGGCACTTACGAGCTTTCGCGACATTCTCGTGGTCTGCTTGAATGCGCTAATATCAAGATGTATTTGATTTGTATTGGTAAGTCCATTTATTGACGAAAGCTTATTGTAAATACAGCTAAAGATTAAAAAATAAAGCTCTTTAAAAAGTTTGGAAATTTCTGCCTGAAATTACACACTTGAATTGAACTTTTTACCTTGTTTTCCCAATAAAAACGGGACGGCTCAACTTTCATTAAGTTCCTTTTATGAAACAGGAATCTTTTGAAAGAGACCCTAATAAAGCTGTCTCGAAGGTTCGGTTGAATAATTATTATTAATTGTGGTGCTACAAGCTTCAAATTTCATTTTTTTTTGTTAATTTAAGAAGTGAGGTGAAGTGTTGGCGGCTGACAACTATTTGGGTAAGATTCATGATCTTGTATCTTTTTTATTTTTTTTATAGAATGCGGCAACCATGCAGGAGGGTCACCTGATGTTGAGTGGTAACTTAATGCCAGAGGGCTCGCGAGTGCGTTGCCGGTCTTTTAAGAATTGTTACGCTCTTTTCTTGAAGGACCCTAAGTCGAGTTGATTCGAAAATACTTCAGTGGGTAGCTGGTTCCACATAGCGCGTAGTGGTGCGCGGCAATACTACCTCTACCTACCAGTTCTCTTAAAAGCTCACCAATTTTTAAAAGGCCGGCGACGCACTCGCGAGCCCACTGGTATTGAAAGTGTCCATGTCACTTTATATCCGGTGAGCCTCCTACCCGTTTGCCTCGAAAAAACAAGCGTGGATTTCTATATCTATTCTGTAATATATTTAAACAAACAATATGAAATTATTTTAGTCATCTGTGCCTCATATGTAGATTGTTGAGTCTATGGCGTGGTTTCCTCAAGATGTTTTCCTTCACAGTTCGAATGTTAAATGCGCACATTGATAGTACATTAGTGCACAGCTGGGGATCGAAGCTACGACCTCAGGTATGAGATTCGCACGCTGAACCCACTAAGCCAACACTGCTCAATACTCGTAATACCGGAAGTATTTAAACTTCAGACGAAGTTGCGAAACCAAATTTACCCTTTTAATTAGGTTTCCAAGTTCAGCTGCCAATCTTAGACACCTTGCAGTGGCGTCTTCGGAATTGGCCAGTCTGACTTTGGTATTTTGATAGGTTTATGAATAAAACATCGATTTCAAAGTGAAACCAACATTGGTTTCGACTAATATTATGGTTTATTGGAGCGGAAGATATCTCTCTACTTATTTCATTTGTAAGCAATTTCAATAAATCAAATTGGATTTATTAACACTCCAGAAATAGTATTTTTCTTTTTCAGTATGATCTGTGTCCAAGAGAGTTTATTGAAGTTATACTTCTTTAGGCGCGTTATGAAAAATTGATGATTACGATGCGCGCGCACCGTGACACAAAATTAACAGAATGAAGTTGCCCACGGAAGATGCTACGGCATTGGACACAATTTAAAAACAACATTCGAATAATAATAGAATTTATGTTACACTTAATGTAAGAGAATAATAATAAATATTTATTTATTTAACTTTTCAAATGTAAACTGAACTTTATTGACTATAATGACTCCTTTTCCAGTCTTTGATTATTTAATTGTAATTAATGATTTGCATGCAATCAAAAACTATTTTTAATAATGCCAAAGAAGTATAACTTCTTACGCACGTACATAAGTACACGCACCCTTTTTTATTTATGTTTCCTTATTTCCTTATATAATAAGCTTAATAATATAACTTAATACTAATACAATAGATAACTAAACTAAAAATATATTAACATAACAAGTTAAAACTTAAAACCTAAACCATTTTATAACTAATTATAAATAATGCAATTCTTGTGAATTCAAGCCAGTGTGCAACTAAATATATCCGTCTCACTCTCACAAGCAATAGTGTTTAGGGTGCGCTTAACACGCGTAAATGATGCTTCTCTGAGTAAGTTCGTCTCGTCGTTCGAGTAAGTTATAACGTTTGAAAGAACGGAGGCGATTATACTTAATTATTTATTTATTACAGAAATACATTCAAATTCAATTCAATTCAAAAATCATTTAATCATATAGACCTAACACATTGTACACTTATGACTTGTCAGTAAAGAAATACACATTAATGCTTCTAATTTTACATTTAGTGCCAGTTCGTCGAACTCAAGGGCGTAGAACGGAAGAGAAGAACTGGCAATAAACTCTCCGCCACTCTTTTTAATCGCCATGTTTTTTTGACACAACGTTTGTAAGGAGCTGCATTATCCTTACAGACTATGCTAATACGATAATGTCGAGAAAACTAAAATAATAATAAAGTATATAATATTAATCACATAATATACATCATATTGCTAATGTGAATTCACTCTGCGAACATATAAATATGTCGATAGTGTCGGAGACAGCATTCAGAAGGCGCAACGTCTTAGATCGGATCTGTGCAATAGACTGATTCTTGCGCTTACACACAACCTAGGTCTTCGCCGTCGCACATCCAATAGGTACAAAGAAACCCAGTTCTTGGAGCACACTTGGATTGCACACTACCCCTCGCAAGACTTTCAGTACATGGTAGGCCAAGTGTAAGGTTTTATAATATGGCCTAGAGAAGAGTGTACCAGTTCCTTACAGTTGACAACGCACTTGCATGTAGGTGATTAGCGATTAATTCTAAATGCTATATAAAAATCATTGGAAGTTTGAAATTCCTTGCAAGAAATCAATAGAATTAAAATAATTTTGTAATAAAGAAACGCAGAAGAGCAGTGTTGGCCTGATGGCTTCAGCGTGCGACTCATGGTCGTAGGTTCGATCCCCGGCTGTGCACCAATGGAATTTCTTTCTATGTGCGCATTTTACATTTGCTCGAACGGTGAAGGAAAACATCGTGAGGAAACTGGCTTGCCTTAGACCCAAAAAGTCGACGGCGTGTGTCAGGCACTGGAGGCTGATCACCTACTTGCCTATTAGATTTAAAAATGATCATGAAACAGATTCAGAAATATGAGGCCAAGACCTAAAGTGGTTGTAGCGCCACATATTTATTTTTAATAAGGAAACGGGTGGCTTTTATCACAGGTTCTTAGAAACCAGTCTCCCAATACCATCTTAATTTTAATCTTACTGTTTATTTCAAATGTTGTATGGCAGAAAATAAAGAATTGTTATTTATTTACACTTCGTAACCATAATAGACAAGATCATACAGGCATATAAAAAAATAAAAAAACGGAAATATATATAAGTTACTAGGCAACAGGCGATTTCTTCCAGGCAACCCTAATGTGGAACAATAAAAAAAGAAACACCTACAGAGGAAAAAAAAAGAAGTGCATAATTAATTAACAAAAAAAAACTCCAAAAATTATGTATAACTAAAATAAAATCTAAAGAAAAAATATAAATAATAATATTGTTGTTGTTGTCTGAAAGGCCTGTAATAAAGTCTATTTAACATTTTAATATCACTATGGCTTCGAACAATTTTGACTCTTAGAAATGAGCACTGTAATGTATGCGAAATTATACGAAATCCTTTGTCATCACAAAGCAACCCTCCATTAGTACGGATTCCATACGTGTTTTCTTTGTAAGCGGTCCCTTTCTAACAATGATATTTCAAAATCAATTGTCTGACGGGTTACCTAGTTTAGGTGACTGTGTACCTTTACAAATTGTGATTTTTACACACTTTATATTAGCTTCATATGTAACCGACTCCTTCGGACTCGATTTTGACCCACTTTTAACGGACAGATTTAATTCAAACTTTGTACAATTATAAAGAATCAGCGACAATATAATAATTTCATAGGTTTATCTCGAAAAAACAATGAATTTTTTTTTAAGTCCACAAAGCAATACGATTAAATTGAGACAACACGTAGGTACTGCTGCTAGCTGCTGATAGTTTAAAAAAACTAAAAAACACGCTTTTAAAGCACATCAAACTAAAAAGTGAAAAATAATTCCTAATTTAGGATGAAAATGGTAATGAACAAAAAATACTGGTATTATTGTGAAAAAGCGTGGGGCGCTTTGTGCCATATTTTTCGTCTATAGAGAATTAGGAATTATTTTTCACTTTTTAGTTTGATGTGCTTTAAAAGCGTGTGTTCTAGTTTTTTAAAACTATTATTTATTAATTTAAGGAAGCAAATGGGTAGGCTCACCTGATGTTAAGTGATACCCGAACATTGCCAGAAGGCTCGCAAGTGTGTTGCAGTCTTTTTAGAATTGGAACGCCCTTTTCTTGAAGGACCCTAAGTCGAATAAGTTCGGAAATACTTCAGTGGGCAGCTGGTTCCACATAGCGGTGGTGCAGCAAAAACTGCCTTTGAGCGCTCAGTTGTGCAACGACGGACGTGGTGATACGGATGGTATTTTGAATTTTGCCTTGACATTGATTGTAAATAATGCGATGCTTGTGAATTCAGACAGTGTGCAAATAGATCAGTCTCTTGCAATTGTATTCAGAATGTCAAAGACGCTCTAAATGGGGTTTCCCTGACTAAATTTGCTCGCGGCATTGCTAGCAATTGCGGCCGCTTACCACGCCGGGTATGATTATTTGGCACTTGTAGCCCCGATCTCTCCATTTCCGCATTCCGCCTATAAGAACCTTAAGGAACGTGTGCAACTGTAGTTTAATTACAAAATTATAAGTGTTATGCAGCAATGTTGGTCTAGTGGCTTCAGCGTGCGACTCTCATACCTGAGGTCGTAGGTTCGATCTGCTGTGCACCAATGGAGTTTATTTCTATGTGCGCATTTTACATTCGCTCGAACGGTGAAGGAAAACATCGTGAGGAAACCGATATGTCGTAGACCCAAAAAGTCGACGGCGTGTGTCAGGCACTGGAGGCTGATCACCTACTTGCCTATTCGATTTAAAAATGATCATGAAATAGATTTAGAAATCTGAGGTCAAGACCTAAAAGTGGTTGTAGCGCCACTGATTTTTATTTTAAGTGTTATGTAGAATTTATTAAAATCTTAAGTGTCTAATGGAAGAGACTAGATGCTCACGCGAAATCCTAGTGAGGGCTACGGCTCTTTATTGTTTAATACAGCCTTTTTATTGTGTAATAAAGTTTTTCTTTAGTTTTAATAATTTTTAAGCTAACGCGTTTATTGATTAATTATTTAATTAAACTGTCAATCATGCTGTGTCGCCATCTTAGGTTCTCAAAGTAAAACAAAAAGAATGCCGTAAAATTAGAAGCATTTAGCATTTAATATGTATTTCTTTTTGTTCATAAGTGTACATTGTGTTACTTAAATGAATAAATGATTTTGATTTGATTTGAAACAACAACTTAAATAATTATTTTGATTTAATGTTAGCTGTGTATGGGGTAACCAGTGCTGTGATTCATTTATAAAAGGAAACTATTATTAATTTTCGATGAATGTGTCGCATCATAATTGTCAATTAGTGTAACCAGCTGTACTGTGGTTAGTGGACTGTGAAATGTGTATTTTAATTTAAATGTGATAATTGTCAGCAGTATATGTTGTGTATTAGCAAGCTGCACTAGATAACTAAATGGTTGAGACCCAAGAACCTAACAACTTTACTGAAAGGCCCTACAGATGTACCCTAACACATAAATATTGAATATATAAATAAGTACGGTATGTCTGCACCAAGAGACCTAAGGTAACAGACGGAGCCGTAGTAGGATCAAAGGTTCAAGGTGGTGGGATTATCTCAAAGCTATCGGGCAGGATAATTCACAGACTTCGCCACTTTGAGAGGAAGCGAGAAATGAATAAGACAGAGCAAGATTCAAATCTGATGAATTGTTATAAAACAATATCTTAAATACTACTTACACCTTACACATACAAAAAAAAACGCGTGGCACTCGGGGACTGCCGCGGTAAAGCTAGCATTGCATTTTATATTAACTCATGCAATTAAAATTATTTATTTATTTTTTATTCATGCAGTATTTTCTTTGATATTAATTCAATCTACCACTCTACCAGACTCAGACTAACACGCCTATATAGTCTGTCTCACTCTAACGCGTACCGGCTGTACGCTACGTCACCGATCTTGTCAGAGAGATGTGAATACAGTATGCGTTCTTTCCCGTCTCTATCGCGTATGGCCGCACCTATATTACGTCATCGTGTGTTAGGTTTTTTTCGTTACGGAATTTCTTGATTCGGTCGCCGCGCTCAAAGCCCGCGCTAAAAGCTATGCAATAGCTTGATAATATTCTTGTGAGCTGTTGGTGTATCGCATCTTCAGCTGTTGAAAAAGTATGTGAGCCGTGTCAGCATTTGGTCATTGTTGAATATGAACACCAGCTATTATATCTATACGTAAAGTTCATTCCTAGAATTCATCTTTGATTATTTTCACAATCGCGTCAAATAAACAAATGAACAAGTGACAATTTTGTGTTGGTACGCAGCGGGTAGGGGAAAATTTCCCCTGGGATTGAATTAATATTGCCATTTCAAAAGGATTTCCGTTCAATAAAACCAGTCGGATACAAAATCATATCGATTCGACACAATTTGGGGTGGGTTGATTACTTTAACTCGAGTGAGGGCTCCCACACAAAACTGCGAATTCGCATCGCATCGCAAATATCTGCGAATTCGCACGAACGCACCGCAAGAAGTTCCGATCTGCTTCCGCAGATCTGCGTCCGCTCTGAGACAGATTTAGAGAAAGACGCACGGCGCCTCCGCCTATCTTTGTTTATATTAAATTTAGTCCGATCTGTAGCTCGAGACCGGTATACCATGGGCTATGTAACAGGTTGCTTGAGCGCAGCTGGAATAATTGCAGTCAGAAAACTAGCATTTAGAGTCCGAAAGTCAGCGTATATCTTTTGATAATAATCTATGAAACATATGCTCAAGGTCCCTTTTTTTTTAATATCCGAGGTGGAAATGCATTTGCGCATCCCCTGAACAGGTGTATGAGGGACTCGAGCCACGACAAAATCTCTGCTATTCAGAGACTGGGTGAGCACCCACTAAAACCACCTCGAGTAGTTCCGATAAAGCCGCGTTACAGAGGCTCCGGGGTCGCTGTCGCATTCTACCGGGACCTCAACGGCATGTTACACTCAAAAACCTCCGGTGCAGTATACACTACATAGGAGGTAGGAGATGGGAAGATGAAGAAGAAGAAGAATATGCTAAAGTGCCTAAAAAGGTTGAAGCGTAAGTCAGTCATGCATGACTGGCTGTAGAATTGGGCATAGCTTAGATCAAAAAATCGTGTATCAGAGGGATAGTCAATGAAACATATTATGCACAATTACACTCACGGCTACAAAGGGTTGAAACCCCGGAATACGCATGACGATATTTCGTGAGGTTCTTTGCGTAGTATTTTCAAGGCCTATTATTTTTAATTAAAGTAATTATTAGGTACTTATAAATATATACAAGCGGATCCGACAGACGTTGTCCTGTACACAAGTTTTTTTCTATTTTTTTTTAACACAATTCACACCAATTGACCTAGTCCCATGCTAAGCTGGTGAAGCTATGGGTACTATACAACAGATATACATACATATTATAGAAATATAGACATATAAATAAATACATATTTAAACACTCAAGACCTAAGCACAACACCAGATGCTCATCACATCGATGTTCGTCTCAGCCGAGGATCGAACCCGAGACCCATGGATTCGCAGTCAGGGGTACTAACCACTAGACCTATGAGTCTTCAAGTTTTACATACAATAAAAATATCCGACAATGTCAATAATTCTCAACTCCGCTTGAACATAAAAAAAATCATCAAAATCTATCCAGTCTGTGAAGAGTTTAATTACACAGAAGATTAATATATATACACCAGCTGTTTATTAGCTGTGTAGATAAATAACCTAGATACCGAATGCGGCGTCATCTGCCGGGCCAAACGCATACAAAAACATTCATTCAAATCTGTCCAGCCGTTTAAGAGGAGTCATCACACGTACAGTAGAATTATGTACATATATAAAGGTAATGGATGAATCTTTAGGCGCATGAAGGTAAAATTTTTACGGATACGTCACGAAGATGTGCAGCGTTTTTTGTCGAAGAAAAGGGAGAGAGCGATTGAGAGAGAGTGAGAAGGGCATATTACCTTATAAAAATTATATTTTCGTAAAGAGAATTTATGACATATTAGTATTTTATATTTTGTTTTAAATAATTTATTGAAATCTCAAATGAAAAAAATTAAATTAATAATTTGTATTAATTTTCGACACTTTTAATAATTTAATGACAATTAAATTCCTAACATATCTTCCTTTTTCCCTCCCTCTAAGTCTCGGATTTTTTTAGATTTGTATAAATATGAATAATACTTAAAATTTGATTGCCAAAGAAGTTTCACTTCTGACATGTGTACTTTGTTCGCACACACTTTTTTTTTAAACAGACAGTCTTTAATCTATACACAAGGAGAGAAGGAGAGTAAGAAGGTTGTAGTCACTAAACTATTTAAGAATACAAACGTTCTCGCAACGATTATATAACGACACAAACTCACACTGGAACCGAATTTTAAGCCGAGATAATTCCTGGTTTTCCTCAAAATACTCGATACTCATTAAATTACCGCCTCGCCGAGGGATTTGCGTTTCGGATATTGTAAATTGTTACGAAGATTTTCGTTAATCCTTTAAGAAGTGTGTCATGAATGAATTCGCAGTTTGCGTCACTTTGGAACATGGTGTAATGGTTGCAGCTCCTTACAAACGTTGTGTAAAAAAAAAAACATGGCGATTAAAAAGAGTGGCGGAGAGTTTATTGCCAGTTCTTCTATTCCGTTCTACGCCCTTGATTTGAGAACTGGCAGTAAATGTAAAATTAGAGGCATTTAATGTATATCACTTTTTTGACGTTCATAAGTGTACATTGTGTTACCTACATGAATAAATGATTATTGACTTTTCCCTAACGCGCCAAAAGAAGTATAACTTCAACTGTTTAAAATGTTCTGATATACAGAAATAAGCAATTTGTTGAAGTGCACGATTGGCATTTATTTATATAGATTTAATTCATTTGGTCTCTTGAAATGACATCTGGGAAATTGGTCCTGTCGATGACAGCCTGATTACGTATTGATTTGCTTACGAAGGGCCAATTGTATAATTCGAAAACTACAGAAAATATAACGCTCACGAGATTCTGTTAAATAATATATGTAAGATATGACTTTGCTTAGCAGTCACAATTTAGTTTTTTCTTTGAAATATCAAGTGTTAATTGTCGTTTGTTTAATGTTAAATTTCAATTTTATTTATGTACTGGGGGCCTACCATGAACTTTCTTAAAACGATCCTTTTGAGATGCAGCGGAGTTTAGGTACCTAAAGTCAATAGCATTTTTTCGTACCATGACCGCCTATAAGCTGAAACGTATTAGCATCGCAAGACCGAATGAAAGAACGATAATTTTGTTTGTGGTTTCTGAGTACGTTTAGAAATTTAACTTTCAAACTTACTTCGACAGATGTTTCTATGAAAATAAATAAAATATAAAATTATTTTAAATAATTCAACAATCACAATATGCTATTATGTCTTAATATATATATTTATTTTATATAAAACTATTCTTTTGACTTATTTTAAACGGAAAGTTCTCTGGTGCTATGACAGTTGACACTTATTATTTTTAAACGTTACTTTCAAATTTTAATAGGAGCTTTCAATATTTTGGTGTTTACAAAATTTCGGTTTTAGAAATATTATATATTTACAAATTGTTTAACTTATAAAATAATGGTATGGGGTAAGTATTGTTCACAAATTTGTTTATTAAAAATAAATCCCTATAACGAAGTGAATTACTGATATAAAACGCTTTGCAAAAGATATTACAAATCAACTTATTACTCTAAAATCATAAGTAACTATAATAAAAATTAATTCCTTCGAATTCTACAAACTCAATTTATACGTTAACTAATTCATATAATATAAATAAATATACTTTCTTTACAGGAAAGTAAGTAGTGGTAGTGACTACAACCTTCCATCTCCACTACAAAACTTCGATGTATGCACAATGCAAAATCTTTTCTATCAAATGAAAGATTATTATTATGACGAACCACCAAACTATGCCAATAAAGGTTAATAACAGTACATTACAATGTTTAAAACTATGTTTACCTTGGTCAACAAGTATCTTCCTCAAGGACAAGACACGACGATTAGGTTAAAAGACGAGTTAACATAACCTGGAATAAATCCTGGAGCAATAAAGAAACCCTTAAATCAGAATTTTAAAACTTAAGAAAAAATAATGGACTCATATTTAATACCTTGTCTGACATATGGCTTCCAGACATGGATTTACAATAACTACACCAAAAACAAAATACAAGTATGCCAGAGAACGATGGAAAGGAGTCTACTAAACATACAAAGACGACATCGGATGAGAAATACAGAAATAAGGAAAACAACAAAAGTAGCTTTAGACAAAAATGTAATCGATCGGGTCTTACTGCTCGCATGGACAAGGAAAAATGGACACAAAGGGTAACCTGGTGAGAACCAACAAAAAGATTAAGAGGTAGACCAAAGTAAAACTGGATTGTTGAAATAAAAAGTAAAGCTGGTGAAAACTGGACCACCAACGCAAAAGACAGACAGATGTGGAGCAAAATGGAGGAGGCCTTTACCCGTAGAGGGGTCCGTAACGATTTAATGATACTTTATAATGAATTATAAAAATGAATTTTGTTTTTGATTCTTATTAATTTATTTATCATTTCAAACTTATATACATTGAAATTATTAATTATGATTGGAATATAATTTAAAGATTATAAATAATAATATTGTATTTTATAATGCATGCACATATAATGTAATAATTACTCATATGATATACTTGTTTAATATGTTAATCATTATGGAAATAAAGAGGCTATAATAATAATAATAATTTTCTTTACAGCTTAACCTGACAAAATTGCTAAATTGAGACTATATGAATAAATGTTTATAACCAATTGAACATTGCCTGAAGACATCTTTTTCTATCTTGATGGAGTCATCCTAACTTAATAAATACTATTATTATAATATTTTTAAATGGCTTATTATTTACACATTAAAAATACCTATGTTTTTTTAAACAACAAAAAGCAGAGGAGAATAATACTATTCATGAACATAGTGAGGAAAAATTTTATTATAATAAATATCTACTAGTAATATGGCATTCTTATTTATTGTAAAATATGATATTTTATTGGGGGTTTATGTTTTTGTTAGATATGCATAAATAATTAATTGAATATTATTGAATAATGTGCAATTATTTGTAGGTACACTGAAATCTTCAATGAATCAAAGTCAATAAATAATCTATAGTAAATTATAAACTCAATATCTACGAAGTCGGAAGGGCATTGCCGTCTTGTTTCTCATCTCCGTCTATATTTTAATAATTTATTTATAATCACACTCTAAACTCAAAATATCGTAAATATAAAAATTATATTTATTTTTTTCCTATATTAGCCATATTATTTTAACTTTATTAACAAGTTTTAATACAAATATTGAATTTTATAGGTTCTAAACTATTATTTGGACATTTCGATACAAAAAAGGTGAACAAAAAGTAACTTTTTTAGAATCGCTTATTCTGTCATAGTTGGAAGGCGCAACTGTCAAATTTCGGTTCAGCCGAGCGGTCATGGTACGGATTTTCATACAAATTGAACGAACGAAATCTGATAATCGCTAAGGTCACGTGGGAACATAAACTGTCTCGTTTTTTCGATGTCATGGTACGAATTAGCGATGCATCTCAGTTGTAGGTTGTCAATAGGCTCGCAATAAGAGTTCATGGTAGGCCCCCTGTTTTCTGTTTCATATATGTTGTTTATGTATGTAATATGTTATGGCTTTGTATATTGTCTAAGTGTGTTGTTTTTATAATATACTAGCAACCTCGGCCAAGCGTTGCTGTGGCTAAGGTTTTTGTTATATTACATAGTAGCAAACTATTCAAGGGAAACGGTAGGAGAACCCCAGTCATGGAGACCACCATGCTTTTTTGGAGGTTATGCCATTAAATTATAGCTTATGTGAAACGTTGATACTTTCAACACAGCGCCATCTGTTAGAATTGTGACTGTCAAATAATAAACAAATAATTTGCAATAAAATAATATTGATGGTATAAATTAAGATGTTAGTTATCCTATCTTTTATGTTAGATCAAACTGCACACAGTGTGCAAATTTGATTGAAATCGGTTAAGTAGTTTAAGCGTCCATAGCAGACAAACAACGTGACGCGTAATTTATATATATTACGATGTGTGAATAGGTGTAAGTAGTATTTAAGATATTGTTTTACAACAATAAATCAGATTTGAATATTGCTCTGTCTTATTCATTTCTCGGTACCCCTCTAAGTTTCGAACACTGTCAATTATCCTGCCGATAGCTTTGAGATAATCCCACCACCTTGAACCTTTGATCTTACTAGGTCTCCGTTTGTTACCTTAGGGATCTTAGTACAGACATCCCGTACTTATTTATATATTCAATATTTATGTGTTAGGGTACATCTGTAGGGCTTATCAGTAGGGTTGTAAGGTTCTTAGGTCTCACCCATATAAGGGGTGTCTCAGTAAGAGTGCACTTTTTCATTTTTAAATAAAGACAAGTATTTTATGACAGAGTTCTGATATTTTTATTGTATTGAAAGAAGACATGTTCCGATTAAGTATGGAATAAAATATCCGGCAAATGACCTCCACGGCTCCGATGGCAGGTCATTACACTTTTCATGAAATTTACCATGACTTTTTCACAGAGATGTGGCTGTATCTCACCGATGACTCGTTGGATTTTCGATTTGAGCTCAGGAATGGTTTCGGGTTTATTCGCATAAACTCGAGATTTTACAAAACCCCAAAGAAAAAACCGCACGGCGTTAAATCGCACGATCTTGGTGGCCAGTTGACATTAGGATTTCGTGAGATAATGTGTTCTGTTCATCGGAGAAAATGACTTTTTTCGAAAAATTGGCATCGACTTCCCTTTGCTCCATTACTCATTGAGCAAATTGCCGGTGCCTTCCTTGGTCTGCTGGTTTGAGCTCCTGAGTTAACTGAATCTTGTACGCATGAAGGTCTTTAGTCAAAATTTGCTAAGTCGAATTGATGTTTTCGGGTATTCGACGACACTCTCGTTTACAGCAGCAATGTTTTCAAGGGACCGACCGGTACGTTGACGCAAAGGATTCTTATTATCCATACCTAATTGACCCAGTTTCTTCAAACATTTTGACCACTCTTCGAATGGTTGACACACTAGGTGCACTTTATCGGCTGAAAATTTGGTGAAGTTTGCGAGCGTTTTCAGCGTTACTTTTGTAGTGAGTTTTCACAATTATAACGAGTTCTTCTTTCGAAAAGCGCTCCATTTTTAATAATCGGAATAAACAGAGGTGACACCTGTCAAATTTCAGTGTTGCCACTTGCAGGAAAACCAAAAATATTACAATTTTAAAAAGTGCACTCTTACTGAGACACCCTATATTTAGCTATCTAGTGCAACTTGCTAATAACATAACATATGCTCCTGTGTGGTTTGTTTATTAAAATTTCTCTGCACGAAATGACATAGATTACTATTGTTATGTATTTAATAATTACATAACTACATGAAGCCTGTAAATAATAAATATAAAGTTGATTATATAAATTTTCGACATAGGAAAAAGCTTTTAAAGGTCAAGGTCCTTTAGTTTTGATTGGGTTTCATTTAAAAGTGTGATGGTGAGTATATAGCTTGTTCTTCTTGAGTAAAATTTAAATAATTAATATGTATTTCTTTTTCGACGTTCATAAGTGTACATCGTGTTACCTATGTGAATAAACGCTTTTACTTTTTGTAACGCAAGTTCGCCTCTGTACGTCGAAAGCAAACAACGTGTATGGCGAGAGAACGTTAAGGTATTTGCTGCCACGGCTAATAAATGGACTGCCCAGTCAGTTATTAGATAGCCAACATAAAAAGTAAATGGAAAAACTATTTTTATATTTGTCGCGCTCAACAAGACTGCTATGGTTACATTTAAACAAACCACAGCGGTTTTCTAATGTAACATATAAAGATTTTATTATACTACTAGCTGACCCGGCAAACGTCGTTTTGCCATGTATATTATTTCTAGGAAACTTTTTTTTAGTTCAATAAAAATAACTATCTACTATAATACGTAATAGGGGTTGATCGAAGAGGGGTGAAAATTAGGGGTTGTATGTATTTTGTATGCTGTATCATAAAAAAATAAAAACAAAAAAAAATTCCAAACAATAAAAAAATTATTTTGGGTACACCCCTTATAACTTAGGGGTATGAAAAAAAGTAAGTAGCCGATTCTCAGACCTACAGAATATGCATATAAAATTTGATAAAAATTGGTCAAGCCGTTTCGGAGGAGTATTGTAACTAACATTGTGACACCAGAATTTTATATATACCTATAAGATTCTGTAAAATAAATTAATAAAAAATACAGTGAAGTATGATTTTCAATTTAATACGCTTAAGTAGCTATATGTTTATAGTTAGTTATATGTTTAAGTAGCTATGACTTAGGTATTCGGTGGTAGTCACCGCCACGTATAAAAAAAAGTAAAACTTTTCTTGCCCGCTCTACGCCCTTGACTTGCAAACTTGTAGTAAATGTAAATTTACAATTAATTTAACTTCTTTTTGACGTTCATAAGTGTACTTGTATACCTATATGGTTAAAGATATTTTGAGTTTGAGTTTGATTCCTTCAAGAGGTCCGTAAACGGGTCTTCTGAAAATAATTCGCTCGAGTAATTCGATGGCTTGGTAAACATTGTACCTAGTAACTTGCAACTCTTTTCATTCTTAATTGATTTTATAATGGATTTTAGGGACGGAATTCTGGTCAAGCAAGTATTTTCGTTTGTTCAATGATTTTAAAATGTTGTTTTTCTTTTCAGGTAAGTTCCGGTTTTTATTTATGGACAGAGGTAGGAAGGATCATGTGTCCTTCAAGAAATTCAGAAATAAACAAGGTAATGGTAAGATAGAATGTTAATAATTTGTGATAGATAAGTTTATTATATAAGATAAACACCCAGATTTCGTGAAGGAACTATAGAATATAAAAAAGTGAAACTTCTTTGTAATTTAATTATTGAGTATTTAAGCTGCCCAAACCCTATAATTTAATTTTGCCAGTCTTTCTATATTAATGATACTAAGGCTAATTAAAACCAGAACTAAAATTAGTTCTTATGTATATAGAAATACCACCATAAATATGGTAACAATTACCAAATAATATAACAAATTCATTATTATCATAATTCCTAACTTATGTCCACATTTTCTAAAATAGTCAACTGGGTCTTAGTAATAAAGGTATTGCTTCTGTGCCTTCTCTTGCCCTTAAAACAAAAAAAATAATGGTAATTTAGTTACATAATTAAATAATAATGATATCGATATGTATTAAAACACCATCAGTGTTCAAGTATGAATAATTGCACCACAATATTAAGCAAAAAAGTCGGCAAAAACGATGCACATCTTCGTGACGTTCCGTAAAAATTTTACCCTCATGCGCCTAAAGAAGTATATTAAAAATAAAAGAATAAAAAGTACCTATCTACCTCAAAAGAAGTATTTGTGTATCTTCTGTATTCTTCTATTATACGCTAATGTTACCAGGATAACATGACATAAAAGGTACTCCTGATCTGTATGGCTTGGGTCAGTTTGCTAACACTTATGTACGATCCCTACCTGACCCTAGTAAACATCTTTTATTTATTAAGTCCTTGTAAGAATTACCTTACGAATTCATTTTGTATGTAAATGCAGAAGTACCCGTTTATGGTTTAGGTTTACACACACACATACGCATCTTAGGGAAGGTAGGCTCCAAAATTACTGATTTGAAAAATTATTTTACCATTTCAACTTGAATTTATCTTTGAAAAACATAGGCTATAGAATATTTTCAAAAAAGTTAGGATTTTGTATGAAATTACGATACACCCCAAGGTGTTAAAAGGACCATTAAAAAATCCTACATCGCTTACGCTTCGGAAACTATTATAAAAAAAAAACTAGCACTCCGGGAGTGCCGGCAGAAGTGAAAACTTCAATATTAACGTTGTGTTTAATTATAAGTATAAAAGTACTATCATTTATGAGGTAGAATACAATGTTTATTTATTGCGCTATCGTACACAAATATGACAATTTATATGTTGTTATTTATTTATTATATCGTTATTTATATATTACATTAAATTTTATCTCTCAGAAAAATCAACTTCCATCCATAATTTCGACGACTTTTACACCATCGTTATTATCAGAATCATCATCGCAAATTTTTACAACTGATACAATTGGTTTATGATAACTGAAGTAAGAAACAAACAGTTTTGATTCGAACCTATTTAAGTGTCTAATAAAGACCGCATCAATAGTAGTTTTGTATTTCGTTGTGCTAAAATTGCGATCATTTGACATAGTTAAACCAAATTCATTATTTAAAAATTCAATTAATGATTGATTTTTATCGTCTGCAAAGTTTATATTGAAATCTCCACTTAAAATCATTGGCAATTTATCAAAGCTTTTTCCAATTTTTTTTTGAAGCAATGCAGATGCGTCATGAGAATAAATAAATAAATTTTCGTACAAGTTTCATTAATAGATTCACTTTGTTCGATTTCCATAATTTAAACAATTCACATTTACGAATACACAACAGTGTATTTACTACACAACAGTCAAGCAATCAGCTGTCACCATCCTTGGATACGCGTGGGACGCTGTACATAAACACACACGGTCATTCGCGCAAGCGCCCTGTGCCGCCTAAACAGAGCAGCACACTCAGGCACGGTAGAAAGAGTGGGAGATACTAGTTCCTCTCCCTTCCCCTCGATCTTACGCTTTTTCGATCAGCATCACGTGACCCTGACGCGAGTTTGAAAGTTTTTACCCATACAAAAAGTGCTCAGCGCCGCTAAAGAAGTTTTCACTTCAAAAAAATGTTTATTAAGGAACGTAAGATACATGTATCACTTATTCCACGTCATTAAATTTGAATTTGTAGGCATCCCTACTCATCGGCAAAGAAGACAGAGGGATGTAGGCCGAGAGGAAAAGCTGGCGAAAAAAACTCTCGGTACTCTTTTAAAATTAACAATAGAGTAATGTAATGTACTACAGTTTTATCGAAGACTCTCAATATCGCAAAACAATTCAATTCAATTCAAAAATCATTTAATCATATGGGTAACACATTGTACACTTATGACTTGTCAGTAAAGAAATACATATTAATGCTTCTAATTTTACATTAAGTGCCAGTTTCAAATCAAGGGCGTAGAACGGAAGAGAAGAACTGGCAATAAACTCTCCGCCACTCTTTTTAATCGCCATTTTTTTTTACACAACGTTTGTAAGGAGCTGCAACCATTAAACCATGTTCCACATGACATCTTAAGTAATTAATAATAATATAAAAATGTAACCCAACCGATTTGTCCGATTTTTTTTTATAATATACCTTGAAGTACGAGGATGGTTCTTACGGAGAAAAATTAAAAAAAAATTGAGTGAAAAAGTCTAAAAACAACACTTTTCTATATTCCCATACAAAATACTCGTAATAATACTTAAAAGTCAATTTGAACTTTAATACCATATCATAAAGTTCAAATGTTAGTGGAGGGGTTCCGGGAAGGTACATTTTTATTTTTTGACATAATGTATTTGTTGTCTTACCAACTTTCTTTTTTTATTTTAGCTGCACCGGTGTCCCGAATAGCAGAATAAGTATTTAAAAAAAATAAAGAATCGACTGTTAGGCGGTACGATGTTCGTCAGGCCAGCTAGTTAATAATAAGAACATAAATTAAAATAAAAAATTACGTTTACATATATACACATGTCTATCTAATTATTTCAGTTAAAAGTCTATTTACCTAGAAAAGCTTTAGGCCATTAAACATCGTGCTACGAATTAAAGTGGGTGAACCCGCAGAGCACATCTACTCTTAACTATTATATAAAAGCGATTTCATTTAATGAATTACGTAAATATTAATTAAAACAAGGCTCGGTTTGCCATTAGTGCGGAATGTTGCCATCTCTAATGAGATACTCATTTACATTTAAAAAGATCCATCCATTTACATCTCCAGTAATATATATACAAATGATATAGTACTGTTCTTGAAACTGCCAAGTGCGATTGTTTGTGTAAGATATTGCTGTCATTTGAATTGAAGCAGGCCGACACGTGATTCAAACTGGACACAACATCGCTCTGTACCCTGCTTAAATACATATGCTGTAAAAAAATCTGCTGTCACGTTACTGACTCTATACGATGCTAGACTGGACTAGTAATACCTGAATAGTGTCGATTGAGAGTTGACCCTGTCCGCTGCTAGACTAGAGAATTATACCTGAAAAGTATCGATTGAGAGTTGACCCTGTCCAGTACTAGATTGGACAATTATACCTGAAAAGTATCGATTGAGAGTTGACCCTGTCCGGTACTAGACTAGACAAATATACCTGAAAAGTATCGACTAATAGTTGACCCTGTCCATTGCTAGACTGGACTAATAGTACCTGAAAAGTTTTGACTAATAGTTGACCCTGCCCCGGTGCTAGACTGGACAAGTAATACCCAAAAACTTTCGACAGCGTTGACCCTGTCCGGTGCTAGACTGGACTAGTAGTACCTGAAAAGTTTTGACTAATAGTTGACCCTGCCCGGTGCTAGACTGGACAAATATACCTAAAAATTATCGACTGAGTTGACCCTGTCTGGGGCTAGACTGGACAAATAATAATACATCAAAAGTTTCGACTAAGAGTTGACCCTGTCCGGTGCTTGACTGGACCCGAAAAGTTTCGACTATGAATTGACCTGCTTGCTAGAGTGGAAAGGTCAAACAAAGTTTATAAGGCCCTCAATAGCAGCCTCAGGTCACTGACAGGACAGTACCACATTCGCCGGATATTAGTTAATATTTATTAGTTTATTATGTGATATAATAGACAGATAACTGTGTTCGTTGTCAAGTGCTCCTTGACAGATTTAATTTGCACAGTTATTCATTTCAATATTCTATTTACAGATATTTCAGTGCATTCAAGAGTCGAGAAGCGTACAATGTCGAGTTACACTAATTTATATAATTACGAGACAGCCTTGATGAATGAGCGAGTATCATGTTCGCTTTAAAAGGTTTTTGTTTGAGTAGCAAACATTTTGTTAGAAAAATTGTACATTATCTTTATACAACGAGTTGTCGATTGAGTGGAAAATACTGTATAATTTTCTCTTTGAAGCGAGCTTCAGTGTATTTATTTTTGAACAATACTTCTTGTGCTATATTCTCGTGCATTTGCAAACCAAGAAATACACAATAACTTTTATGACATTATATATTATGTCTGTTTCTGTTAAATTTTCGATGAAATAGTAATTAATGTTTTCAGTTCTTTTTACCCGCTTTTAAACATGAGATTTAGAAATGTATCTGCCATGTCCCATTAATTACTACTACTACTACTTACTACTACTTAATTCCTTACTACTACTACTTCTTTTACTACTTACTTACTACTACTACTTATTTACTTACTACTACTGTGTACTTATATACTACTTACTACTACTTATTTTACTACTTACTTCCTACTCGTTATTTACCTAACCAATACGTTTTTTCTTCTAGGTAGGTTTTCTACTACTTGAACATGGGACCCAGAAATATCACTCAAACTTCTACTTACTACCAGGGTTTACATAGCTTAACCATAGTAAAGGTACATGTACACTTTCTACCAGGGTATCATGAATATGAGGAATTGTTAATCATTCAACATTAGTAATATATACTTTTTTCGAAGTCTAAAGGGAAAATACGTTTTGTTCTGACAGTTCAATAACTTGACACCTGTGGTGGTAGTCCAATAGTGATAAATAGCGGTAAAATGACCGACGCATTGGGAAAGAGGAGTGGTATTATTGTTGTACGCATAAAAAATTATCCCAAATAAACCAAAAAGTGCGTGCGTACAAAGTACACATGTCAGAAGTGAAACTTCTTTGTAAATTAATCATTACTAAGGTAAAAGCCCCAATAGATGATCATGTACCAGTATATGTACTCCATGTATTTGTATATCTATATTCACACTGTTTACACTGTAAACGTGCTAATGATAATATAAATAAAAATCTGCGTTTACTGCACAAAACGTTATACGACAGAATTGCCATCTAAAGTTCTAATATATAACTACTAAACGAACACATCAACCAATAGGGTGTATTCTTTCTCGTTCTCCCTAACTCTCTCTCTCAATCTTTCTCACTATAGCTCTCTCCTACCTCTCGCTTACTCTCGCTCCATGGCTATTTGCTTCATGCTACGTTCACCCTTTTTCACTCGCTCTCAATCGGTCTCAATCGCTCTCTCCCCTTTCTTCGACAAAAACGCTGCACATCTTCGTGACGCTAATATTATTTTTGCGAATCATCCGTAAAAATTTTACCCTCATGCCTAAAGAAGTTTCACAAACTTTAGTGAAGTGAAATCGGTCACAAGATGGCTTCGAAACTTGCAAATTTGTCGTTGTCGAGTGATTGACGACTCGTCTCCCAAGCACTCCATCTTAATTTCCGTCCCCCAAACAGGCTCCATTTATTTTTCATGAATATCAACCGATGTAGGACACTTTAGACAATCTTATTTGTGATAAAAATGTTAAAAGCTTTTAGGATCGGTTATGTAAATGAATGCTGTGTTTAGTTTAAACAATATTCAATAATCAACAATGATTTAGATTGTATACATTAAGGTTTCAAAGACAAAAATCATTTATTCATATAGGTAACACAATGTACACTTATGAACGTAAAGAAATATACATTAAATGCTTCTAATTTTACATTTACTGCCAATTCTCAAATGAAGGGCGTAGAACGGAAGAGAAGAACTGGCAATAAACTTACAGGCAATATTTATAATAATTCCCTTATTACTTTATTCTTTTGTCTCTTTCTGTCAAATTGTGTATACGCTGTGAAGACAGAGATGCATATAATACCAAGGACCAGAACCCTTCTGTTTGCACAGATCCGATCCAAAGACGTTGCGCCTTCTGAATGCTATCTCCGACACTAGCGACATATTTATATGTTCACAGAGTGAAGTCACAGTAGCGATATTGTGTATGTGTTTAATATTTTATTTTTCTCGACATTATCGTATTGGCATAGTATGTAAGGATAATGTATGTATTTCTGTAATAAATAAATAGAATGAATTAAATTGATTTAATTTCTATGAATGTAGTGAATTTGTATTGAAGATATGCGTACATAGGAAGTCCATTGGTGCACAGCCGTGGATCGAACTTACTACCACGATCGAACCACTACGTTAACGCTCATTATTCAAGCCTATACACGCGATATTTTTTTTTATAGAATGGGGGGCAAACGGGCAGGAGGCTCACCTGATGTTAAGTGATACCGCCGCCCATGGACACTCTCAATGCCAGAGTGCTCGCGAGTGCGTTGCCGGCCTTTTAAGAATTGGTACGCTCTTTTCTTGAAGGACCCTAAGTCGAATTGGTTCGGAAATACTTCAGTGGGCAGCTGGTTCCACATAGTGGTGGTGCGCGGCAAAAACTGCCTTGAAAAACGCTCAGTTGTGGAACGGCGGACGTCGAGGTGATACGGGTGGAATTTCGTATTCTGCCTCGACGTCCGATGATGAAACTCAGCTGCAGGTATAGGTCTGACTTTAGTATCACAATATTTTTAACAAACACGCTTATATTACGTATTAGTATTCAATTGTCATTATATTCCAACATATTCCAGTTCCAAGATTATCACATTCGGGTCCCTGCATATTCTACCGCGTTTACCACGGAAAGTGTTCAGAGAAGTAGTTCGGATTAATACTTGCAGCTGAGTATATAGAGGACGTCAAGGCCAAATTAAAAATACCATCCGTATCACAACATAAGGTGCGCTCGTTTGTCCCCTTTTACATAAAAAACAGAACAGGCCGTTTGAAGCTGTATAAAAACTTATGAAAATTAAAGTATAATTTAAATTTCGAACGCGGATTTTCGATTATTCCCATTTTTAAGCTTTTGTTCCCACAATGCAAAGTAGATTGCTAAATGTGCATCGAATCGTGTCCGCTGCGTTCGAATACGATGCTATTGTTGTATTATAATATCCGTGCCCCAAATATACGGAAGACGGCTTTTAAGAAAATGAAGAAGGCCGTTTCTATGCAAATTTTATTTGATAGAAGAGTTCGTATCGCAATTTCCTAATGGCTTGAACGACACCATGGATTTGGGGATGTCAGTTAATAAGATTATCTATATTCTCTATGTCAGTTCATAAGATTATCTGTACTCCCTTCTCAATCTGAGGAATTACTGATTCGAAATTAATTTTTGTTTTGTACACAAAATATTAAATTCCTTGTACCATTTTTGAATATTGAAATTTCGAATTACTTACGACAAAACGTAATTTCTTCAAAGTTAGAATATTATTCAAATAGTAGAATTAAATTTAAATTTAGAATTTCTTACTATAAAAAGTAATTAATTCTAATTTAGAATATTACTCCAAATACTTCAGAGTTAAATTTATATTTAGAATTAGTTACGACGAGATTAATTTAAATTTTGTATATCACTTTCTGTGGAATTAAATTTAAATGTAGAATTATTTACGACAAGATTAATTCAAATTTAGAATACAACTCAAATAGTTGCTTCGGAATGTAATTTAAATTTAGAATTACTTGCAACAATGAGAAAGTCAGATGATATCTGAGAAATTTTGCAATAAAATATAATTTTTGAGATATTCCATTTCAAAATTAAATTACGCAAATATTAGGTCCTTACATATGAAATGGCGTATTTCGTACAGGCCACTTTAATCACGATGTTCTCCTCCTTGGTAAGGAATTCCAAATTCAAATTTGTACAGCTATTTACTCATGTGGTTCCACAATTGAGCGTTTTTTTAGGCAGTTTTTGCCGCGCACCACCATTTTGTGAAACCAAAAAGAGCGCACCAATTCTTAAAAGGCCGGCACTCGCGAGCCCTCTGGCAGAGAAAGAGTGTCCATGGCAATTCTGCCCGTTAGCCCCCTGTTCTATAAAAAATATGTACTGTGTGTATGTCGCTCCGCGAAAATAAATACGACCTTAAAGTAATTTCTATAATTAATAGGTTAAAATGAAAATTGCCACGAAATTACTTCTTCTGAGATTCTCTCATCTATTCATAATTAATTTTTGTGCTATTTTGAATCTTCAAAAACTTAATTATTCCGAGGTTACTAAAATTAATTACATTCACAAGCTTTTAACGGCGGCTTAACTCAAACTCAAAATCAAAATAACTTTATTCATATAGGTAACCAAGTACATTTATGAACGTCGAGAAGAGATGTTAATTGATTCTAAATTTACATTTACTACCAGTTTGCAAGTCTGGCAGAACTGGCAAGAAACTCTCCGTCACTCTTTTTAATCGCTAAGTTTTGAGTCATAAATTGTTTGAACTGGAGCAAATCGATCCCAAGGATTAGGATCATTTGAATAATCGTCAAATTTATAAAAAGCTTTATTCATTAATTTACGCTTACTTCGTAAATATAGTAAATAAATTGTTTGAATATAAGTGACCTTACACTTCCATTCTATGGATGAGTTCTGCTTACAATTTTGTATTCTCTAACTATTAACTAAATGACTCTCATTTCATCACGTTGTTATATATTGTAATGGTGGCTGTACACACTCGGCGAGAGCTTCTCGCCGAGAGGACCGAGAGAAGAGCGCAGCCTGTACACACTCGTTACGTTATTTGTATTTAAAACACCGTTAGTAATGGACGTGGAAACCGCTGCTGCTGTTTATGTTTGTGCAATAAGTTATTATAATTTTCTTCACGTTTACCATAACAAAAATACGAAGCCATGACGAAGAAGAAGATGGTCACTATGCACCGCAACAGAAATTGGTAATTAGGATCATAAAGTTTTAATACTATCCAAAATTGAGTGATTGAACGAGTGTGTACAGATCGCTCTCGTTTTACTCGCGAGACCCTTTGACTCGTGCGCAAAAAACCGACAGGCGACCGAGAGAGGTGAGACCAACTGCGAGGAAGCGAGACGAGACGAGAGCTCTATTGTACACTCTCGCACTCGGCCTGTCTCGGGGTGTCTCGACGAATGTGTACAGCCACCATAAGACAATATATATTATAAATTTATTCTCATCGAAAGATCTTTTTATTCTTTTGGTAATTGATTGTACACCTTAATTGCCATACAAAAGGTATTCTTCCTAAACAGTTCCAAATAGATTTTTGGCACAGCCAATTTCTCCCCATGTCTTCTTCTTACTTCGACTTCTACATTCGACTTAAAATTATGTATGTTTCTGTGCACGAATAAGGATGTTTTTAAAATATAAATCCATGGAAGAGATAAAATTTTGAGCTTCTTAAATAAAGGTTACTATCAAGACAGTTTGCTCCACAAATTGCTCTACATATTTCTTTTGAGCTGCCAGTATCTTCGGAACCTTGCCTAAAGGGACTCCGTTTAATGATATATTATAGTTATTATATTTTGAGGTTATTGTAATTACATCAATGTACCCGATTGGAAATAAATATACATATTTTTTATCGAAATTATTATAATTTATATTGTTTATCGGAATTTACATCGATATCGATAAAGCGTCTGACTAGACAGCAACGACTAACATCAATTTTCAGAGTAAGCTGCGGTTTCATGAGCTCTGACTATGATGGATTGACGGTAATGCTAGACTTGATGTTTGTCAGATGCTAAAGTTTATTTGTTTCATACCGGCTCTATCCGGTTGGATAAAATTTTAGTATTATATTTAGTTTATCAGCAGTGTTGGTTTACTGGCTTTAGTAGCTCAGCCCTCGTAGGTTCGATCCCCGGCTGTGCACCAATGGACTTAGTATGTGCGCATTTAAAATTTGCACGAACGGTGAAAAGTAAATCGATGTATTATGTCAGGCACAGGAGGCTGATCACATATTAGATTGACAAAAGCGAAACAGACATCTGAGGCCCAGACCTAATCATGCTAAAATTTCAGCTCGATCGGTGCAGAACTTTTTGAGTTTTTGAAGCGTATACAAACCAACATAACATTTACATATATATATAGATATATATGTACTATGTGTATCTACAGATTTAATTAACCACAAAAATTCCAAATGTAATATTATGGTAACTTCAACAGAATATAGGAAATTTTCTATGTGTCCTTTAGTTTCAGACTACAGATTATATGTATTTTCCAGCAACTATATTTTAGAGTTGGTAAAAAAAGGAAAGGATAATTGAAAAGCACTCAAGCAAATGGCATATTGAAGTAATGTCCGAGCCAAAGACACCTTTGACACGCTGTCTAGTCATTCACTGTATAGAATATTCCAGTCAGCAAAGCCGAAAAAGGAACTTGGAGATGCTATTAGAAAAAAAATGGTGCGTGTACTTACGAGTATGTACGCGCGTAAGAAGTTATACTTATTTGGCTTTCTTTATTTTTTTTAAATATTAAATAATTAATAATAAAAATTTAGCGTTAATAATTTAACAATATTTAATATTTAGTATATTATTCAATTATTAATTAATATTAATAACAATTATTATTTATTATATTATTAATTTAATTTAATAACTAGGTATGTTTCATAACCTTTTAACTAAGTAACAATAGGTCTTTGTGAAAAAGCATTGCTAAATTTCTTTGAAAATATAATTAAAACTTCTTTATTTGTTTAAAAGGTACTACAAATGTCATTATGGTTATTCAAAATTCTTGGCATAGCTGCTAACGTCACGCATATTCTATTTCTTTTAACTTGTAGATTGTCTTATTCCCATCTCGCTCGCGCACGCTCGGCGCCCATACTGATAATTTTGTGTCACGCGCGCATCGTAAAATTTTACTCTAATTTTTCACAACGCGCCTAAAGAAGTATAACTTCAAAAACAAAAAAAGTTTAATTGTATAATATTAAATTATTAATAAAATACGTTGTTATATTGTAGAGTACTACTTTGCAAAAATCAATAAAATTTACATTATAAACATTAGAATAATTTTTAAATATTTTAGAATATCGTCGAAGTAAAAAGGTTCTTCCGGTTATTTTTTATTATCTTGAAACATTTTTAAAATTATTAAATAATAAATACAATTTCTACTTGAACAACATACACTTTTTGCTATTTTCAGAACTTATCAATCAAAGTTCAATGATTAAACTTTTTTTTAATTATCAGATTAGGCGAATACCTCCAGATAATGGTCTGATTATGAGACATCACGTCTAGGACATAAAGATGAACCATATAATATATCTTAATCTGACGCGCTTGAGTATGTCAAAATGGCGTCACATCCAAATCGTCCTATTATTCGATGAGAGCTTTTTTTTAGGTTCACTTAACACCCCCTTTAAGAAAATCTGACGCGCTTGATTAATTTTTTTTTAATCGAGCGATGATATACTCCTACTAATATATATAATAAATAATACTCCTTTTAAGATTCCGCGATAGCTTAAACAAGTCAAGGCTTAAATATTGGTCGTTGTATGTCCGAGCTGCGCGATACAAAATGAGCTTTGGCATATTTGGTGTTGATGTTAGGAACGGGAATCAAAGCTGGATAATTAGTCTCGTTGGCAGGAAGTGACCTGGAATTAAGTTTATCTGATATGATGTTAGTAGATTTTAGCATATTTTTTAAAGCGTCACATCCATTTTTGTAATTATGTTTTATTGAACGTTTGTATTTTGATCAAGGGTTGTTTTATTTCGGCTTTGAGCCATGTGATGAGGGTTGCTAAGGGCTGTCGACTGTCGCATTAAGTGAATTACGAGTTTGACCTCCCGTAGGATTCTCGGGCCCTGGTAACTGGTGTCGTGATATGGCGTGAAATTATTGTAATTAGGTAACAAATTCATTAATTAAAAAACATATATAGAAAGTAATTTTAACCATTATAAATAACTTGTAGACTCGGCCAAGTGTTGCTGCGGCTTTTTGGAGATTTTTGTTATATTACATAGTAGTAAACTATTCAAAAGAAAAGGCAGGAGAACACCAATCCACCATGCTTTTTTGGTGGTTTCACATAAGCATTGTAGCTTATGTGAAACGTTGGTAATTATTTTGATAAGGATCAATACCTAGGCACGAATAAAGAGCCATTTCTAGCAGTGGTATTTTAATAAAAGGACGCTTATTGCGACGTAACTATAAAAGATAGAGACATGCTATCGCGACATTTTTTATAGATAGTGATGTGTGTGTGATTTTTGTGTGAAATTGTAATACATCATTTTGTTCTATCATTAATAGTTTTCGCAGCGCACACGATTAAAGGAAGTTTTTTGTTTAATTTTTTACACCTTGGGTTAGATTATTCAAGTTTTAGTAAGCATCCCTAATTTTTTGTTTGGGAATAGTGTAGCTTGCCAACGGTGAAAGAATTTTTGAAATCGGTCCAGTAGTTTCGGAGTCTATTCATTTTAAACAAACAAAAATCAAACCTTTCCTCTTTATAATATTAGTATAGATATATTGTCGAAGTCACATTAAAGTTTAATGTTCTAAATTCGCACAGAAAACTAAATACGTATTCAATGTATACATTTATATTTTATATCTGAAAACTGAAATAAGAAGAATAATAACAGGATTTTCGGAAAATTATTATTGTTATTACAAAAAGAATACAGTACCAAGTGAAGAACTCGCTTATCATTAATTACAAAACTGTCTCTCTTTATCAAGAGTTGGGTGATTTTTTCGATTATCTTGCAGATAAATCTAACGCCCTCAAAGTTAATAAAATTGTGGGATTATCTTAGGATTAACTGTGTACGTTCGGTGAGAATATAAATCGAGAAATGGTTCGTGTCGGGTATTTCTCAGGACTGGGGTTGGTCTAATTATAATCAACTGCAAATCGTAGTTTTTATTAATTATATAGTACGGGAGGTAGCAACGTTTTCGAGAAAGAATTTCATAATAACATTTATTAAAACTTACGTAAATGTTTTTATTACCAATGAAAGGCATCATACTGCAATACTTTTCATGACCTTTTCATTTTAATTCAAGGCTTAACAATCTGGCAAATTAATTTTTAGATATTATAAAATACTTTAAAATTTTTATTTAAAAAGAACTTAAAATCGCGTCTGGCACATAGTTAGCATTGTCAAAAATGTCTGCCAATTAAAAAAGTATGTCAGGTAGACTTATTTAAAAACGAAAAATTAAAAATTACGCTTCTTAAAATGTTTTTAAAATCCAGGATTATTACCTGGACAGGTAGGATGCGCACTAATGAACGCAACCGCTACCGCCAGCCAGATTGCCCAGACTAACCGAAAATGCAAGAAGGAAGACATAACACAAAATCAGCTGACCTAAAATTCTTTCTTTTCAAACGTTGCTACCTCCTGTACTAATAACTGATAGTAAGGGAGCGTTCAAGTATTACGTCACGCAATTTTTTGGAGATTATTGACACACACACAAGTGTGTGAGTGTCGCACGCTGGACAACTATGCCAGTAATGCTACGTTAGAATATGTAAAACGTGTGAAACGCATGTTATTAATTTACTTACAGTGTACAAGCAAGCAATCAATACATTCCAGAGCGTCTTTAGCTGTAATGTTTTTCATATATATTAATACTAGCTGATCCGGCAAACGTCATTTTGCCATGTATATCATTTATAATAAAAAATAGGGGTTGATCGTAGAGGGGTGAAAATTAGGGGTTGTTTGTATTTTTCAATGCTGTATCATAAAAAAATAAGTAATTTATAATTTATAATTTTTTTTATTTTTTATTTTTACTTAATCTAAACCATTCCCAGTTCCCCTTGAACACACACAAAAAAATTCATCAAAATCGGTCCAGTCGTTTGAGAGAAGTTCAGTGACATAAACACTCACAGAAGAATTATATATATAAAGATATATATTAATATTTGGAGCCGTTCTGTTTTACGATACTAAGTTAAGCACACCGTCACAAAAAACCGACACCCGCACACCGTCATAAAAACCGACATCCTGAAGTTAGCATAGTCAACAGTTTAAATTAAATAATTTCCATTTCCTTAAATATGTAGAAATAATTTTTGAAATACGTCTTTTGGCGCGTTAGGAAAAAAATATGAGATAAAATTTTTTTGTGATATTTAAATAAACTTTATTTATAGATAATCCGTTTTAATAAAACTTGCAATGTATTAAATACCTTTTTTGTATTGTTAGTGTCGCTTTTCTACAAACGGAGAATAAAATTTTTAAAAAGATTTTTATCTTGTTACGCCAAAGAAGTATAACTTCTAACGCGTGTATATATACACATGTTTTTGAAGTTATACTTCTTTAGGCGCGTTATGAATAATTTATGAGAGTGAAATTTTACGATGCGCGCACCGTGACAAAATTAACAGAATGAAGTTGCCCACGGAAGATGCTACGGCATTGGACATAATTTAAAAACAACATTCGAATAATAATAGAATTTATGTTACACTTAATGTAAGAGAATAATAATAAATATTATTTATTTATTTTTCAAATGTAAACTGAACTTTATTGACTATAATGACTCCTTTTCCAGTCATTGATTATTTAATTGTAATTATTTGCATGCAATCAAAAACTATTTTTAATAATGCCAAAGAAGTATGACTTCTTACGCGCGTACGTAAGTACACGCACCCTTTTTTTATTATGGATCACTCAAATACTACAAACGTATTAAGAAAAGTATACTCAAGTGTCGCTGGAGAGCGTATTAGCAACGGAGTGTAACTGGATTAATTTGGGAGGCTCAAGCCAGCGCACTTCACGTAATAGCCGGCTCTTATAAGTTCGACTTCTTAGCTTCTCTGCGAGCCTGGTGCTTCGCCAGTTAATTGAGGTCAACTTGAGATATAAATATGGTTTAAATGTTCCGTCAAATAGGCTTTTTGCCAACAGGTTAGCGACAAATCTGTTTTTTAATAGGATTTGACTGCAGTATATCTTCGTCTCTTTCTGACAAATAGCGTTGACGATGTGATGAAAAGAGACAGGCTTTTTCATTTGTTTATTTATTCACAAGAATACATACAAGTATCCTGAGAGTTCTAAGCCAATACGATAATGGCGAACAATAAAATTCGGGTACACATATGAACACCAAAAAAGGAATATACAATGCTTCTAATTTTACATTTACTGCCAGTTCTCTAATCAAGGGCATAGAACGGGCGAAAAGAACTGGCAAACTCTCCGCCACTCTTTTTAACCGCCAAATTTTTGTTTTACACAACGTTTGTAAGGAGTTGCGACCATTTCACCATGTTCGACATGACATCTTAAGTAATGAATAATAAAAAAAAAAACAAAGATTTGTCCATTATCAGCAGAAGGCTTGGTGTAATAGGAGCACGCACTTACATAATCGAAATAACTAACATCACCGCACACACGAATGAAATAAATTAAATACATAAGATATACAATATCGCTACTGTGAATTCACATATAATGTTGATAGTGTTGAGACAGCATTCGGTAGCAAGGTCTTTCTTAACGGGTATCTGTGCAACAGACTGGTTCTGGCCCTTGGTTCACACAAAGTGGGTAAAAAGGGTACACACCTTACATCCTAAGATGTGTACCCGTCCCATGTTAATGTAGTTTCGGATCACTGAAAATCAGTGTTGCTGGTGGTAGCAACTTAAAGTTGAGTATGGCCTATTTTTTTGGGTAGGTATACATATAATAAATAAATAAAACTTTTTTTGTGTAATGGTATCTTTTAGGGGTTAGGGGGCGTCCATTAATTACCTAAGGTGTTTAAGGGGGGGGAGGGGGTCGAGGCAAATCTCATTTAATCTTACGTTGGAATGAGGGGGGTCTCGGCGAATATAACGTGATTTATTTTTTATTGAAAATTTTTTTTAGGAAAACGGTTGACTCTAAAGGCCATCTCTGCAACTTCCCGCTAACTCCATACCTAAACGCTCAACATTTCACTTATTTTGTTTTAGTCGTAAATAAAAGCACGAAGCAATTTTTTTTCTTTTTACAATAACAATCCAACGCGTTTACGTAAGAAACCCACATTTTGAAAAATCTCACGTGAGATTGTAGGATGGGGAATAAAATCTCACGACATCTCAGCAGTGGGGGAGAGAATCATAGAAAATTAAAAAAACACCTCACGTAATTTATGGACGCCCCCTTATAGGTTTGTTTTTATTTATTTTTTTATACATATTCAAACTTTTTTTCTTTCAAAAAGGTTGATCGCTATAACCTCCTTGTACTCCAAAATAATGTATTAACGGTCAACTCCTGGGTATCTAGAGGGAGACCAGCTAATTAGAAATTGTTAGTACAGCTTTTGTCGTGTTCGCTTAGCAGATCACCTTCTAGTTTTACGCTAGCGGTATGATTGGTCATGGAAAACCCTTCTTTCTTTCTGCTTCGTCTGGCAGTGTGAGTATCCATGGGCAGTATCACCTAACAGTAGATGAGCCTCCTGCCCGTTTGCCTCCTGATCTAAAGAATAAATAAATAATCAATTGTAATACCTTGCAAGTAATTTTGTTTCATGTCCAACAGAACGTAGACCCACTATTTATGTTATATAGCGGGAGGAAACTTCAAACTAATATTATCATAAGTTACAAGCAAATGTGCGGCAGATGAGTTTAAAGTCTGTCCCTAGAATCTAGATTAACATAGTTTTATTATGATCCTGTATTTCATAATAAAACCAGGTTGTTTGATTATCATATCTAACTATTTGCATAATAACGCAGTGGTCCAAACCATCTAGTTCCCAACCAGTTGTATGACTGACATGTATGTATCTGTTGATAGGGGGAACATTCTAGGGGGCCGATCAAGTATTACGTAAGCAGATTACTGCAATTTATCCCCCCCTCCCTTCTTCTTATCAGCAAAAGTAAGCAAAGCTCTAAAAAATAAACATATAATTTTTTTGTAGGAATCCTCGAAAATGCATTTCGTTTTCAAGCATAGACAATGTGTGGGTAATATGTGTAAACAAGTAAATAATTACTGTTGACGTAATCACCAAATAAGAAAATCTAATTCCCCGCCCCATAGTGTAATACTTGAATGGCCCGTAGTGAGAAATATATTTTCTGAAATTTCGCTCTTTTCACTCCAAATGCCTCAACTCAGAAGTCAATTGCTGTTTGGAAGGAAAAAGCAATGCGTAGAAAAAAAAATCGGTTCCCAAATGTGCCGCCCAAAAAATCTACCGCCCTAGGCTCCAGCCTACACAGCCTTTTGGTAATTCCGCCACTGTTTAGAACCAAGGGCGTGGCCTGGAGAGAGGTGAGAAGAATTTTAACAAAATTGACCACACTTTAAATATATTGAAAAGTTAGTATTATCCCTTACTGCGTTCAAGTATTACGTCACGCAATTTTTTGGAGATTATTGACCTCCCCCCACGTAACGCGCCGTAACGTTTTTCCGTACCCAAGTATAATAAAACGTTTCGTGACTACCTAGTGACTCTTTATACCTAAAAGTTACCATTATGTGGTGTAAAGTACTGGAAAGTCGAAAATAATATCAACAATAACGCGTAATTCAATCCCTGCCTTGTATCGTAACGTTTTACTAAAGGGACCCCCCCCCCAAAATTTGTTACGTAATACTTGAACGCTCCCTAATGAAGTAGTAGTAGAAAGTAATGAGACTACTAGCTTTGCCATAGGCTGATATTTTAAATGGTTTCCGTTCGTATACTGCAACCCCTTCTGTTTGATCTTCTATTAATGTCAAAATTAGATTATATGACGCAAACTCAAAGCGCCCTCCGTTAATTTAACCCTCAACGAAACCATGCCTTGAACCCTGCTCTGTTAATCATTTTTTGACAGTTTAACCTAACTACATCGGTTAAATAGAATTACCAGGGAATTATGAATATCTGCATTGCGGTACCAAAAACCGTCAATATCGGAAGACGCTACGTGTCACTGACGAACAATTGAAATAGACAACGTTTGTTGTGAATTGTTTGTATAACGCTTTTGTCTGCTGTTATCCTAGTACTTTTAAAACATTATCTTAACCTTACTTAAGTAAATATTGTTGATTATTTACCATATTACACATATATATTATATAGATTATATATTTATTTACAAGCTGCCCCCGCGAACTTCATTTCTCCTTAATTTGATTTTACTTAGCCAGCTTTTTAGTACATACCAACATACTTGCCACATTTTGTTATGCTACCCCAGAGACTGTTCGGTTTTCCGGAATGAATTTTTTTTAGGTTTTTCTGTGATTTTTCTCTATATAAACCTCAGAATTCGAGTTATAAATAAATATGTTCTTAAATCTAAACTAACAAATAAAAAATAGGGGTTGATCGTAGAGGGTAGATGAAAATTAAGGGTTGTATGTATTTTTGTATGCTATATCATGAAAAAGTAATAACAAAATATTAAAAAAAAATTTAAAAAAATTGGGGTGGACGGACTCTATCACTTAGGGGTTTCAAAAATAGATAGTACCTGATTCTCAGACTTACTGAATATGCATAAAAAATCATAAGAATCGGTCGAGCCGTTTCGATGGAGTATGGGAACGAACATTGCGACACGAGAATTTCATATATTAGATATATACAACTAAATAAATTTATGTACTTATTCAAATCTACGTATATGTTTTATCAACTTTTATAGAAAGGTTGTTGTTATTTTCATCACTGTTTGTTTAAGATAGCTTCAAGTAGGCACAATTAAATCCTGGATTGTCCTAGTTTTGTTGTAATAAATAATCAAGATGAAGCCGAGATGGGGTTTATAAATAGAAAGCGATTGAAGTTGTGAAGAATGAATACCCTTGTAATATTGTACATAGTAAGTAGAACCTAGATAAAGTTACACAGAAAAGTTTCGCTTTGTTTTCTGTGATCAAGATTTCTTGAGTTGTATCGAATTTCTCGTAATTAAAATACAATTTAAAATTGCTTACTAGTTAGATTTTATAATTAAAAATTTATTTCTAAGAGTGACATTTTATCTATCCATGCATCGGGTTGTCTCACTCCCTAAAATATGGCGAGGGGGCCGTTGGCTGGCCATGCGTCATGCTCGTGAACCCGTGCTGCTTGTGGTGACTGGTCGTACTTGAATTCGTGTATGCGGTGATGTTGATTATTTCGACTATGTGTTTGCGTGTTGCTCCCACGAGAATGTAAGTGCGTGCTCCTATTTCACCATGCCTCCTGCTGATAGAGGAAAAATCTTTGTTTTTAATTTATGTTATTATTATTAATTACTTAAAATGTCACATGGGACATGCTGTAATGGTTGCAGCTCCTTACAAACATTTTCTAAAACAAAAAAATGGCGATTAAAAAGAGTGGCGGAGAGTTTATTGCCAGTTCTTCTCTCCCGTTCTACGCCCTTGATTTGAGAACTGGCAGTAAATGTAAAATTAGAAGCATTAATATGTATTTCTTTACTGACATGTCATAAGTGTACATTGTGTTACCTATGTGATTAAATGATTTTTTACTTTTACTTTTGCTTTCTACAAATCTATTTTTTAAATGGAAATTGGGGGGTGTAGTAAGGACCATAACGGTGACCCGGTGGGGAGGTACTATTGGGAAAGGCTACAGAGGGAGGACGCTCACGAGATGGGCGGATGATATTATCGTAACGCCTGGCCTTGTGCTGGATGTAGTTTGTCCATGACAGATATATCTGGAGATCCTTGGAATGGCCTTCACATGCAACTAATTAGAAATCCGATATTATTTTGTTTTATAATACTGTATTTTGTTTTATAATATGTTAGCTGTAAGATTACTTTAAAATAAATAAAAATAGACAAATATCTTAGTTTGATATAACTCCGCAACAAATTAATGGTAAAATACATGTCGCGTTCTCTCATTAACGTTGATTTAAGCTGGGTTATTTGAGGTTAAAGGTGGACGACAATCTCGTAAAGTTCGAAAAAAGACAGCTTTTAATATTTCAACTGAGCTTAAAAGTTTCGTAGCGTTTACAGTTAACTAATTAACTAGATTGAATTTATTTTCTTTCAAACAAAGACCGCAGAATTAAGGCGAAGTTACTTTTTAAATGTACTTTGACTTTGTTAAACGGGCGGTTCTTAATTTAAGAACCTTTCGATAAACCTGTCAAGTTAACTTTTTGGACAGATTTAAGCGCAATTTTTTTATTGAGGGGCCTTATAGCCTAGCGGTCTTATTAAGTGGCAGCTAGGTGAGGAGTACCGGGTTCGATTCCCGGTTCGAGGGCAAGTTTTAATTTAATTTAAATTTGTTCTCGGCCTTTGGGAGGGTTGTGCGGTACCGGGCGAGTGCTTAAACCGTACATGGAGGACACGGTCGAATTTCTAAAGACAAGCACGAATTATTAAAAATCCTAAACTTGACGCTGGCTAATGCACAAACCGTGCCAGAGCCATTAAAAAAAAATTGTGGCTTACAGCTGTCGTGGTCTATGCCCACACGATGTGCACATTGAATTATTACTCGTAACGCCATCTATTTATAAGTGTTTTATATTCGTTGCACATAATTTTAAGAGTTGAGTCTTCATAAAAAAAGAGTGCGTGTACTTATGTACGCGCGTAAGAAGCTATACTTTTTTGGCATTATTAAAAATAGTTTTTGATTGTATTCAAATAATTAATTACAATTAAATAATCAAAGACTGGAAAAGGAGTCATTATAGTCATTAAAGTTTAGTTTACATGTGAAAAATTAAATTAAATAAATATTTATTATTATTTTCTAATATTAAATAGTATTATAAATATATATATACTAACACCAACTACTTAAGTATTGATTTAAATATTCAATTTAAATCACTTTTGATTATAATTCAAACGCACATATAAAATTCGCACTTGTAAAATGAAAACCACGTGTTTTAATTGTAGAAACTCAAAGCATGTGGATAAATATAAATACACAGTGCACAGAGGCGGCGTGCGTGCCAACATGCGCCACTAACTTCAGTCTGTTAATTTTGTGTCACAAATATAACATGCACAGAATACTACAAGTTGTAGTAGACCTATCATGAATTATTATAGACACAAAAATGTGTTTGTCTACATAATAAATTGTGCTATAATTTATTTGTTTCATAAAATTCGTCCATATTAAAGTTTGTTCAGGATAAGTCAGGGATTAGGACGACGAAGCAAAAATTTCATAAAGACGCCAAAATGTTAATATTTGAGCCATTGTCCCAATATTACATTCACAAATCACACAAATGCGATGTGGTAATAAAAAATCTGATTAGGGAGCGTTCAAGTATTACGTAACGCAATTTTTGGAGATTATTCACCCTCCCCCCCATGTAACTTGCCGTAACTTTTTCAGTACCCTAGTACAGTACTGTACTCAAGTATAGTAAAACGTTTCGTGACCACCTTGTGGTCTCTTTAGTTACTATTATGTGGTGTAAGTCGAAAATAATATTAACAATAACGCGGAATTCCCGCCCCGCATCGTAACGTTTTACAAAAGGACCCCCCTCCCAAAACTCGTTACGTAATACATGAACGCTCCCTTATTTCAACTCGTGAATCATATTATATATAAATAATCATACATATATAGTTAAGAAACCAAGAAAGAAAAAAGAAACCTCTCTGTGTTAATTATTGTTGTTATTATTATTATCTTACATCATTAATTTCATCATCATGTCAGGAGCAGTGTTGGCCTAGTTGCTTCAGCGTGCGACTCTCATCCCTGAGGTCGTAGGTTCGATCCCCGGCTGTGCACCAATGGACTTTCTTTCTATGTGCTCATTCGTTCGAACGGTGAAGGAAAACATCGTGAGGAAACCGACATGTCTTAGACCCAAAAAGACGACGGCGTGTGTCAGGCACTGGTGGCTGATCACCTACTTGCCTGAAAGAAAAAGCTAGTGATCACAATAATTGTAAAGCCATTGTTTTTTTTATAATGACAGTGTTGTCAACATAAAAGGCAGCATTGTAGCGATCTCAAATACCTTGACAGTCTATTTGCACAGACTATAATATTGTAACCATAGCAACGAGCCACCTTTCGCCCACTTTTTATAAGGGCCATTGGGTTTATGATAGTTTTAATATAATTTTCGACGAAACTATCATTGTTTCAAAGTGGACAGGTATAAATAATCCGTGCGGGGAAATGGGATTAAAATTATAATTTTCAACGTTTTTAATATTAAATTGCTTTCGTTATAAATTGTTAATGTATTAACAACATGGATATATGGGTAAGGAAGGACCTAGCTACATATTTGAACGAGTAAACGCCGTGGTCCGGGTCTAGCGCGTTTTAGGAAATCGCGTTGTAGGAGTATTCTCGTAAAACCGTTTCTTTGAACAATTCAAAAACTAGGACCACAAATTTAATAATATTATTTAAATATTAAATTAAATTTAAATTAATAATTATAATTTTAAATTAAATTTTCTAATAATACAATTGAAACCTGTACACGTATAGATACCGGAAAATTTCTTGAGCACTAAACAAGGAAGTGGGGGAAAGTTTGCGCATCTAGGACACAAACGTCAACTGATTTACCAATCACGCGATCGACACGTCACTCTAACTCCACTTAAAATACCTAAAAATCACTTCTGCGCAGGCAAGGACATTTGTCCAAGATGTTTGCCGGTATCTGTATTTATTTTTATATATTCTATATTGTGATGTGTATGCTATGTTCATATAAAACCTAATTTAAAATATGCAAAGAAATCAAAATTCTTTGTTAGTTACTGACTTTGAGAGAAATTGAAATTCAATAGATAGTCTAATCTCAGATAAGACACGCAAAAATAAGGTGACGCATTAAATCAGTTAGAAAATCCTGCGACATGGCAACATTTCCATAGGCTTATCATGATGTAAAGTACGTTATCTGTTGGAATGCCATAAACGTTTTTTTATTATCTTTGATCATTACAGAGTAGAAATATATTTAGAACAGTGAAACAAAATATCTACATTAAGGGAAATAATGTGCGTATACCTCGATTTATTTTCGTATCAGAATATAATTATCGTGAACAGTATTGATTTTCTGCAATTAAGAATCGCTTGGCTAAATTTGGTAAATTTGTAATGGTCTAAGATCCCGCTATACAACGACCTTCACCGAGATGCTTATTTAATGAAACTTGTTTTATATATAATTTAATATGTCAATAAATATAATCCATATGGGTTGCCTAGCAAATTTCAGTCCAGAGTATGTTTAATTAATTTAAAAAACATTTCACCGGTATGATTATTAGATAAATTCTATACCAATCGAAAGTATGAAGCCCATAGAATATGCAAACGTTAGGTTGTTTTGAATCAATTAATTATTTATGTGTATATTTTTTATGTGACACTAAAGTATATATACATCTTTAGTATAAAATAAGGTTATAGTGATAAATATATAATACTACCCTGATTAAAAATATTGATTGAAAAAAGTTCAAAAAATGTACTACATGCAAATTATAAAAAAAAAATTTTTTTTAAATATTAATTAAACATACTCTGGACTGAAATTTGCTAGGCAACCCATATGGATTATATTTATTGACATATTACATTAAATATAAAATAAGTTTCATTAAATAAGCCTCTCGGTGAAGGTCGTTGTATAGCGGGATCTTATACTATAAAGAATTATTCATTTATCGACTGATCCTTTATTAAAAATAATGAATCTGCCACAGATAAGTCGGTATGACTCACATGTCAGCTAATAAAATGCCTGTTTCATTCTAATATTGTCTCTTAGTCTCTCTATTGTCTCTGTGTCTTAATTTCGTTGAAGTTTAAAGTTTTTAATCGAAATAAGTGAATTTGTAATAAATACGATTGTTTACTGGCACGTCATAGGGACCGATGCGCCGCCATCTTGTCTAGCGAAGCGTTTTGGCGCGTTTTTTAAATTACGATTTAATTTGAGTTTTAAATACTTAACATATTTTGAAATAGCATTTTTTCTAGGTTCTTTAATGGCAATTAACTAAAATGGTATTTCTTTCATATTATGTCCCATTCGTTCTCCAAGGTATTATGGTGGAATCGAGACTTGGATTTCCTCATTTCCAACTCAAGAAGTATATATGTAGAATATTTAACGCGTGATTATTAAGTCAACCCGAATATGAGGCTGTATTGTATTGGAGTTCAGGGCGGGTGGGCGGAGGAAGTTAGATGAGTTTCGGTACGCAGGGCGGATAATTGGAAACGCGGACACGTTTTCAAACGTCACGTTGTACGACTTATTTGATCGGGACTCAATTTTTATGATGATATTTGCTGCCCCCCCGACTTTCGTTTCGCCTTAATATTACGTGGGTAACACTGAAAATGTTTAGAACTGGCCAGTTACAAATATTGCTAATAAAAACTTTTTTGAATTTCAATTTTAGAACTCTTTGGTAACCTAATTAATGTACCTAGTATTATTTTTGTGAATTGGCGGCAAATCTCAAACTATTGTTACACGTGAAAGTAATAATAAATAACCTAACGCGAGAAAATTTTCGATCAATGATTTATTATGACAACAAATTATTTTATTATGACATTGGCAACAAAAAATGTAGAAACATTAAGCCGTTTTTTCATTATCTAAACATTTTCAGTGTTACCTAGGTATTTTTACTTATTCTACCTTTTTAGTAGCTACATACCAATATATGGAACATTTTGCTATGCTTCAAGTATGCTTCGAACCTTAGCAAAATTCAAAAATAATTTATTCATGAATGACTTATGAACGTCAAAAATAATGTAAATGAAATGATTCTAATTTTACTCGTACATTTACTGCCAGTTATCTAATTAAGGGCGTAGAACGGGAGAGAAGAACTGGCAATAACCTATCCGCTATTCTCACTACGGTTTTTTTTTTAATTTAGACTACGGGCAAGACGCTCACCTGATGTTGAGTGATACAGCCGCCCATAAAACAAATAGAAATATAAAAACAAAAATTAATATAGAATATACTGTATGGCATATCTTTAACTGTATATAGTAAGTAGATATAAATATAGAAATGAAATGGTATTTATTTATGATGACGTCAAAATACTTAGCCCATTGTCACCTCATTTCCTTTTGTCAAAAACTTTACCGAAATAGAGCCTATATATATACAGGCTATATATATATATATACATACTGCGCATCTCATTTCTAAAAAGCACGATATGAAGAAAAGCATGATGTTGTAATAAGGCTAACGTGCCATGTAACTACCAGCCTCGCAGACGGTTGCAAGAGATTACGCGTGACATCACACCCTTGTCATTGTGACGCCTCGTTGCCACCTGTATCAAAAGCGTAAAGGCAAACGGAGATTTTTCCGTAAAAGGTATATTTTTGTTAACGACAGCAAAAAATAAGGGTTGATGTAAGTTTTTATGTTCTCCTGTTCCTTTATAATTTCGTAACTTGCCCTATTTATTTTATAGCTACTAGCTGATCCGGCAAACGTCGTTTTGCCATGTATATCATTTATAATAAAAAATAGGAGTTGATCGTAAAGGGGTGAAAATTAGAGTTTGTATGTATTTTTTAATGCATATGCATAAAAAAATAAAGAGTAAATTTTTTATTTAAAATTAAAAAAAAAAAATTAAGCGGTCTACCCTTAACATTTAGGGGGATGAATAAATGTTGTCCGTTTCTCAGACATACCCAATATGCACACAAAATTTCATGAGAATCGATTGAGCCGTTTCGGAGGAGTTTAACCACAAACACCGCGACACGAGAATTTTATATATTAGATAAATCAGCCTCTTCCTTTTCCTTTGTTTTATTTCGACGTTACCACTATTATCAGCCATCTTTTATCGAGTTCAGAACTAGCAAATGGCGCCAAAATACAGCTCACGATTGCGCGGCGATCCTGCAGATAATTTGAAATTGGAATACGCCATAGACACAATGGAGTCTCATTTACAAAAATAAAAGACGAAAACATCTCGCTGGTTCATCTCGTTGATTCGGACTTGAAATATGTGAATACTTTTTAATTTTGTTTACAATCATTTTATTTGCTAATTTAACTATGTATGGGGGGCCTCATAGCCTAGCGGTCTTATTAAGTGGCAGCTAGGTGAGGGGTACCGGGTTCGATTCCCGGTTCGAGGGTAAGTTTTAATTTAATTTAAATTTGTTCTCGACCTCTGGGAGGGTTGTGCGGTACCGGGCGAGTGCCATAACCGTACATGGAGGGCACGGTCGAATTTCTAAGGCAAGCAGTGAGTATGCTACCTAAGAAAGGAGACTGTGAAGGTTTAGAAGGTAGCAATACGTTCTAGACCGAGGATGGCAATTACAAGTGCGAATTATAAAAATCTTATACTTGACGCTGGCTAATGCACAAACGGTGCCAGCGCCATAAAAAAAAAACTATGTATCTTAGACAAAATGCGGACGTCTATATAAATAATTTATATTGACAATTAACATTTGCCACTATTGAAATTTGAAATAAGAATATTAAATTTAGGCGCGATTTTCTTGTATATATTCGCTAGATTTTAGAAGGGTTTCGGAATGCGATAAAATTTTATGAAAGCTTACTTTCTAAGAGAATGGGATCTTCGTAGCCTATAATGGCTCTAAGGGTCTATCAAATAACCGTTATTACCTTCGAGGAGGTAGTACTCAACAGCTGTTGTGTAATGAGCTTAGAGATTGCAGGAGCCTTAAGACAACAGACATAAAGTTGATATTTCAATAGCGCGCGGATTAAAGTATATCAAGCGCGTTATTAATTATTATCTCGAAGTTGAAGAGCTTCGATGTTTCTTGAGTTAACGTGGTTGGCGTCGAAGGGAATTATTTTTGAAGTTTATACTTCTTTTGGCGCGTTATGGAAAAATGATGAGAGAATTTTTACGAAGCGCGCGCACACCGTCCCAAAAAACCGACATCCTGTTCAAACGTCGGTAAAACAGTCTGGGCCGCTAGTTGGCGCTTGCCCTGTTTTGTCGACAAGTATCATTGTCTGTCATGGTGTTTTTCAGAGTGTTTTTCAGAGTCGTAAAGCCGTTCCAATGTGATAAAAAATGTGTTTATTGTAAAATATCATGATTAGTACATATTATATTGTTTCAATTGGAAGTGACCATTAAAATGGACAAGAAAAATGCAATTCGAAGAGGAAAACTTCCCTCTAAAGTGCTCGAAGAATATGATTACGCCAAAGAAGTATAACTTCTAACGCGTGTACAAGTACACGTTTTTTTTGTACTATAAGAGGTTTTTTTTAATAAAATCTTTATGTAATGTAATTTGAAAAAACCAGAGTCAATAGAGATTACAAGGATGGGAAGAAGGCCGTTTCGCTGTTCAAATTAATAAGACGAGAGTGTACGGTTTTCTTTTTCATTTTCCAACGGTGTTTACTGCGCTTTTATTAATACAGCCATATTGTTCGCCTGGGAAATGAATTCAAACGAGTGATGAACAGCTGCTGCTTTATACTCCCCTAGTACATGTTTAGATTGATAGTAGGAAATTTTATTTATGTAAAAAAAGGAATACAAAAATTGCATATGCCGTTTTTCATTTGAATTCGACTTAGAAAAGAGCGTACCATTTGTGAAAAGGCCGGAAACGCACTCACGAGTCCTCTGCCATTGAGAGCCTATGGGGTGGCGTATTAGTTATAGTCAGATTAGTCCACTGTTCTATAAAAAAGAAAAATTCTTGTTATTTAAAAAGTTTGGTCTAAGTGGGAGTGTACCTTTAACGCTGGCAGCATTTCCTCTCGCTGCATTGCGATCATCGTTGAGCGAAGAAAGCACTAGCTCTGATGTAACTGGTATTTACTATGTACTTCCCTTTCTTTATAAATACACTATTCAAGTTTTCCACACAAAAAAATATTGTCAATATATGTAAAAAGTCGTTGAATATCCGGATACAAAACTGAGTTTTTTGCATGACATGAAACAAAGCACGAATACGAGTCTAATAGGCAGGAACAAAGAAGGAATATTAAATGGTTAGGAAAAGAAACAGAAAGCAGAAAACAGCAGTGTTGGCACTTGACCTAGTGGCCTGAGGTCGTAGGTTCGATCCCAGGATGTGCACCAATGGACTTTCTTTCCATGTGCGCATTTAATATTTGCTCGAACGGTGAAGGAAAACATCGAGAGGAAACCGACATGTCTTAGACCCAAAAAGTCGACGGCGTGTGTCAGGCACTGGAGGCTGATCACCTACTTGCCTATGAGATTTAAAAATGATCATGAAACAGATTCTCAAATCTGAGGCCTAGACCTAATAAGGTTGTAGTGCGACTGATTTATCATTTTTGTACATATTTTTTAAAAATTTGTAAAAAATCAATACTTTGTAAAAATAAATAATTTGTAAAAATAAATAATTTGTAAAAATATATAATTTGTAAAAATAAATAATTTGTAAAAATAAATAATTTGTAAAAAATCAATACTTTGTAAAAATAAATAATTTGTAAAAATAAATAATTTGTAAAAAATAAATAATTAATCAAAACGTTAAAGTATCAAGAGGTATTTTTATTATTTGACATGATCGGCCATTCTGTAAAACGCCTAAACGTACGGATTATTTGGCACTATCTACGACATATGTAATCAAGATATTCACCTCTAATTGAATGATCAATTTGTTGATAAGCTCGCGCGATGTTTGTTCAATTGTTACACTAATTTGCTTGGCTCACTTTGAATCATGATTGTTTCCGACCGTCGTGTGATAATTTGAACTTCATTGTAATTGATTTGTGAACTATGAGAACTATTTGATTATTAAAGGAAACTTCTAGGCGCATGAGGGTAAAATTTTTACGCATGAAACGCAATAATAAATAATATTAGCGTCACGAAGTAAGCAGCGTTTTTGTCGAAGAAAAGGGAGAGAGCGATTGAGTCCGATTAAGAGAGTGACAAGGAACCTTATAGAAATTCTATTTTTAAAATTAAAATTTCGTAAAGAGAATTTATGAAATGAGTAGGTATTTATATTTTTTGCAAAATTATTTATTGAAATATCAAATGACGAATTGTAAATTTATTTCTGGAGAAATAAATTTAACAAATTAAATTTATAATTTGTATTAATTTTCGACACTTAATATTTTAATGGCAATTAAATTCCTAAAATATCGACCTTTTTCCTCCTTCTATGTCTCGGAAATCTGTCGGAATTGTATAATGTATAATTATGAACAAAACTTAAAAATTAGTTTGCCAAAGAAGTATCACTTCTGACATGTGTACTTTGTACGCACGCGCTTTTTATATAAATTTTATAATATATGAGGAAGAAGAAGAAACTTCATCTGAACGGGAGCTCCCCAGTACCAGCTCTTCCGCTTGACCGTATTTAACGAAGAGCGATTCGAATTGTCGACAAGTCACTTTCCGAGCGGCTTGATCCCTTGGCCTTGCGTAGAGATGTGGGGCGTCTGCATCTTCTACCGCATTAACCATGGAGAGTGCTCAGATGAGTGATTCGGATATTTGCAGCTGAGTTTCATCATAGGACGTCAAGGCAGAATACCATATACCATCCATATTGGCACCACCTGCCCACTGAATTATTTCGGAACCCATTCTACTTGGAGTCCATTAAGAAAAGAGTGTTCTAATTCTTAAAAGGACGCACTTGCCTTATAGAAGTGAGTGTCCATGGGCGACGGTATCACCGAATATCAGATGAGCCCGTTCGCTGTTATATAAAAAAAACTAGTTTTACTACTACTGTAATTTGTAAATTGCGTACCACGTATGAATGAATGAATAAGAGTTGTAATTATTCTTTTGTACTAGGAATATATGAATCTCATTTACTGTAATGTACTAGGAATGAATAAAGAGCTGGTAATTACATCGTTCAAATAGTATAAAAGAATTTTATCGATTTATAACTTATTATTTCAAGGAACTTATTTTTGCTGTTGAATTAGGCAGGGTAGATTGGTGATGTGCGTTATAATTCTGGCCGCACCCATGGATTTTTACTTGCACTTTATATAAACCTTAACCAAAATATATTCTAATTAAAATCACAATACAATATAAATTCCTCGATACAAAAGAACACAGTCGCTTCTAACTTTTGTCTAATTACGTTTTTAATCAATCATGGCGAGTATTATGGAGACAAAAATCTATTGAATTTCAGCATATTAGTTTGTTGTTGAATAATATTTCGTTTTAGGCATGTAAATATAAGAAAAGTGCATTGCAGTAATACGCTGCACAAATGCGCAGTGCGGCATTGTTACGTGGTTCTGCTGCCCTGGTAATGCCACTGCAATCGCTTTTCATAAAATTTTCTGCTTAAAAGATTGCACAGATGATCGATAAATATTGTGTAAACACCGACCAGTTCTAAGTTCGGTTTCTATATCCAATATAGGTTCTTGCTACGACTTGTATTAGGTATTTATATTTCAACAAACGACTGGTATTTTGGATATAGAAACCGGAAGTATCTATCTATCCATATTTATTAAGAAATACTAAAAATAAAATTCCTTTTTTCCAGGTAAGTTACCAGGATATCACATTTATGCAATAAAGTTACCAGGCAAGTATAAAATAAGAGGGGTATAGTTTGCAATATCGGAGATAAATCACTGCTGGGGTGCGTCGAAGCGAACCTAATGGTTGCGTGATTGAATTGCACATCTTCGTCGCTTCGTCGCCCTTAGTATATCGAATTAATTTGCCACGCTCCACTGATTTATCCCTCGCAATTTTTTCTAATCATATAAGGTGACATGAGCGAGAAATAGGCAGAAAATTATATATAATCCTGTATTTCTTTAGTAAACAAAATTCAAAAACTCACATCGCTGTTATGTGTCGAAAATAAAATAAAAATTTTTGCGTGTACTAGGTGTATGTATACACGTAAGAAGTGAAACTTCTTTATGACCTTATTTTTCGAAAAATGATCTACTATATGCGACTTTACAGAAATTGGTTAAATAAAGTTAAATTAGATAAAGTTTAACAAAAGGCTTTTATTATCATAGACATGAATACAAATACAATTATTTCATTTTACCTTATTACTACTAAGATTATTAAAGAATTGCATTAATTGTAATAGAATTATTACTATCATTGTTATCGTTATTATATATTTTTGTTATTAATGGCTTCGAATCTCTTCGGATCAACCGTGGTAGGGACAAGAAAAAGATGGCGTGTAACCGAAAAACGTGACGATTTGCTACAAAATTTCTCCCATACGTCGATAAAAAATTCATTCTAACGCCGATAAAGAAGTTTGACTTCAAAAAGCAACATGGCGCGTAACGGAAAAATGTGACGCGTAACGAAAAAATGTTACACTAAATTTTTTTCCAACCCCGATAAAGAAGTTTCACTTCAAAAACTTGTCTTTTATCTATAAATTAGGAATAAGGATGTCTATTGAAGTCTATGGTTGATGTTTTTTTGATTACTATAATAATTATAGCTTTATCGCTGAAAAATAAATATCCTAGTATATAAAATTGAGAATAAACAGTAAACACTAATCGGCAAGCCGGTTAATTTTTGTTTTACAGCTTATCCTTGTATATAGGCCTCCTCTAAGAGCATCCACTCTTCTCGGTGTCTAGCTTTAAGTAGTAATAATGCCAGCTGCTCTACCTATATCATCTTCCCATCTCTTTCTTTGTCTTCCTCGTTTTATTTTGTCATAGCGAGGAAGCCATTCTTTCTCTTTTTCATCAATTTATCTTTGTCTTCTCTCATAATGTAGTCCACTTCCATTTCAGTCTTTTACTAGAAGTAACGGCATCTAAAAACATGTCTTTTGACAAACTTAGTTTGTTGTTTTGTTTGTCAATGAGTGACCAAGTTTGACATGCATATATAAGGCACGGCAATTTTTTAATAATAGTTTTTCTTTACTTCCGACAATAACCTTTTGATTACTAGTGCGAATAAATTATGAATACCCAACGGGGAAGTCAGAACGGCAAACGGCAAACCTGATGCCCATGAACACACTGCCAGAAGGCAAATATAGGCTTTGTAAGAATTGGTACGCTCTTTTCTTAAAATACCATAAGTCGAATTGGTTCGGAAATACTTCAGTGGGCAGATTAGCAGACACAGAGAAGAGAGAGTAATTTTAACTCATTCTCGTTAAACAAATGTAAGATATTTTTTTAAATCTCTGTAATATCCTAAGTATTTCGCTTTTGAATGGGTTTTGGCGCTGGTCCAAATCAATAAAGATAGCTTTAATCGCTTGTTCTTGACACCAGCTCTTTAACAGATGAGTTGTGAGACAACTTTAAAAGAATTTATGAAAATAAATTCGAGACGGGAAAGAAAAAAAACATACAGATAATTGTGTAGTTGGTTATTTAAACATAATCTTTTCAATTTCAAATTATAAATATTTAAAACAGTTATTTTTAATCACGTCAATTTTAAAATATTAAATCTCAATTTAATATTAACATCCGCCATCTTGTCCTTCATGTTCCGAGGTTGTTTTAATACAACGTTGAATTGGATTAACGGTAATTTGGCATTTAAATAAACAATAACTCTAAAAATACAAAGAAATACACAAATACAATAAGGCAATGAACAAAAAAACTGGTATACACGTAGGGTTTTCGTTCAAAAAACAAAAAATAAAAGTTTTTTAATTGTCTGCAATTTCAAGGTATAAAAAGGTTCGTATATTAAAAATATATTAAAAAAAATAATAATCATAAAACCTTTTTATTTTTTGCAAAAGAACAAAGTAAACTTTATAAGGGTATACAGAGTATAACCTTTATAACGTAAAATTTAGTCTGCCGTGGTCTCTATTAAAGGAGTCTGCGGGTCCATCGGTCAAAAGTCAAAAATCATTTATTCATATAGGTAACACAATGTACACTTATGAACGTCAAAAAAGAAATATACATTGAATGCTTCTAATTTTACATTTACTGCCAATTCTCAAATCAACGGCGTAGAACGGAAGAGAAGAACTGGCAATAAACTCTCCGCCACTCTTTTTAATCGCCAAGTTTTTTGTTTTACACAACGTTTGTAAGGAGCTGCAACCATGATGGTTCATGCTGGAACCGTGGTTCTTCCCCATGCGCGCTATGTGTAAATCTGTGTCACTTGCCAGTTCAAAATATAACATATATATAATATAATATAATAGAAGTAATTTGAACAAAATCGTTCAAAAACTTTCAACAGTGTTCTTATGAAAAATAAGGTTGAGAAGAAATTAGCCTTTTCAGTCTTGTCCTATTGTTTGACATTGTTTTACTTTCTTTTGTTATAATTTAATTACACTTAATGTCTTTAATTACTCTCGTGAAAGTTTTCTTTCGTAAATCTCTCTCTTTAATCGGCAGCTCATTCTGGTGGTCAGCGGAAAATCTTTTTCCACCGGTTTTTTGTCCAGCGTCTCTCTTATGACAGTGTTCGTATATAGGAACTTTTTAATCATTGGCCCTTGGCTAGGGATGATCGATGTTAGAAAAACAGCGATATTGACATCGATGTCATAATCAAAAGCTCGATCGATGTTCGATATTTATCGAAAACCGAACATCGATGTTGGACATACATTGATGATTTTTGCATTAATAATTGACAAAGAAATAAAATACAGTGAAATGGTTCGAAATTTACTAAGAAATAGAACAAATTATTACATATTCCGATATTTTTTATCAACTGACTGAAAGTAAAGGTCACTGAAAGAAAAGTAAATTTAAAAAAGAAGAACCTTTTAATATATTTATTTGTTGATAAAGAGTAGTGAGGAAGAGTGAGAGAGAAAAAGCGAGCGAGACTACGAAGAACGAACGAAGGAAAGAACCTGCCTTGCGATTCTGCAACTCACTTTTCGAACTCACACAGCGGTTTTCGCATCGGCCGTCTCGCTCAAATCAGTCGTGAAGCAGTTATTTTACGATTTGGCAGTAAACTACAAGCTCCACCTTGTCAGAATGCCAATTCTATCATGCCGCTGTGTGAGTTCGAAAAGTGAGTTACAGAATCGCAAGGCTGGGCGCAAATAATGAAGACGCGTTCAAAATTTTCATAAACCTGATTTGCCGATGCGTTCATAGATGACATACCTACTTTGTTTCGTAAGTTGCATTGGTCTTGGTTTTTGATCTTCATTTGTGCTTTTCTTTTCTAATAAATTGTTTATGGTTACACTATGTACCACGGAATAATTGTAATCTAGTGACCGACATCACAGGGGCTCGTGCTAGATGAATTTTGTCACAACCATACTTCTGTCATGATTCATGAATTTTTATTATAAGTTTAAAATTTTATTATAATTGATATATTATTCAAGCTCGTTTCTTACACGTTGTATCTATTGATTATTTGTGTTTAATTAATGTAATTAATTAGTGTTGGTTTAGATAGTTGGAGTTATTAATCATCGCTATGAAAATTAATTAATATCGCACGGAAGACTTGCAAAGGATATTTTTGCAGATTACTCAAACAATATAGTCAACTTTAGTCGAAGTTGTATTACTGATAATGTATTAATTATACAAATATACAACGCCCATGGGCAACCGTGACTCATTTGCTTTGTAAAATTATTATATGTACTAAAGTTTGACTTGTTTTTTTATATTAGCTGCCCCCGCGAACTTCGTTTCTCCTTAATGTGATTTTACTTAGCCTACCTTTTTAGTACATATCAACGTGAAACATTTTGCTATACTACCCCAGAGACTGTTCGGTTTTCTGGAATGAAATTATTTTAGGTTTTTCTGTGATTTGTCTCTATATAAACCTGACAGTTCAAGCCATAAGATTTAATTAACTAATAAAAAATATTGGTTGATCGTAGAGGGGTGAAAATTAAGTATGTATTTTTGCTGTATCATAAAAAAATTACAATAAACATTAAGGGGTTTGAAAGATAGATAGTAGCCGTTTCTCACACTGAGTATGCATAACAAATTTCATAAGAATCTGTCAAGCCGTTTCGGAGGAGGGAACGAACATTGTAAGACGAGAATTTTATATATTAGACTAGCTGACCGGGCAAACGTCGTTTTGCCATGTATATCATTTATAATAAAAAAATAGGGGTTGATCGTAGAGGGGTGAAAGTTAGGGGTTGTATGTATTTTTTAATGCTGTATCAGAAAAAAATAGATATTAAAAATTTTGTCTAAAAAAATTATTGGTTGTTTGTAAAGTAGGTTTACGATCGAGATGTTTACGTGATAACGTCTTATTGGTGATATAAGTTTTTGGGAAGTAAGGTATTAATGAAGATAACAATTTTTTCAAATTTTAAATTACATCTATCGTTTTATTCACACTTTTGATGATAAATTTCGGGTGTAAAATGACAAGTTTACTTATTCGACTATGATATACATTTTTCTTCATACATACATTCATACAAATCTCCATTCGTTTGTATGCCGCTAGAGTGAGAGAGACGGGAGATCGGTCCGTCTCTCTCTCGTTATACCTGCGATCGCGCTCGTGAGGTTTTGGTGTGACACAAGTTTCTGAACATGTCACCCGACTAAAACGATTTTAAAGACGTTATCACGTCAAAATGAAAAAAATTAACAAAAAACGAGAATTTTATATATTAGATAAATCAGGCATATGCTGTTGCTGACATTTTAGGCATTATCTCTACAACTTTTGTCTAGAGATCGAATCGTTCGTTAGAAACGTTTTCGTTATATCTGGAGATTGCACCATAAAACCCCACTAACTTAACCAATATAAGATAGGCACAATAGGGTGATACAATAAACATGCAAAATCTCTTTTGCTATTCCCAAATTTTTAGAACGAAATTACTCTTCTGTCTCTTTTCATCACAGTGCAAACACAATTCGACAGAAAGAGACGAAAGATTACTAGAGTGAAATAGGACTGAAATAGATTTTATGTGTAGTAATAGTTAGGGGATAATCTGCAGATAAACATGATTAAGGCTATATATCTATGGAAACCGCGGAAATGGCCTTATTAGCGAGATTTGTTTGTGTGTACACTAATTACCTCTGTAGTAGGTATTGTGAAGCTTACGAACTCACTAATTAGTACCAGCTTAATTGAGATCTAGGATAAAACGTTTTTAATCCAATAATGGAAGCGAATAACTTGGAACTAGTTTAAAATAAATTATTAGAATTCTCTTAAAGTCTTAAGAATGAAAGTTGAAGCGATATTTCGTAAAATAAATGACGCCTGTGTACTTATTATATCCTGGTATTACTTTTATTATGAACTAGCTTATACGAGATGTCTTTAAACCTGGTCGTGGGTTTGAACCCCGGTAAAACAAACTCAAGTGCGCCTAAAATAATAATTATAATTTAGGTTTGAGTCCTAGAAACATTCATCCATTTTTAAAGAGATACATACACACACATTGAAAATTTTATACAGAAATAATTGTTGTTTTTCCAAGGACCGAAGGACTTCTTCAACTGAGTCCATCTCTATCTTGAGTATTCTTCTCCCAATCTTCCCATCAACTTCTTTAAGTTCTCTTCTTTAAACTTCTTTATATGTTAATTTGTTGCACGCATATCAGCTTAGGTGGCACAAGTTTTAGTGGTTCGTTGCAGAAATATATATAATACAGTTGACAATTAAATGAATAGAGGACACCGTGAGCCATTTTTGTCAAAAACCCTCCATCGTTTAGTCGATACCAACTCCGGGGAAATAAATACAGATAATGCAACTTTCTCTACAGCTGTCATACTTTTTGACATCCAACCCCTTTTGTCTTCAGTCACCGTGACCACGCACGCTGTAAAGCACGCGAAACGTCGGATATATTTAAAATTATGTTAAATAATTGTAAATTTATAATAATACATAACTTTAATCCGGTTAAAAAGTATTTTCTTGAAAAGTAGGGCCACTGGTAGGCCTTATCGCTTTCGAGCGATCTCTTTCCACACCACTGTGAACCACAGAAAAAAGTACGTGCGTACAGAGTACACATTTCAGAAGTGAAACTTCTTTGTAAATTATTACTAAGGTAAAAGCCCCAATAGATGATCATGTACCAATATATCATCACTCCATGTATTTGTATATCTATATTCACACTGTTTACTGCACTGACAGAATTGCCATCTAAAGTTTTAATATGTAACTACTAAACGAATACATCAAGAAAGCGTGTATTTTTCTCTCTCTCTCAATCTTTCTCACTATAGCTCTCCTACACCTCTCGCTCCATGGCACTGCGCGTGATGCGAAGTTCGCTCTATCTCACTCTCTCTCAATCGCTCTCTCCCTTTTCTTCGACAAAAACGCTTATCTTCGTGACGTTTCATCCGTAAAAAATTACTCTCACGCGCGTAAAGAGGTTTCACTTCAAAAAAATAACTAAATATATAAGACATAATATAGTTATTAAAAACTAATGAAACTAAATAAAGCAATTAAAGCTTATGTAAACAGTGATAAGGACGTAGAGGCATAATACGAAATTCCACCCGTATCACCTCGACGTCCGCCGTTCCACAACTGAGCGTTTTTCAAGGCAGTTTTTGCCGCGCACAACCACTATATGGAACCAGCTGCCCACTGAAGTATTTCCGAACCAATTCGACTTAGGGTCCTTCAAGAAAAGAGCGTACCTATTCTTAAAAGGCCGGCAACGCACTCGCGAGCCCTCTGGCATTGAGTGTCCATGGGCGGCGGTATCACTTAACATCAGGTGAGCCTCCTGCCCGTTTGCCCCCCGTTCTATAAAAAAAAAGTGTGTGTGTGTCAGCTACGACGCACGATTGGAGTTTACTCCTTACGAACGATAAAATGGCGATAATGTTCTTTGGCAGTCGACCATATTTTCATACTAAAGAATATATGTTTTTATAATATAAGGTTTGTAGTAGTAATAAAACGTACCTACATCATCTATGCCCAAATAGGATTTTCTTTCTGTGACCAAAGTTACGAGAGAAGAGAAGAATAAGAATGAACAATCTTTTTAGTTTTATTATATTAACTCTATGGCACGCTAGAAAATCTACTTTTATTTTTTACACCTGTCAACACTGACAATGTTTTAACGTGGCTGTCAAAACGTGAATTCAAAATAGAAAAGTCTGTGTAATGTATTCCATCTCATTCTTTTACACCTTCAATCCATTTGTCTCTTTCTACATAACGCCTCAACTTTTCGTGTTACACTTGATTTTACTCCTCATAAAATTTCCGTGCAGGGCCTTATAACTCAAATCGTTTCTTAAGGAGTAAACTCCAAAAAGTATAAAAAAAGCAACTTATATATACTTTAATACATATTCTCGATTTCGTAAATTAAAAAGACTGTTCAATAGAACTCGGTATGGAATTGAAATTTTTTGATTAAATCTCTCAATGCAACATTTTCATGTTTGATTTTGTGGCAAATATTCGTTTGCCTTTTATGAAATACGAATACTTATTAATATTCTATGATCGTAAATCATGCGATTTGAAAACGATTCATACATTTTAATTAATTGTGGGATTATAATTTGCAAGTATTTGTTTGCTTATATGTTAGGCAGTACAGTCGAATTCTTTTATAAGTACATATATCGGGGCCTCATAGCCTAGCGGTCTTATTAAGTGGCAGCTAAGTGAGGGGTACCGGGTTCGATTCCCCGTTCGAGGGCAAGTTTTAATTTAATTTAAATTTGTTCTCGGCCTTTGGGAGGGTTGTGCGGTACCGGGCGAGTGCCTAAACCGTACATGGAGGACACGGTCGAATTTCTAAAGACAAGCACGAATTATAAAAAATCCTATACTTGACGCTGGCTCATGCACAAATCGTGCCAGAGCCATTAAAAAAAAAGTACATATATCACATTATATTTGATTTATTATCTATAAATTCAATTCTAGTGTCACAGTGTTTGTGACCTCCGAAACGTCAAGAAATAAAGTACCGATTTTAAAACGCCTGTATCACTTTACATTCGATCAGCCTTCTTCCGATTTGCTCCCTGTTTTATAAAACAATTGTTGTCGGACGTTTGGTCCCAAATCCACATGAGGAGATGCGGCCCATTGGAGATTTAGGGACACACCCATTTCATAAATACGAGATACATTTACATGAGGTTGTATGGAGTGTACCCATTTTACCCAGTAATGTATCCAACTTTGTTTGTCTTTGGTATGGTAGGACACAACAAGATACAGGTAAGGAGGGACCTTACTATCGGTAGATATAGAGGTAGAATAATGCGGAAATGTTGGAGAGACAGGCTGCGTGTTTCAAATAATCACACTCGGCGTGGTAAGCGGTCGCAATTGCTGGCAGTGACTCGAACGCGTACGAATTTACCCAGAGAAGCACCATTTACGCGTGTTTTGCGCACCCTAAACACTATTGCTTGTGAGACGGATATGTTAACGTAAAATTTTAAACACCGTTAGATTGTAATCTATCTCGCGAGATTATAAACTGTCGAAAGAACAATCAAGTGGCGCGCGGCATATTCCGTTCACCCAATCAGCGCGCGAGGAGCGATCCGTTTCACAATTTGACGGTTTCACTTCGATAGATTACATCTACCGAATAATAATACGTTAAATTGTAAGCACTTCGTTGAGGTTCACAATCTTTCGACAGTTTACAATCTCGCGAGATAGATTACAATCTAACGGTGTTAACAATTTTACGGTGACAGATATATTAAGTTGCACACTGGCTGAATTCACAAGAATTTCATTATTTATAATTAGTTGTAAAATGGTTTAGGTTTTAAATTTTTACTTGTAATATTTATATTATACTCTCTAAGAAAGATTGAAGGGTGTGCTACAAGTCTCATTATATGATAATTATGATTATTATGCAATCCGTTTCCGGCTAAAATAATTTGTCACACTAATAGTCGCGAATTGTGCGACCAGCTGCCGTAATAAGACCGCCAGTAAATCAATTTTGGTTGCGGGACCCAAATACGACCCTGGGCGAACGATCGGTCCCCTTTCGGGACTCGATTTTATTAAATTCAATATAATGTTGTAGGTCCCCGTCGGGTTGCTTCCAATTGAAATTTGTTTATGTATTTTTACTATATACTGTGTTCGCGGTCGTAGCAGGAGAGCTTGAATATTTTTTCAGTAAATGTACTTTTAAATGCAAATATAATGAGACATGGTATCGCGGACTTTTGTGTTTTGATGTCTTCTATTAAACTGTAGTACATCACTTTGCTCTATTGTCAATAGTTTCCGTAGCGGACGCGATTTAGTAATTTTATTAGTCTTTTTCACAACTTGGGATTTCACTCTACACCCTAACTTTTTTTATTATTATAGTTCGATATATAGGTATGTAGGTATAGATTTTGCAACTGTCATTTTTGGCTTCAACTTCGTATAAAGAAACAAATGAACACTTAATCCATTTAATAACATTTAATAATACAGACAATACTAACAAATAATGTTAGTATTGTCTTTTATTGACATAACCTTTACACATTTAAAGAAAAAACTTTTTAACCGGATTAAAGTTATGTATTATTATAAATTTACAATTATTTAACATAATTTTAAATTCATCCGACGTTTCGCGTGCTGTAGAGGGCGTGGTCACGGTGACTGAAGACAAAAGGTGTTGGATGTCAAAAAGTATCACAGCTGTAGAGAAAAGTTGCATTGTCTACGTACCGGTGTCGACAAATAATGTTATATAATACTTTATAGTGTAATTTGGAATCTGTTACATAATCTCAGACTCAGAGTCGACACTTAGGGCTAAGTATGAACGTACGTTTAAGTTTTGCGTTGTAACTTAAAATAAATTCGTCAAATTATTGTCTTCTTTTTTTTTATACAACAAACGGGCAATAGATGTTAAGTGATACCGCTGCATATGTACACTCACACTGCCATAAGGATCGCAAATGCGTATACGGCTTTTATTATTGATACACTCTTTTCTTAAAATACCCTAAGTCGAATCGGTTCCTAAATACTTACATATACGTACGTCTAAAATCGACCCATGAAAACTCTAATAAATTCCAGAAAGCTCGCGATTGTGTTCTCGGCCTTTTAAGAATTAGTTACGAGTACTCTATTTATTGTGTTATTAATTTATAATAAATAATTAATTGATTTATAATTATTTTTTTATTGGAAATCGGAATTACTTTTAGGTATTATTTTTCTCGGTACCAGGCGTACATAGCTTATAAGTAGGTGGAATTTAGCGTGAATAAAACAAATTAATCACAGTGACGTTCCCATGAGACGGCAAATAGAGGACAGTTTGCTTAGGACTTGGTGAAGGACGAAAGAACAAAAACAATTCAATTACCAAGCCGTGTTGGAGCATCTGCGGCCTAAACCGATAAATTTAATATATAATTAGCTTTGCGCCCTATGTTAATATTTGCTTGGCTAATAATCAAGGGTCTAATTGGTTTAAAATTGTAATAATTGGCGACCGCTGTATTAATTGATTTCTCTCTATTTGCGGAACATTTCACATAGAAACCATAAGACACACATAGAAACAATTAACAATATTCTTAATTCAAATTTACTGACAAGTATCACGTCAAGGGCGTGGAACAGAACTTGTAGTAAAATCCACGACTGAGCGTTTTTCAAGGCAGTTTTTGCCGGGCACCAGCACTTTGTGGAACCAGCTGCCCACTGAAGTATTTCCGAACCAATTCGACTTAGGGTCCTTCAAGATAAGAGCGTACCACTTCTTGAAAGGCCGGCAACGCACTCGCGAGCCCTCTGGCATTGAGAGTGTCCATGGGCGGCGGTATCACTTAACATCAGCTGTCTCCTGCCCGTTTGCCTCCTATCTATAAAAAAAAAAAATCACCGCCACCCTATAAAAGTGTTTTTTTTTACGAAATGTTTGAAAGGAACTGCTATCATCACGAACAGATCAACAGATCATTCTATACTTTACTAGGATCTTCAGCGTTACAGCTGTCCCGTGGCTTTTCAATTTGTTTTGACATAAGAAAAACCAAGAAAAACCTGGCTTGATTTCTGTCTGTTTTGTGATCTATTTTTAGCGCAAGTGGGTGAGCCTTCTATGACATCTATACTATTAAGAGGAGAGATATGTATGTAAGTCCTACGCGCTCCTAAACAAGACTGCTATGGTTACATTAATACAAACCACAGCGGTTTTCAAATGTAACTTATTATGATTGTATTATATTTTTTTTGTAAAATAAAGAAATTAAAAAAAAGTATGTTTGTAACGAATTATCTCAAAAAATACTGGACCGATTTTAATAATTCTTTCAAAATTTGAATGCAACATTCACTGATTAATATAGGCTATTTTTAAAACAGTCTAATAAAACCTACAAAGAAACCAAAATTATGACGATTAAACAACTATATTTCTCTCTAAACTCTAATTAAAAAAAATTAAATAACTCTCTCCATAGTCAATCAATCAAAAAAATGAAACACACCACTACACGCAATACTCGTCGAGCGAGTTTGCTTATCTTGCCCAAGCCGCGCACAAATTATTTGAAGAAGTCCATTAAGTAAGTGTGCAATTATTAAGCCAATTACCGTTTAAAATTCGTAATATTAGCGCATTTAACCAATTCAAAAGGGCATTAATCATATCAGAATGAGCCTAGTAGTTTCGGAGCCTATTCATTTCAAACAAACAAAAAATCAAATCTGTCCTCTTTATAATATTAGTATAGAAAAATTTAAACATTTCACAGTAAGCTTGCTGTACATGCTTTCTAAATAGATAATAGCAAAACATATAATACTTTAAGCCATAATAAATACATAAAGCGTTATGTTTATAATGTACTAGCCGTTTCGCGCCCGCTTTGCTGGACGAATTAAAATAAATTTTATGTTTCATTATTTTATTTTTTTTCATATTTTTATTATTCTTCTTTTTAACTTCCCGCTAAGAAAATTGAAATATTTCGAAAATCGAGTTTTTAACAGATGTTGACGTTTAGAGGTTCTAGGAAGCCTCCCCGAATGTTTCCGCGGTGAAGTCCGTATGGATAAATTTTCATAAAAGTAAAACAGCAATAAAAAAATGAAGGAACGTTGGAATTTAATAAATAAATAGCCATAAACCATCTAGGAAAAAAATCGCATCGAACGGCAGTAGTTTCATGTCGATACGATCAGTAGTTTAGGCGTGAAGGAGCCTCAAACGAAGACCATTTTTCTTATATATATATAGATATAGTATAGTATAGAAAAATTTAAACACACATTTCACAGTAAGCATGCAAGCTGTACGTGCTTTCTAAACAGATAAAAGCAAAACATATAATACCTTAAGTCATAATAAATACATACAGCGTTATGTTTATAATGTATTAAGTTTTCCGCCGGCGGCTGAATACTTAAGCACAGCCCCCGTAGCGCAAACAACAGCAGAACAAAGTTTCCATACATTCTTAATTCCCCTCAGAATTATCATACGAAAACTAATTATCTTCTGTTAATTAAATTTTCAACATCTATTTTCTTGTGTAGCAAAATCAAAATTCATTTAAATTGAATACCAGTGGCGCTACAACCTTTTGGATCAGCCCTGCGATTCTGTAACTCACTTTTCGAACTCACACAGCGGTTTTCGCATCGGCGGTCGCTCTCAAATCAGTCGTGAAGCAGTAATTTTATGATTTGGCATTCTGATAAACAATAAACTACAAGCTCCCACCTTTTCGTGAGAGTTCGAAAAGTGAGACAGAATCGCAGGGCTGGGCAATATTCTTGTATCGGTTTCGAGGTTATGTGTACCATCCGTTTGAAATAGTTCAGGCCATTTTCGACACCAGAAGAATTGGCAATAAATTCTTCGTCACTCTTTTACATACAGTTTCCTCTCGAAGAAGAACGTTGACCACGAAACGTATGCAATAATTGTCCAAAGTAGTTATAATGCAATCAATTGTTTCTATATTGCGTAACGGGTTCTATGAGGCCTATCTAATATAAAATTCTCGTGTCACAATGTTCGTTCCCGTACTCCTCCGAAACGGCTCGACCGATTTTTTTTTATCCATCTGCAATCAGCCCCTTTATCAGATTTTATAAGAAATAATGGCAAGTAGGGAACTCAAATCCAATATTTTTTTTATTCCCTTCTTATGTATTTTGTATGCATATTCAGTAAGTCTGAGAATCGGATACTATCTATCTTTCAAACCCCTAAATATCAAGGGTGGTTCAACCCTTAAATTTTTATTTTTTAGATAATTTTTTTTTGTTACGATCGACCCCTATTTTTTATTATTGTAGATAGTTATTTTTATTAAACTAAAAAAAATGATTCCTAGAAATAAACATGGCAAAACAAACGTTTGCCGGGTCAGGTAGTATGATATAAATAAATCAAAGAATTTGACAGTTTTTCTCTAATCGCTCAACGGAGAAATATTCCGCAGAAAAACTCAAAGGAGTAATAAAAATAGATCAATCGCGATCAGGCGAGAGTGGCGTAAACCCACGCAAATGCGTCACATTCGCGTATTTCAATATCTGATAAATCTGAAAGGGTTATATTATTTTCTTGTCATGACAAGCTTGCGATCGCATATTGTCGATATTAAAAATATTTTGGATATCAAGCGGGCCCCACCGCTCCTACGAACAATGGAATACAGACGAAGAGGGCAACAACGTGGAAAGGGCCACCAGGGAAAAGAAGTCGCCCTCTTGGTGAGCTTAAAGAACTTGGTGGAAAGGATTGGGAGGGAAATGCTCATGATGGAGAGAGTTGCCAGTTGGAGGATACTCTATACAAGGTCCTTGGAAAAATATATAATTATTTCTGTATACATGAGGTCGTAGATTCGATCCCCGACCACAAGTAGACTTACTATGTGCGCATTTAGCACTCGTACGGTGAAGAGACATCGTGAGGTTTGGCATGCCACAAATCACAGGACAGAAGATCACCTACTTGTCTATAGTCGCGTCCAGACCGGCTGAACAACACAACACCAAATGGCTCCCGGGTTCGATCCCCGGCTGAGACAAACATCGATGTGATGAGCATTTGGTGTTGTGCTTAGGTCTTGGGTGTTAAAATATGTCTTTAATATGTATGTATATCCGTTGCCTAGTACCCATAACACAAGCTTCACCAGCTTAGCATGGACTAGGTCAATTGGTGTGAATTGTCAAAAAAAAAAAAAAAAATATAAATTTTGACTTACCAGTTTTGATGAAAGGGACCTGCAATGGTCCCTATTATTTGGATTACAGACCCTTCCAATATATTTGAAATGACAACACGCGATACGTGTAAATAGGTCAACAGTTATCGGCGCGAAACAATAAGTACACTTAGTTATTTCTATAACGAGGGTACTACACACGTGTTTAGAGTGTTTTTGTTATTAAAAGGTTTTCATTTGCAGATTTTGTAGCCTTAAGGACCTATCCTATCGCCAAACTCCAAAAAAGTACATTGTTTCTTTCCATTTTTCGTCATCGTTTCTTGAAGGAGGGCAAATGGAAATAAATATATGGTGGAGTTGAGTAGTTTATGTATCCATTTTGAAAGACGATTTAAATAACTTCGCTCGATAGAAAAAAAATCCAAATATAGCCAATTTCTAACACTTTGAAATCATTTTATGACGAAAATGTATATAAAACATAATTTTGAAATTTACACCATATATTTTACCGCAAGCCAAGTAATCCATTTCAGAAAAAAAATGATAAAATTACATTAATTTAATGTTTTACATAGCTAATTGTTATTACGGGCCGGCGCGCAGTCCACCCCGAGACACTGACACAGCAATTCGTGCTGGGATAGGGCCACAGCCGCATTTATTTGGAAATTATACGTTATATAATAGACTAAAGTATATGGTGAAGTAATTTTTGTCCAGATAATGAATACGTTCCCAGAGACTTTAAGAGCGGGCACTTACCAAAATCACTCATCGTAGATTTGATTTTATCTAAGTATGTGATGCTTGAATCAAAAACAATTAATATGTATTGATATTCCACTATAATTTCAATGGTTGACTATAATCAAAAACAATACAATAAGAAAAACACGAAGTCAGATAAATTTCGTTATTATTCAATTATGGCGAGTGTTATGGAGCTAAAAATTAACTGAATTAGTTTGGCCGAAAGCTGTTGCTAGCGATTTTATTAAATTTTGTATTTACGTGTTATTTAAATAGAAAGCATATGGCGTTTACTACATATATTTTGTTTATACTTCTAATATAATATGGATATGTGTTAGCTGTAAGATTACTAATAAATAAATAGATAAATATTAATCAGAATAGAAATAAGCTCACTAGAGAATGGATTTTCGAAAATAATATTTCTTAAATAGATTTTATAACTGTTATTGTATGAAAGTTTAAAATTATGCAGTTGCAATTGGAATGTTTTGAATACGTCTTTACATATGCGTATTTATGTCACGTTTTTAAAACATGAAAGCCAGAAAGAACCAATTGTATGTTCCTCACAAGGCAGACACTTATCTCGTGCTAAAGTCGAGCTTGTTTATTCCCCTAAGGGCTGGAGGGCTTCGTGTCAAGTGGCCCCCATCTCGCACTAATGGCGGTTATCCTGCACATACTAGGATAACATAGACGTTAAGGGTTTATGCTAATTATACCAAATCTTGGAATTTGTTGTGATTGTGTTTTAAAAAAAGAATTTAGATTTTTAGCCAATCAGAGCTCGAGACGTATATTAAGGTTTCTGATTGGCCAGCACGATGTTCCTTTGTAGTCAAATTGTTAACGTTTTAGAATAGTACAATAGAAGGTTGTACGCTCCAAAGGCACATTTGGAACTAAAGGCACGTGTAAATGCATAGTTCGAATAATATTATTCGTGTATAGAAAATTTAGGGATGGTATATTGTCATGATGTATATATAGCATCTTCAAATAGAATCACTATTGGTTATAAAGGTCTATGAATACACATAAAGATTTATATTGACTATTGATAAATAAATATACACTTAGGCCGGCAACGCATTTGCGAGTCTTCTGGCAATGTAAGTGTCCATGGGCGGCGGTACCACTTAATATCAGGTGAACCTCATGCCCGTTTTCCTCCGTAAAAAGTTAATGTTTCCTTAAATTCATCAGATAAACGTGAAAATTGTAATCCATCGGTCTATCTGGTTGGTGAACGGCCACCTCATCTTTGGCCTTCTGTCTCCAAGTTCTCATCATCTCTGCTTCGGCATATGGGAGACTGGCGAGGCCGTATGCGTAGTTGGATGTATTGGTGCGCTTAGCAGCAGTCTACGGTATTCTAAGCATTTGCCACCACATCTCAAAGGCATCAATACTTTGTCGAGCCAAGATAGTTCACGACTCACGTTTCTTCTTCCGCGAATTTTTAGTCTGATTTTGGTTTTGATACCAATTCCTCTTTTCTTCCAGATGTTGCCTAAACATGTCATTGGCCTTTTTATCTCGGAGACTGTGCTGCGGTCATAAGAGATTTGGGTTTATTATTATTTTTGGGATTTTCCAGTTTTGCTATAATAATCTTTTAATCTAAATAACGATTTCATTAAGTAAGATCTAATAACAAAAGTAACTTTAGCCAACTTCGCTACGTGTGAAATACTAAGGACTCATGAAGAGAGAGAGTTCATAATGAAAATAATCTCCAAAGTTTTTTAATTACATAGCTTTGTTCTATTTGAAGATCATAATACGAGCGAATATAATGCCAACACGTAAGCGAAATCTAATATTACAGTCGAAAAGTTTATTAGACACAGACATAAGATTTATAACTAACAAAAACACACACATATTAACAATAATCAAAGAGAAAAAAATATATAAAGAGAGATAACAACAATTTTTTGGTTTGTTTCAAGTGTGTAATGCGTGTGTGTAATGCACATCGAGGATCTAGAGACCCCTGGTGGAGCCTAGATTAGGTGAAATAGATTATGTATCAAAAAAAGACAGGAGTCGGCTGCTCAGCAAGCGAACGACCGCTCCGCGTCCCCATAGATTATAATTAGCTGTAAGTAGGATAAGACAATATATAACAACATTATAAATTTATTCCGCACAATTTAACAAGCTCACAGCACACACTGCACGACACTTATATAGATCTCTCTGAGACAAACATATGTAGTCTGTAAGTAGCTGACACACCCACAGGCCGAATACACCATCGACCTGTGGACATAATGTAACATATTAAGAACTAGGGAAATAAACATATTTCTATTCTAGTCTATAATGCGTGTGTGCTGTGGTTGTAATTGGTCCTAGCTCACCATTATGCTGAGTAGCAGAATGTTCCACAGCGCTGGTCATTCTGCCAGAGACCACAGCAGCTAGCGCCTCAGTCGCAAAAAAAGAAAAAGAATGTAATAATAATAACACTTAGTAGAAATGAAAAATAAAAATCTTGTGTAAAAGTGTATCTTCTTTAATATAAAAATGAATCACAAAATGTGTTGGTAAGCGCATAACTCAACAGCGCCTGGACCAATTTGGCCAATTCTTTTTTTATAATATTCCTTGAAGTACGAGGATGGTTCTTACGAACGAGAAATTTAAAAAAAATCGAGTGAAAAAGTCTAAAAACAACACTTTTCTATATTCCCATACAAAAGATTCGTAATAATACTTAAAAGTCAATTTGAACTTTAATATACCATAAAGTTCAAGTGTTAGTAGAGGGGTTCCGGGAAGGCAAATTTTTATTTTTTGACATAATGTATTTGTTGTATTATCAACTTTTTTTTTTTTTTATCTTACTAGCTAGACCGGTGTCCCGAATTGCAGAATAAGTATTTAACAAAAAATAAGAATCGACCGTTAGGCGGTACGATGTTCGCCAGGCCAGCTAGTAGTTTCTAAAATTAAAAGTAAAAAATAATAATTGTTAAGATAAGTAGATAAATAAATATTTTGGGCGGATTAATACTAGATTTCGTGGGATTTTGTTGAGTAAGTAGATGTACTTTATAAATTATTAATATTTAAATGTCAATGGAACTGAGTCGCTAAAACTCAGCTGATTAAATCGCATGGAACAGCTAGTATAATATTTCCTATTTTTGGACAAGTACAAAAGCCAGGAGGAAAGTAATAAACGGCGCAAATATAAAAGTCTTTTTCCTTTGTGTGTTGGAAATAAATCGATTTCAGAATAAGAAAATAAAAATATAATTCATGTTCGGAATTTTGCTTGATTGTCAATGGTCATATATATGTTTTCTGGAATATATATAGCTAGGAGCAAAGTCGTAAAAGCAAAATACATTTGTTCTTCCAGGAATTACTAGGATACTTAGTACATATACGAATATATTTATCAAATTTAAAGTATATTTTTTCCTATTCGACAATTAGAAGTAACTAGTATATTACAATATCTAATGGAAGGGAATTTATTATCTAAGGGAATTTTTAATTTTTATTTTTATTGTCATTGATATTATAACAATTATGATATTATAACATATTTTAACAATTACCAACAGTGACCGTACATTACGATGGCAGATTTTGTCTAATGTCTGGATCGTAATAAGTTATTACCACTCTTTTCGCGGAAATATGAAACAGAGATATTGATGCTTACCACTTTTTATTTGTTTTTAAACTGTCGCATTAACGTTTATGATTATTTGGTAGAATAACAATCTAAACTGAAACTATCTTTATGGTTGTTGCTATCTATTTCAGATACCAAAATTAGGTAAACGAGTATTACTAACAAAAAAATAATATTCAAAAATAAATCCGTAGAATAAAGACATCCTCGTGTTTTTTTATAGGAAAAGTTTTTGCAAAATTTCTAAAAAAATAACATATTTAAATCACTCAAGGAAGTAAAAATGAGAAAACATTAAAACAGTCGTAATAGTGCTTTACGACTTTGTTCTCCGGGGCAAGCGATATATCTGATTTTCTTTTTAATAGCAAATGGAAGAAGATATTTGGTACATGCACTTCCGGATAGCGTAAACTATATAATATATGTCATTCTCTTATTGAGAAAATGATGGTACTTTGGTACAAAAATCAAAACTGCATTACTGACGTACCTACCAGGAGTGCAGAGACCCGGCACAGGTGCGAGAAAACTTACGGCATCCCCATACCATCAAATAAAGTTAGAGCATAAATAAAAGATGGAGCAAAAGTCATATTAACATGGCTGGTAATGGATTCGTGGCGCTAGTTTGACAAAGGGAAAATGGCTCTACGAAGTCGGATGTTTAGTTTGCCGGTCCAATTTGTTCGAGCGTATCATTGTTGGACGTTCTGCGGACATAGTTTTGAGTTTGCGGGGGAATGTTTACGGGTCACCGATCTCCATTTCGCTTATGACGTCCTGGTGACATTACACTGGAACGTCTTACTTTGATAGGTTATTTTTTGTCTCTTTTTAGGTCTGGACCTCAGATTTCTGCATCTGTTTCATGATCATTTGTCAATATATAGACAAGTAGGTATCGGCCTCCTGTGCCTGACACACGTCGACTTTTTGGGTCTAAGTCAAGATTTTTCTCACGTTGTTTTCCTTCACCGTTCGAGCGAATGTTAAATGCGCACATAGAAAGTACATTAGTGCACAGCCGGAGATCGAACCTACGAAATCAGGGATGAGAGTCGCACGCTGAAGCCACTAGGCCAACATTGATGTTAATATAGGATATTAATAAAAGATTTGTATTGTGGGTAAAACGTTTTTTATAAGCAAATTACAATAATAGTAGTTAATTATTAAATTTATAATCGGATGCTACCTATCTCAGAATTACAATTTAAATTAAAGCCTAGACCAGCCATTAAACAGTTATGCTCTACTGAAAGAAAGCAAAAAGTTCTGGTCTTTAATTGTTTATGTAATAGACCTAATTAAAGTAAGTATATATTTTCATCAAATTATAGCATTTGTTGTTTTATTGAAACCTTTTTTTTTGAAATTTGAGAAGAAGTTATAATATCGGGAAGTTGGCAACCTTTTTAAAGTATTTTCTGGGTTTGAATGTCCAAAGACTCTACCTATCAGGAACTATGGAACTGTGTGCTAACAGGACTACATTTTTAAAGTTATACTTCGTTGGCGTAACAAGATAAAAATCTTTTCAAAAATCTTAACTTTTAAAGAACTTTATTTCCCATTACAAAAAAATGGGTGTATGTACTTATGTACGCGCGTAAGAAGTTATACTTCTTTGGCTTTCTTTATTTTTTTAAATATATTTAATTAATAATTATTATTTAACGTAAACAATTTAATAATATTTAATATTTAGTATATTATTCAATTATTAATTATTATTAATAACAATTATTACTATTATTTTATTATATTATTAATTCAATTTAATAACTAGGTAGGTATCATAACCTTTTAACTAAGTAACATTAGGTCTTTGTGAAAAAGCATTGCTAAATTTCTTTGAAAAAATAATTAAAACTCCTTTATCTGTTTAAAAGGTGAATGTACTATAGTCATTCAAAATTCTTGGCATAGCTGCTAACTTCACGCATATTCTATTTCTTTTTACTTGTAGATTGTCTTATTCCCATCTCGCTCACGCACGCTACAATCACACTGACAACTTCGTGTCTCAGGTGCGCGCGCATCGTAAAATTTCACTTTCATCAATTTTTCATAACGCGCCTAAAGAAGTATAACTTCAAAAATGTGTTCTGATTTACTTTTATTTAATCTACTAGGCTCATTCTAATATGTCTATTTAATGCCCTTTTGTATTGGTTAAAAGCGCTAATATTACCGTAAATGATTAAATAATTGCACACCCTTATACTTAATAGACTTCTTCAAATAATTTGTTCTCGGCTTCGTCAAGATAAACAAACTTGCTCGACGAGTATTGCGTGTAGTGGTGCTTTTTTTAAATGATAAGCTACTGTGGAGGGAGTTATTTAAATTTTAATTAAGATACAGGTGCTATAAACATATAGTTGTTTAATCGTCATAATTTTGGTTTTATTTTTATTGGTCTGTGTTACACACGTTTTTTTACACGCTTTATATTAGCTTCACCTGTATGTATGTATGTATGTAACCGACTCCTTCGGACTCGATTTTGACCCACTTTTAAGGGACAGATTTAATTCAAACTTTGCGCACCTGTCAAAGATCGATGACAATGCAATAATCCGAAAAAAAAAAAAATAATAATAATAATAGGCGCTCTGTGCCATATTTTTCGTCTATCGAGCAACCCACGCTTTTTCACAATAATACCAGTATTTTTTGTTCATTACCATTTTCAGCCTAAATAAGGAATTATTTTTCACTTTTTAGTTTGATGTGCTTTAAAAGCGTGTTTTTTAGACTTTTTAACTATTATTTATTTTAATACTTATAAGTGCTCTGCTAACTTAATAGAAGATAATTACACAAATCACATTAGTGAACTCATAGATCCTCGTTAACAAAACTCAATCCGAAAGTTTTGCGATAGATCACGATACCCTTACGATAATTGAAATAGTCGTTTAACGTTGGATCATTAATTTCACAAAGTTGAAGAACGTTTCCGAATCCCCTTTTCGAATTTCATTTTCAAATACTAGCTGACCCGGCAATCGCTGTTTTGCCATGTATATTATTTCTAGGAATAAGTTTTTTAGTTCAATAAAAATCTACAATAATATGAGCATCTCAAAATCAGGACTGTCAAAGAGGAGATCAAGACGGAGTATGAAATACAGAAAAAGGCTAGAAATGCATCCTAATAAGCTTGCCACGCAACAACCATACCGGCTTAAAAGGTGACAAATCCTAAGTCTTGATAGACAGAGTGATTGAGTGAGTGAGTGATTGAGTGAGTGAGTGATGAGAGATTTTGCTCTGAACGCCTAACAGCTCTCAACACATCTGCTCATAGTCTAGCTGACTGATATAAGATAATATTATAATAAAAAAGGGGTTGGTAGAGCGTGCGACTGCGGTGGTAGGTTCAATCCCCGGCCATGTTCCCATTTAACACTCGCTGGTACGGTGTAGGACAACATCGTGATGAAACCGGCATGCCTTACACTCAAAGTCCACGGTGTGCCTATGGCACAGAAGATTCATCACCCACTTGTCTTAGGGGCCGTTCAACTATGACGTAAGCAGGTTTTCTGTGATTTATCCCCCCCCCCCCCTCCTCATCAGCAAAAGTAAGCAAAGCTCTCAAAAATTATAGTAAACTATAATTAATATAAACTCGGCCAAGCGTTGCTGTGGCTAAGATTTTTGTTATATTACATAGTAGTAAACTATTCTAGGGAAACGGTAGGAGAACACCAGTCATGGGGACCACCATGCTTTTTTGGTGGTTATGCCATTCAATTGTAGCTTATGTGAAACGTTGGTACTTTCAACACAGCGCCATCTGTTAGAATTGTGACTATCGAATAATTAACAAATAATTTGCAATAAAATAATATTGCGCGTATACATTGAGATGAAAGCTATCCTTTCTTTTAAGTTGGATCAAACTGCACATGGTGTGCAAATTTGATTGATATCGGTTCGGTAGTTTAGGAGTCCATAGCGGACAAACAACAAGACACGTAATTTATATATATTAAGATAAATTATTATTTTTTTGTAGGAACCCTCGAAAATGCATTTCGTTTTCAAGCATAGACAACGTGTGGTTAAAATAATTAATATGTGTAAAAAGTAAATAATTACACTACCTATAGGGGGTCCTATAGTGCTTGAAAGGGCTCTTACAAATGATTAATAGATACAAAAATCTAAGGCCCAGAGCTAAAAGGTTGTAGCGCCTTTGGTATATACATTTATATAATACATACAAAACAAACATACAGAACAAAGGTTGATAATGCTTCAAAACCTCAAATTAAAACTGCAGAAGATTCCTTAACAAACGACAAAGCGTTTAATGCTATTACTTGTCTGGATTACGTTCATTGAAACGGCAAAGCTAATTGTAACAAACTCTCTTCAAAGGAAATAGGAGTTCCGCAAAAATTCGATTCGAGCTGCAATCAAGTCGCTTCACGCTCATCGCACAAACAAACATTCGCTTATTTAGATGTTTATTAAAAGATTAGTATGATGAGCTGGATTTGGTGTTTAAAGGAAAAACTTTTTAACCGGATTAAAGTTATGTATTATCATAAATTTACAATTATTTAACATAATTTTAAATTTATCCGACGTTTCGCGTGCTTTACAGCGGGCGTGGTCACGGTGACTGAAGGCAAAAGGTGTTGGATGTCAAAAAGTATCACAGCTGTAGAGAAAGTTGCATTATCTGTATTTATTTCTCCGGAGTTGGTATCGACTAAAAGATGGAGGGTTTTTGGCAAAAATGGCTCACGGTGTCCTCTATTTAATCCGGTTAAAAAGTTTTTATCTTTAAATGTGTAAAGGTTATGTCAATAAAAGACAATACTAAGTATTTGGTGTTTTCAGCAGGTATTGATAAAAAGATTTATCTCTTAATTTCCTATTTTTACAGTAACTTAATACAATAGAAAACATATTAATTTAATAATTAAACTAAAAACATTCGAAGAGAGGATTATCAACAAAAACTCATGTCAACGCCCCCAGTTACGGATTCACAAATAGTAATTAAATGATGTTTTAATTAACTAAACAAAAGTGTTGCAAAAACAGGGTGCGTGTATTTATGTACGCGCGTAAGAAGTTATACTTCTTTGGCATTATTAAAAATACTTTTTGATTGCATGTAATTAATTTATTACAATTAAATAATCAAAGACTGGAAAAGGAGTCATTATAGTCAATAAAGTTCAGTTTACATTTGAAAAATTAAAAAAAAGAATATTTATTATTATTTTCTTAAATTAAATGTAACATAAATTCTATTATTATTCCAATGTTGTTTTTAAATTATGTCCAATGCCGTAGCATCTTCCGTTGGCAACTTCATTCTGTTAATTTTGTGTCACGGTGTGCGCGCATCGTAAAATTTCACTCTCATCAATTTTTCATAACGCGCCTAAAGAAGTATTACTTCAAAAAACAACTCTGAGAAGACTCTTTTAGATGAATTCGTATGTTTTTTCGATACGAATAATATTGAATCTTGTAATTTTTGTACGAGTGACAAAAACAGTACAACTAAACTTAAAATATTTTATTAAAAGGAGTCCCTTTAGGCAAGGTTCCGAAGAGACTGGCAGCGTTCCCTCTTTGAATTGCTAGAGTCTAGTCTAGCTAGACTAAATCTTTGTCCAAGGTAGCTGCCAGCTCTACGGTCTCCTGTGATGTCGACTTTAAATTCGAGTATAATATAATAGGACTTTTCAATACGAGTTTTTTTTATAGACCCAATATTTTTTAAAGAAAACATCACGTCTTTCATCTCCGGGTATCACCCACTTAAGGTACGAAGTTGGGCAATGATGAGCGTCAGTTTAGCTCGTGATTAACGCCGTCTCATCCCTCAGGCCTTCAGACCCTCATATAAATTATGCCCAGTTACTATTTATACGACCATTTTTACCCGGATTGTGAAAAATGCGGGCAGTATATTATCCGAAGAACAGGAAATTCAATAGAGGATTTATTGGAGTTATTTTACTCAAACACTAACTCAAAATAACTTTATTCATATAGCTTAAGTACAATTATGAACGTCAACAGAAAAGATGTTAAATTGATTCTAAATTTACATTTACTAGCTCGCAAGTCAAGGGCAAGAAACTCTCAGCGACTCTATTAGGTTGGGGAAAAAGTCTTTTCGCAATACAGTATGTATGAACTTGTAATAAAATCTCTTTGGCTATACTATATGGATCTGGCTGGTTTTGTTATCAAGGAACGTTGAGATATTAAAGAAGATAATTCCAAAAACAAATTACGATAATTTTTGTTTTTTATTTATTTTTCGTACCTTCAAGATGAGTGAATCGAATGAAGAAATTCGATACATTTTAAAATTTTACTACAAAAAAGGTCAAAATGCAACACAAGCCGCGAAAGAAATTTGTGATGTTAATATGGCCCTAGCGCAGTATCTGTGACAGTAGCACAAATTGGTTTAAGCGTTTTCTATCCGGAAATTTTGATGTCAAAGATCCAATTCGCTCTGGTCGCCCTGTGACGGATAAAATGGATGCCATTTTTGAAAAAGTGGAGCAAGATCGGCATATCAGTAGTTAAGACGTAGCTGAAAAACGGGGAATTGACCACAAAAAAGATTTGGCGCATTTGAAAAAAACTGGGTACACAAAAAAGCTCAATATTTGGGTACCTCACGAGCTCACTGTAAGAAACCTAATGAACCGTGTACTCATTTTTGATTCTTTATTACGACTTAATGGAAGCGAACCATTTTTGAAGAAGATGACAACTGATGATAAAAAGTGGATCACGTATGACAAGAACGTGCGAAAAAGGTCGTGGTCAAAGGTCGGTCAGGCATCCCAGACTGTGGCGAAACCCGGGATAACTCGCAACAAGGTGATGCTGTGTATGTGGTGGGATTGGAAGGGCATTATTCATCATGAGCTGTTACCACCAGGCAGGACCATCGATTTTGAACTCTACTGCGAACAACTGATGAGATTAAAGCAAGAAGTTGAGAGAAAGCGGCCGGAATTAATCACCAGAAGGGGTGTGGTTTTTCATCATGATAACGCTAGACCTCACACATCTTTAGCCTCTCAGCAAAAACTAAGAGAGCTTGGCTAGGAGGTGATAATGCATCCGACGTATAGTCCTGACCTTGCACCTTCAGATTTCCACCTGTTTCAGTCTCTTCAGAATTCTTTAGGCAGTGTCAGGTTAACATCACGAGAGGACTGCCAAAACCATATGTCGCGGTATTTTGATCAGAAGCCCCAAAATTTCTGTAGCAATGGGATCGTGTCCCTACCTAAATGATGGCAAAAAAATATCGAACAAAATGGTACCTACATACTTTAGTTAAATGTAAATAAACTATTTTAAAAAATGTTTTGAATTTTCTTAAAAAATGCGAAGAAACTTTTTCCCCAACCTATTATTATAAAGAGGAAAGATTTGATTTTTTGTTTGTTGAAAATGAATAGACTCCGAAACTACTATACCGATTTCATAAATTCTTTCACCGTTGGCAAACTACACTATTCCCGAGTGACATAGGCTATGTTTCATGTTCAAAAAATTAGGGATGCTTACTAAAACATGAATAATCTAACCCAAGGTGTAAAAAAATAAACAAAAACTTCCTTGAATCGCGTGCGCTGCGAAAACTATTAATGATAGAACAAAATGATGTATTGAAATTTTTCAGGACACATCACTATCTATAAAAAATTTCACGACAGCATGTCTCTATCTTTTATAATTACGTCACAATAAGCGTCCCTTTATTATTATTTTTTTATTAAAATACTACCGCTAGAAAAGGCTCTTTATTCGTACGTATTGATCCTTATCAAAATAAATACCAACGTTTCACATAAGCTACAGTTTAATGGCATAACCACGAAAAAAGCATGGTGGATTCGTGTTCTCCTGCCGTTTCTCTTGAATAGTTTACTACTACGTATAATATAACAAAAATCTTAGCCACAGCAACGCTTGGCCGAGTCTACTAGTATATTATAATTTAAAGAACAATTTTCTGAACTTACTTGTCGAGTTGACCCTTTTAAATTTAATTAATTTGTCAAGAATTTATTTAAGACAAGCAAAAAGTGTTATTTGTTTTGGAAGATTTTGTCTTACATCTTTTAAGCTTTATAAATGGTGCTTAATTTTTAGGGCCCGTTCTTCGTATCTCATCTATTATTTCGTTTATTTATTTCGTAATCCTACAGCTAACATACATTATATATAACAAAAACAATTATACTAAGATATAATATATGATACTAGATGTGAAACCTTGGTACTTTTAACACAGCGCCATCTGTTAGAATTGTATCAAATAATAAACAAATATTTACAATAAAATAATATTGCGGGTATAAATTGAGATGTAAGCTATCCTATCTTTTAAGTTGGATCAAATTACACACGGTGTGCAAATTTGATTGATATCGGTTCGGTAGCTTAGGAGTCCATAGCGGACAAACGTGACAAGTAAATTATGTATATTAAGATAATTATTGTCAAAACACCTAGTAAATGTATTCAAAAGTTACCAATAACTTTATCATGAACGCCCTTGTTTGAAACAGGTAGTTATCAGCCAGTGCAGGCATGATCGCCAGTGTGCCGTGAAATGAGAATCGACGTGAAAATATTATTACATCAAAGCATTATTTTTCCCAACTCACTAGAAACTCAGTTAAATCAGGAGCTGCCAATTTTCTGTATGAATTTATTTTCCATTCCGGAAAACAGTCTCTGGGGTAGCATAGCAAAATGTTCCATGTTGGTATGTTCTAAAAAGGTAGGCTAAGTAAAATCACATTAAGGAGAAACGAAGTTCGCGGGGCCATTATAAATAATCAATTATTTTAATTATTTTTTGTGTGTTTCGGTTTCGGCGTTCCACTCAAAACTAAGGTCGTAATTTCGAAGCACGTGCACCAATGGACTTTCTTTGTGCGCATTTAACATTTGGTGACATAGATTTATATCGTTAGATAGGCCCTTACCGCAGTGAGACCGCGCCGTGTTGTCGCACAGTCGAAGTGAGTGAGCTCACTAACCTGGGATCAGTGCACCCCTAAACACAGTGTTAGCCGGACGTGTTGTAAAGGACGTTTGCGAGCAGTTTAGTGTCACAAAATGCCATCGTGTGCCTTTCTAAAGTGCAACAACAATTCTAGAAACACAAATAAAGCCAGAGGTGTAACATTTCACTCGTAAGTATTGCGATTTGATTTAAAAACTTTTATTTGCACGAAAGAGAAAGTAGTGTTTGCAACTTTTGTACGAGAAAAAGAGATGACACTATTTTCTCAGTACACTTGTTGTGTATAGATTGCACAGATGTTGTCGAAAGAGAAAGTAGTGTTTGCAACTAATGTACGAGAAAAAGAGATGACACTATTTTCTCAGTACACTTGTTGTGTATAGATTGCACAGGTCTTGTCGGCATTTTGTTAACGCACACATTCAAAAAAAATGCCACAGTTTTTGGTGTCGGGGCCTATCTAACGCAAGAAATCTATGTTTGGTGAAGGAAAACATCTTAAGGAACTGCCTTAGACCCGGATAGTCGGCGTGTATCATGTTCAGTGCCTATTAAAAAAAACAAAAGGTTGTAGCGCCATTGATTACTTATAATAATAAATGAATTTCCATTTTACTACACGCTCTTCACTTCTCACTCTCTCCCAATCGCTCTCTCCCTTTTCTTCGACAAAAACGCTGCACATCTTCGTGACGTTTCGTAAAAATGTTACCCTCATGCGCCTAAACAAGTTTCACTTCAAAAACAAATATCGCTGAGTTGCTCTATTGATCTGTTAGCCACAATTATCTATCCCAAACAATGTGTTCATCGGAATGTTTCGAAGCTCCAACATCGCGGGAAAGCCTATTAACCATTGTTTGATCGATATAACGAATAAACCCCGTCGTACAATTCGATGTATACTGTATGAAACAGTATTCTTTAGAATAAAATCTGAATGTTGTAATTGAAGTATTCTGTTGTCTCTGTCAAATTGTGGGTTAAATTAAATTAAATAATAGAAGTGTTTTTAAGTACCATTATATACATTATATATATAATATTTACGCTTATCATTTTTCCCTAACGCGCCAAAAGAAGTTTAACTTCAATAATAAAAATAAATGTCTTTAATTCAGATACATTTAAACACATTTCCATTTCAACCCTGTTCTAGTGTAGTGTGCCCTTTTTTGGCTTCTCCAAACCCCGCCATTCCTCTCTTCTATGTACCACGTGTTTCTTTAATGTGGTTTCCACCTTCTAAGCTGTCTCCAACTTTTTCGTTTGCTGTACCTTGGACACCAGTTAGTTCTTTGCTCCACTTTTCTGTTCTTCTTTTGTTTGTTTCAGTACGTAATAAACGGTATACAGGGGGCCTCATAGCCTAGCGGTCTTATTAAGTGGCAGCTAGTTGAGGGGTACCGGGTTCGATTCCCGGTTCGAGGGCAAGTTTTAATTTAATTTCAATTTGTTCTCGGCCATTGGGAGGTTTGTGCGGTACCGGGCGAGTGCTTAAACCGTACATGGAGGACACGGTCGAATTTCTAAAGACAAGCACGAATTATAAAAATAAAAAATACTATACTTGACGCTGGCTAATGCACAAATCGTGGCAGAGCCATAAAAAAAAACGGTATACACAATTTAAAACATAGTATACATGTAGCTCTCGTAGTCGGCCGAGCCTTTGATACCCCTTAATATAATTGGATAGCTTCATGTGGTCACGGAGAATCCAGCAGCTATTAGTTTCAGGTACTTGAATTTCCAAAAGGGGCAATAGCTCACGACAATTAAAAGTATATTGATGTATATTGATGAGGCAAAACACTTACAGAATACAAATTAATATACAACAGAAATAATTATAAATTTTGTACAAATAAATAACGAATTTTTGTTTCATTTAATAAATCGTTCGTGTTAATTATCTGCAATAATTTTGACGTACTTTGGTGACTGTTGCAGGATTTTGACAAGTGACCATAAGTTTCATTTTACCGTTATTAAGCTGTAAGAATTAGAAAAAAATCAATACCAGACTGTAAGAGAACCGAAAGATTTTTCTTTTCCTGTTAATTGAATGTGAGTAATAGAACTTGAGACTTTAAGGACATTATGGAAAGGACCAAGGAAGAGAATGATGAAATCGGCCTTATACCTGTGAATGGGTACATCAATGGTACTGAAGGAAGCTAGGATATTAAGATACAAGAAAAAATTTATATAACAAATCTAAGGTCTAAATTGGATATTAAACCGGCTTTTATTATTATTTTTATTAATAAAATTTACGAATAAATTTAGTCAGTTTAAAAAGTTTATTTTCTCAATTCTGTAATCTACTTATGAAACGCCTATTAGCTCCAAAGGGCGTACAAATATTTAATCAAGAAGTTTATAAACAAATAAATCTCGTTAATATTCCCAAGTCGGAAATTAAAATAAACAACTTTTAAGCTTTATAAACCGTTAGGCTGTATTAAAAATGTATACAAAATAAATATTTATTATTATTCTCTTACATTATGTGTAACATAAATTCTATTATTATTCGAATGTTGTTTTTAAATTATGTCCAATGCCGTAGCATCTACCTTGGGCAACATCATTCTGTTAACTTTGTGTCACGGTGCGCGCGCATCGTAAAATTTCACTCTCATCAATTTTTCATAACGCGCCTAAAAAGTATAACTTCAAAAAATGTTTGGCGCGATTTTTCGTTTCCAGCGCTTTAAGTATCCGAAACGTGAATTAATTAAAAGTTTTGTCAACTCATTAGGGGCCGGCGCCACCACGTCGTTCTTTTCTATGTTTAATTTCACTTTGTTTTCCAAATGGAGAAAATGAGGAAATAAATTCGAGGAAGTGGGTGTTTAAGTAACTTAAGTACCAGGAGAGCTCAAACAAGCAGGAGATGTTCAAAGCTGTGCTGGTGCAAGTAATTAACATAAGGGGCGCGGCGACACGCAAAGCGTGCCCCTGCATTATTCACAACTTGTCTTCCATTGTTTATGCACACCGTGTTGAAAAAGCAGCATATTTTTAACATAGCTTGTTTAACGTGCTATTTTACTTATAATCTGCAGAGCAATCTCTTAAAGCCGCTAGCTCGTGGTTACGTTCATTCTGAGCGCATTACAAGCATTCTTGCTAAGGCATCTGCTGCGGTTTTATGTTCGCCTGGTATTTTGAACTTGTTCATGTAAGATGGATAAAATGGGCTCTTCTCCTACGTAAAGAAGTAAGTAACACTGCCGCCCATGGACACATACACTGCCAGACGGCTGCATTGCCGGCCTTTTAGGGAGTCAGTACGATGTTTTCTTAATGGAACTTAAGTCGTTTTAGTTCGGAAATACCCCGACAAATAATAAATGAAACCTTTTGAAAGATGGCCAAGAGAGATAGAGATATACATTATATATATTATTAAGTATGGTGTTTTTTGTAATAATACCACGACTAATTTAATACATTTTATCAATATGTATTTGGTATTGATAGACCATGAGTTGAACCATGATGATGAGCTGACGTTCGGGAGGAGGCTTTTACCCAAAAGGTCCACACTTTAGAACACGAAGTTAATGTACGTAAATGTTACTACTAACTTAGATAAAGTGTAAAACTAACACCAATATGATTTGTAATTTTTACTGTATGGCAATTAAAGTGGCCTTATTATTTATTATAAGAGCAGTGTTGTTGTCTTCAGCGTGCGACTCTCATCCCTGCGGTCGTAGGTTCGATTCCCGACCGTGAACCAATGGAGTGTCTGTCTATGTGCGCATTTTACATTCTCTCGAACGGTGAATTAAAAGGTAAAGAAACCGGCTTGCCCCAAACAAACAAAACCGGACACAAAAAGTCAGAAGGCGGATCACCTACTCGCCTATTAGTTTGACAAATGATGAAACAGATACAGAAAACTGAGGCGCAGACCTCAAAATAGGTATTAAATGCCACTGATTTATTTTATTTTTTAAAGGGGATTTTTCATAAAATTTGGGATCAAAAGGGTTAATTGTTCCCAAACAAAATAGCAGGACACAATAACAGCGATGGAGGTCACAAAATACTGCCAACGTTTACGCGCATTAATCGTTGCAAATACCAGCGTTCGACATTCTTGTTTATGACGTTCACGGCCTTTTAGCAAATTGCTATATATCGCAACACTTTGAAGTTTATCCCAGCCATTTTACAAAGTGGATTACGCTTTTTAATTCCAAAAGGAAAATAGAGGCGTATATGATATCAATTTCGTAGCGTAAATCTCCTATGGAAAAGGGGCAATTAATTTGTGGGATATTTTAGTGTGATGGTTGGTAACTGTTTGATTTCTAAAATGGCAATGGACAGGTCAAGTAACACGAGAAGAAAAGTGGGAGAGGGAGTGGGAGGAAGGCCAAAAAGAAGGTGGGCTGATTTGATAGTAATATCAGGAATACTAGCAGACTATTGGCAAAGATAGAGGCATCTGGATAGGCCTTAAGGGCCTCATAGCCTAGCGGTCTTATTAAGTGGCAGCTAGGTGAGGGGTGCCGGGTTCGATTCCCGGTTCGAGGGCAAGTTTTAATTTAATTTAAATTTGTTCTCGGCCTTTGGAAGGGTTGTGCGGTTCCGGGCGAGTGCTTAAACCGTACATGGAGGGCACGGTCGAATTTCTAAGGCAAGCAGTGAGTATGCTACCTAAGAAAGGAGACTGTGTAGATTTAGAACGTAGCAATACGCTCTAGGCCGAGGATGGCAATTACAAGTGGTCAGTAATTCAACATCTCTTTCCTTGGGTAGAATGCCTAGCGAACCCCGAGGGCCCATATTAAGGGCATGTGAAGGGCTGAGGTGTTTTTAGTGGGTGGGGTCTCACCCTCTGAATAGCAGAGGGTTTTGAGTGTAGACCCAGCCCCACAGTCCCCGCGTCAAGCTCGACATTCTTGATGCGGGCCTGCGTAAGCGCATTTTCACCTCGTATAAAAAAAGGGTTGGAGGAGGCTGACAGATGACTCGGAGACGCGGATTAAGGGAAACTGTTACCGCGTCATAGTCAAAAGTCAATGCTTCTAATTTTACATTTACTGCCAGTTCCCAAATTAAGGGCGTAGAACGGAAGAGAAGAACTGGCAACAAAATCTCCGCCACTCTTTTAAATCGCAAGTTTTTTGTTTTACACAATGTTTGTAAAGCAACCATTACACCAGGTTCCACATGACATCTTAAGTAATTAATAATAATAACATAAATTAAAAACAAAGACTTGTCCCCTATCAGCAGGAGGCATGGTGAAATAGGAGCACGCACTTACATTCTCGTGGAAACAACAAGCAAATAGTCGTCCATATCGAACAGATGGGGCTGCTGGGTTTTAGTGGGTAGGGGTCCATTGCACCATACGGATTGGCTCCCACACTCCCCGTCACGTTTAAATCGTTGCCCCGGCGCGGGGGTCAGTAACTGACTAACATTTAGTTATAAATAAATACAGTCATTTAAAATTGAAATTAAGGATATGGAAATGAGAAACTATACTTTACAATTATTATTATTATTGTTGGGCTAAAGCAACTCGCCTTGGTTCATAACAAACGCCGAAGTCCATGAACACCTAGGCATACCTACGGTCAAGGAGGAAATAAAACTATACGCTCAGAAGTACAAGACTAGGCTGGAATACATCCTAACCAACTAGCTGTTCAACTCACCCTCACCGGAGTATATAAACCGACTCAAAAGACAAAGAACCTTGGAGCTCAGCACCATTGACTGATCTAATTATTATGGTAGATATTCCTAATGAGGAATATCTCCACCCGCAAATCATCCTACAACTCATCTGCTCATAGTCAGAAGACTGATTGCTCGATGCGCTCTATAAAAAAAAAATAGTTTTGGGTTTTAGATTGAAATATTTACTCGTTTGGTCTAAGGCAAGTCACCTCACGATGTTTTCCTTCACCGTTCGAGCGAATGTTAAATGCGCAAAGTAGTCAATTGATGCACAGCCGGGGATACCTTACGATCTCAAGGATGAGAATCGCACGCTGTTGCCACTAGGCCAATATTGCCTACACGAGCAATATTTGTTTAAACATAAACAAAAAAGGCATAAACGAAAATGGCGCCTGAGGTCCGCCATGGCCGTAAAGGCTACATTTATTGCGCGGGTTTTATAATCCCTTTGCGAGAGGGTTTATTGAGGGTTGGTTTCTTCAAATGTTAGTAACCCAAAATATATCTGTTTAAACGAAACTTTTTTACGGGAATAATTATATATCTTACGTTTCGAGTGCTTTTTAAGGGGGGGTTTATGATTTTCTTTGTTGGTATTATGTCAACAGTAATTATTTACTTTTTTACACATATTACCCACACATTGTCTATGCTTGAAAACGAAATGCATTTTCGGGGATTCCTACAAAAAATTTAAAACGTTTGTGTACTATTATTTTTGAGAGCTTTGCTTACTTTTGCTGACAAGAGGAAAGAGGGGGGGGATAAATTGCTGTAAAACTGCTTACGTAACTTGAACAGCCCTATAGGAGGCAAAAGGGCTCACCTGATGTTCAGTGATACCGCCGCCCATTTACACCCACATTGCCACAAGGCTCGCAAGTGTGTTGCCGGCCTTTTAACAGTAATGATCATGGAGAGCTGAAATTCAAGTCGACGAATATTATATTATTTGTAACGAATAATAAACTTTATTCACTATTTAATCATCTCTATATTTATTTCTAAATATTTAAAAAGTCCAGAATTACAAAGCCGGGAAAAGCCGTTATTATATATCCACGGCGTTTATAACATCGTAATACCAGAATTCAAAGGTCCGTCTCAATAGAAATAAGCTTGGAAAACTCAAAAGTTTTGAGTGTTTTATTGAAAAGCACCACTCACTAATTAAATTCATCGTGAAAACTTGTTAACGATCGAGCAGATTGTATGAAATATCCGGTTTTATTTTTGAAAAGGCACACTAACAAAACATAAAAACAAAGATAACACACAACATACAAAAACACAATACATGCATTTAAAGGGAAACTTTACAAAGATAAACGAAAATAAATTAGGAAATGTAAATATGCAAATATGTCAAAATGTTTGTATAATTTTGAATATTTTTTTAATTATTGCTTAAACATTATAAATGAAAAAAAGGGTGTGTGTAATTATGTACCCGGGTAAGAAGTTATCATTCTTTGGCATTATTAAAAATAGTTTTTGATTGTATGCAATTAAATAATCAAAGACTGGAAAAGGAGTCATTATAGTCAATTAAGTTCAGTTTACATTTGAAAAATTAAATAAATAAATATTTATTATTATTCTCTTACATTAAGTGTAACATAAATTCTATTATTATTCGAATATTGTTTTTAAGTTATGTCCAATGCCGTAGCATCTTCCGTGGGCAACTTCATTCTGTTAATTTTGTGTCACAATAAATCAAAATAATTACCAACGTTTCACATAAGCTACAATTTAATGGCATAACCACCAAAAAAGGATGGTGGATTGGTGTTCTCCTGCCGTTTCTCTTGAATAGTTTACTACTATGTAATAAAAATCTTAGCCACAGCAACGCTTGGCCGAGTCTACTAGTGTATACTAATATTTATAAGAGCTTAGCTTACTTTTGCTGACAGAAAGGGGGGGGGGGGATAAATTGCAGTAAATCTGCTTACATAATACTTGAACGGAAACTAGTTTCTAAGGCCATTAGGTATACAATGCCACGTCTAGCTACCAGGGTAACATGCAACTATAGCTGTAGTTCAGAGAATACAATAGCAATTGGTCCAACCGCACAATAGCTTATAATTGTCGAGTCGAAATTGGCCGAACCGTAAAAAAGCTCTCAACTCAACGGCCGTTACGTCGTTGCTTTTAAACGACACCCCTCTATTGACACTGCGGTGACAATATATGTTTTAAATTGCGTGGATTTATATGGATTTTATGTATGTTGAATTGGTTCAAGGATTAATCGTTTATAGTGTACGAAAATAACAACGTACGCAATGACACTACACAGTAGAAAAAAGTTCTTAAGTTATGTAACCTTTATTTAGTTTAGTTAACTTGTAAATATGTTTTATTACCACACTTATAAATTGTATTTTAACGTTCTCGTCTCCGATAATGTCCAATAACATAAGTATCATTTAGATTTATTTTAAACGGCTAGGTTGTTAATTGAAAGGCTCTACGCCGAAACTATTTGGCTACGACATCCATACCCATGGAGTGACAATATTTCTCCGACTTTTATAAGAGGAAATTAACTTAAATTTTAAGAAGTTATGTATTATTATTACATTTTTTTTTTTGAAGTTGTACTTCTTTAGGCGCGTTATGAAAAATTGATGAGAGTGAAATTTTACGATGCGCGCGCACCTATGACACAAAAGTGGCTGTGTGATATAGCGTGCGCGAGCGAGATGGGAATAATACAATCTAAAATTAAAAAGAAATAGAATATGCGTGAAGCTAACTTCACAAATATTCTATTTCTTAGCTTAGCAGCTTAACGAGAATTTTGAATGACCATGACATTGACATCTGACAATGACATTTACCTTTTAAACAAATATAGGAGTTTTAATTATTGTATACAATAGTCAATAATAGATATACCTAGTTATTTTCATTATACAAGTGCGAATTTTATATGTGCGTCTGAATTATAATCAGAAGTGATTTAAGTTGAATATCTAAATCAATACTAATTAATATGATAAAATATTTGTGAAAAAACTGTGCCAACCTTCCTGAGTGCTTCAATACAATTGAAGTTAACTATCCGTATGTATTATCGAGTATTATTGTTGATTAAAACTGAAACATGAACCATTATTCTTTGCTTTTGTTTATTGCGTTTGTTACAGCAACTTTTTAGAAATATTCTACGACCCTATATATCAATAATTGAGAACAAAGATTTAAGCACGAATACTAATAAGGAGAAAATGAAGGCTTGGAGCGATATTACAGAGAAGTAAACATTTTAATAAGTACCTTTATCTCAAAAAAATGATTACATTATTTAATCAAAACATGTAATTTTTCAGATTTAATCTAGCAAATATAAGGACAAGAGACAAAAAACAATTGATGAATCAGTGGAAGTGCACTAAATTGAATACAAAAAAAGAGTTGTCATCTTATCGCCGTGAAACATCAAAAACTGGAGGTGGAACAAAGCCACCATCACCTTCTCCAGACACAATGGATATGGCAGAGATAATACCGCAACCGTTTGAAGTAGATTTCAATGAATTTGATTGTGATGGTGTCGAGGTAGGAATGTTAATTATAAATATGATGTATGGTCATGTTCAAGGTTCAACCTTTCAAGCATAGGCATATGCTCACAACAGTACTTTATTCCCCTACAGGGTAGTTAGAGATATTGTAATACCTCAAAACATCCATGTTGCATTTGTAGTACCGAAACTCTGTCCAGCCCGAAGTGAGCCCATTCCCACTTATAATGGACAGTGGGTATAATACACCTTAATACCTGATTGCGAACCACTCACCATGATACTTAAATTAATAGATGTTATTTATATATTTCAGGATATTACAAATAAAATCATTTTGGAAACAATTGATATCCCAAAAGCAAATAAAGCTAACAATGACAAGGTAATAAATCAGTTTTGACATAACTTGAATACTAAAAAGCCAAACAAAGGTGTGCACAACAGTGACCACATAACTTAACAATTTCATTATTTTGTAGGATTAAAGAAAGGTTAAAGAAAATCATGTCGAACTGAACAACAAGAATCCCCAAACAACTCCAAAGAAACATACAAGGAAGACACCGCTATTATATTTAAATTATCTCTATCTCTAAATAGAATAAAAGAAAGTTGCTATCCAGGTCTGTAGCATGTGCTACAAATTATATTATTAACACATTTATATAATTATATTAATATAAATGTGTTAAAATTTTTATAATATGAATTATAAAAATTTTTAAGTTTTGCATGGACAGAGCTTAAATTAATATTCTCTTATTTGTTGCAGAAAGCAAGTAGTAGTTTTAGTTTTGGAGAAGCCTCGTAGATGCACAACCAAGTAATGATTAATTTAAAATTACAAACCGAAATTCTGATGAAGACATTAGAGTCACATAAAAATAAATAGTATAATGAAATAAAAATGTTTTAAAGATAAATAGTGTTTTATTTGTTTAATGTAAGAATAATAATAAATATTTATTTATTTAATTTTTCAAATGTAAACTGAACTTTATTGACTATAATGACTCCTTTTCCAGTCTTTGATTATTTAATTGTAATTAATTATTTGCATGCAATCAAAAACTATTTTTAATAATGAAGTATAACTTCTTACGCGCGTACATAAGTCACCCTTTTTTTTTTTGAGTCTGTGGCGCAAACTAGCTGCTGTGGTCTCTGGCAGAATGACCAGCGCTGTGGAACACGTCTACTCCACAGCATAATGCTGAGTCAAGGCCAGTTACAACCACAACACACACACATTACACACTTGAAAGTATCTTATTCCTCTTCGTTCTTGCCATAATTTTTTGTTATTTTTCTTTTTTGATTATTATTATTTTGTGTTTCGTTAGTAATAAATGGGGTCCATTATTTTTAATTATCAAAGACAAAAGCTGTCAATTATTAACGAGATGATGGAGTGGTGATCAAAGAACCCGCTTACTCATAGGAACTTAATCTCAAAGGGTGACTGACGGTAATATAATTTGGCAGGTAAACCTTTAGATGACAGCTAATGGATACGTTTAATTGGAATCCTCGCAAAAACCCGAAGGATTGATTATAAGATTGATTTAATAGAAATACCAGGACGACAGCCGAGTTAAGAGCTATCGATTGTAGTTTATTAAAAAATATATATTGATTATTTAACTTCTAAATTTAATAAATTTTTAAATAAATCAGTGGCGCTACAACCCTTTTTAGGTCTGGGCTTCAGATTTCTGTATCCGTTTTATGATAATTTGTCAATCTAATAGACAATCAGGGGATTAGCCTCTTATGCCTGACACACGCCGTCGACTTTTTGGGTCTAAGGCAAGCCGGTTTCCTCACGATGTTTTCCTTCACCGTTAGAGAGAATGTTAAATGCGCCCATAGAATTTCAATCGAATCAAAGACGGGAATCGAACCTACGACCTCAGGGATGAGAGTCGCACGCTGAAGCCACTAACTAGGCCAACATATATTCGTACGCAGGTCCATCTATATAAAAAAAAATATTGCTAAGCTCGAAGACGGCTGAACCCTACCTATTCCTTGAACTCTGAGGAAGGTTCTTATGGAGAAAAAAAAATAGTTTACTACGTAATAAAAAAAAATCTTAAGTTTAAAATTGAGGTATTTTTCAAACACGTCTTATAAGTAATAATACGGAATAAAGCCTTTGATTGTCGTTATTTTCACGGGATTCGCCACTTCCCGACATCACAACACAGCCACTTCCGGTGGGATGCGGAAATAGAGCTTTCTCAACCGACACTAAAGAAATCTTCAATATCTCCTGTTACATATATTATAAACTGTAGTTCTATCGACATAATGTTAGGAATTAGGATCGATCATTGATAGGTACTTCGCTGCTATTGGTCCAATACAAAAATCACTTCAAATTCTTAGGTCCTTCTAACTATATGTTACGCTCTTCTAATACCTAGATGTTTATTGGAAATTCCATCCCACACTTCATCCTTCAATTCACAATTCATTTACGATCTCCGCTATTAAGTTGTGGAACAGGCTGCCCGACTCCATAAGATGGCTATCTCTCTATCATCTTTTAAAACTCTTCTGTATAAACATTTCTTAACCTTATCCTATCCTGATCAATCGTGACTTGTGTAATTCTTGTGTTTCATTTTCTTTTGCATTGCATCACTATTCGCTGTTCATGAATCTGTAAGATTAGCTTTTAAGTTTTTAGTTTGTTATTAATAAAAAAAAATTGTATTACTTTAGATTAAGGTTCTATATTTTTTTATATAACATTTGGTTCTGCACTTCTCGCACTCATCATGTTTATTTTTTTAGTTTTTATCTTTAACTGGGATTGCCTGGAAGAAATCGCTTATTAGCGATAAGGCCGCCCGTTGCATCCCTTTTAATTTTTATGTATTGTGTCATTTGTGTTTCTTTTATTTCTATTGCAACGAAGTGTAAATAAATAAATTATTCAAAATTTTATCAAAATATGGGGATAGTAGAAGGATAGCGTCCCTAAAATCAAGATTTGGGTTACGCCATGGTAAAGGGATTACTTGACTGTTATTTACTGCTTATCGTGACACCGTTTGTTAATTACCAGAAAATCCGTTCGAAAATTCCTATTTTACAGTAACTTAATACAATAGTAAACTAAACTAAAAACAATATAAACAACACAAGTAAAAACTTTTAAAATTATAACGTATTATAACTAATGCAATTCTTGTGAATTCAGCCAGTGTGCAACTAAATATACCTATCCGTCTCACAAGCAAATAATATTTAGGGTGCGCAAGACACGCGTGAATGGCGCTTCTCTAAGTAAATTTGTACGCGCAATTGAGGTACTGCCAGCAATTGCGACCGCTTACCACGCCGAGTGTGGTTATTTGGCACACGTAGCCCCAATCTCCAACATTTCCGCATTATTCTACCTCTAAGGACCTTAAAAAATATAATGTGATAGTAAGGTCCCTCCTTACCTCTAACTTGTTTTATCCTACCATGCCCAAGACAAAGTTGGATACATTACTGGGTAAATGGGTATCTCGTTGGTCCCCATATATGTTTTTAAAATTATCTAAATGGGCACCATTGGTATATAAACTGAATTGAATCACACAAACATTACTTTACACAAATTGGGCACATTTACCAGGATAACATAGAGTGAATGAATATTGTCGCAAATTGTAACTGAGTGGTGAGTCTGGAGAGACCGGGCTAATTCTCTGAATACAACTTAAAGCCATTGTTAGAACCGCATCCTCCCAACTATTTTGGTTCGTATAAACTTTGGGGTTATTTAGTTTTCATTAAACGACCGATAAAGGGAGGCCTATAAATAATTGTGCTTTTAAAATGATTTGATCACGCTATATTTATTTCGTATTCAAAATCGTACAGTTAACAAACTTTATATATAATAACAAACATTTACATATCATTAAATACATAATATTTACCCACAAAAAGCTTCAAACATTTATACAAACAAAACAATAAAAATTATTCAATACATTTTACTAAGTAATACCTAATTTGGATGTGTTGTGTGATGTTGTAAAAGTGAGGGTATGTACGTGAAGGTGTATATGTGGGGTAGGCTCATGATGCAGGTGATTTTGCCCTATGGATATTCTTAATACTCATATTAAGATTCCGCGATAGCTTAAACAAGTCAAGGCTTAAATATTGGTCGTTGTATATCCCGGATACACTGCAATACAATTTTTACATAGTATCAATGTGAAGAACATGAAACAAAGCACGAATACGATTCTAATAGGCAGGAATAAGGAGGGAATATTAAATGGTGGAGAAAGCAGAAAAGAGCAGTGTTGGCCTAGTAGCTTCAGCGTGCGACTTGCCATAAGTTTGTTCTCCGGCTGTGCACCAATGGACTTTCTTTCTATGTGCGAATTTATCATTCGTTCGAACGGTGAAGGAAAATATCGTGAGGAAACCGACATGTCTTAGACCCGAAAATCGACGGCGTGTGTCAGGCACTGGAGGCTGGATCACCTACTTGCGTATTAGATTTAAAAATGATCATGAAACAGATTCAGAAACCTGAGGCGTCGACCTAAAGAGGTTGTAGCGCCACTGATTATTATTAATAAAACTTAAAAAAAATAATACTTAAGTTTCAGTCATAACCGTTTACGACGACATCGCTTAGAACAACATACCGGTTATATTGACCAATATCAAAGGTCCCGGCTGAACTCTATTGTATTAGGTTTCTTAATAACAACGTCATCGGCTGTTACGACTATCGGTTTTTACAACCAAATATGAGTAGTCCCTTCAATGTCGTTGAACCAGATTTTGACCATAATTTGGTTCGTTAGATTTTTCCACCAATATATAAATTAAGCAAATGTTAGAAATTTGTTTGTCTCAGTAAAGGGACAAATTAAATGTCGCGCTACAAACTTTTAGGTCGACAGATTTTTGTATCTGTTTTGTGACAATTATCTTAATACGTCAGCTGTTTAGTAGATAGTGATAATGCAATATGTACTTCTTGTACAAAAAGAGATACTAGCAAAGCTCTGACTTTATCACAATAGTAAAAATAGTAAATTCTTTTAAATATAATTTGATTGCGTCGTATCGTAAGGGAGGGTTCAAGTATTCCGTCACGCAATTTTTGGAGATTTGTGTTTCCCCCCCCCCCCCATGTAACGCGCCGTAACGTTTTTCTGTGCCCAATAGTAAAACGTTTCTTGGCCACCCAGTGACTCATTATACCTAAAAGTTACCATTATGTGGTGTAAAGTATTGGAAAGTCGAAAATAATATTAACAATAACGCGTAATTCAATCCCCGCCCCGCATCGTAACGTTTTACAAAAGCCCCCCCCAAATTCGTTACGAAATACTTGTACGCTTCCTAATAAAGTCAGAGATATTTTTAAATAATATTAGTAGATTATCACCCTTATGTGTCTGAAATTCAATGGGTCAAAGGCTCACGATGTTTTCCTTCCGTTACGGATTGAATTGGTTATATTTATTAAATCAAAGGATAGTTAGTCGAAAATAAATATAAATAAGTGCCTTTGATGTCATTCCGGTAAGTACGATTTCCTTTACGATGTATGTGTAAAGGAATAAATAACCCACGGATGTTTGGAAGGTCTTTGTGAGAAATAATTTGAGTGCTTCTTTGACATTAAGTGTTCGTAAATTGGTGGTAATATTTGTTGACCGTTTCGAGGAAATTATAGCAATAATCAACAGGCGTCATAACCAAATCTAAATAACATTATTTTATGAAGTAAAACCTCTTTAGGCGCATGAGGGTAAATTTTTGAAAAAAACGTCACGAAGATGTGCAGCGTTTTTGTCGAAGTTAAGGGAGAGAGCGATTGGGAGCGATTGAGAGAGAGTGATTGAGTAATTTCGTAAAGAGAATTTATGAAATATTAGTTTTTATATTTTATGCAAAATCATTTATTGAAATCTCAAATGACGAATTGTAAATTAAAATGCCACGTGTTTTTATTATCGAAGAAATAAATTTCAAAATTAAATTAATAATTTCTATTAAATTTCGACGCTTTTAATATTTTAATGACAATTAAATTCATTAAATTAAGATTTTTTTTGATTTGTATAACTTTTAAGGCTTTTTCATATACAAGCCTTAAAACTTAGTTTGCCAAAGAAGTTTCACTTGACATGTGTACTTTGTAAGCGCGCACTTTTTTTATACAATCGGGGGATGAACGGACTCCATGGCCACCCATTTTTAGTGGGTGCGTTGCTGGCCTTTGACCGTGAAGTACACTCTAACTTATTTTATTTATACCTTTAGGGGCAGCCAGAGAACCCGTATCTAATTGTGCTACGGCCCTGATACCTTTCACTTCCTCCTCTTTCATGACACTATCTATATATACAACATCAATAAAGATATTTTAAAAAAGTGTCCCGGAAATGTCCCCTTTTTTTATAAAGCCAGTGAGCTCGCAAGTGCGTTGCCGGCCTTTCAGAATTGGTACGCTCTTTTCTTGAAGGACCCTAAGTCGAATTGGTTCGGAAATACTTCAGTGGGCAACTGGTTATTAGTACTAACTGACTACATATTCTACATATGCCATAATCTCTAACCAACCAGGGCTATAGATGGATAGAGTTTCCTAATACCATACAATTGATCTAAAACTAGTTTTAACACAAATGGAACAGAAAATTCTATTTTATGAAGACTATATTCCACAGTACTTGACAATTAATTTAAACGTCAACTGCAGGATTCGCAATGGACCCTGAATTGTGCTAAGTGTGCATTTCTATGAGAGCCTTTATCATCTGAAAATTTGGCTGAATGTAAAATAGATTACGGAAAGTTTTTATAATGGTCTGAGATAGAAATAATATTTAGTAATTACGCGAACTTCGTTTCTCCTTAATGTGATTTTACTTAGCCTTTCTAGTACATACCAATATGGAACATTTTGCTATGCTACCCCCAGAGACTTCGGTTTTCCGGAATGAAAACTTTTTAGGTTTTTCTGTGATTTTTCCCTATATAAACCTCAGAGTTCAAGTTATAAGTTAACTAACATATTAAAAAAAAGGGGTTGATCGTAGAGGGTAGATGAAAATTAAGGGTTGAATGTATTTTTGTATGTTGTGTCATAAAAAAAATGGTGTGATAAAAACAAAAAAAGAAATGTCTAAACACCCTATATATACCCTATATATTTATCACTAAGGTGTTTGAAAGATAGATACTAGCCGATTTTCAGACTTACTGAATATGCAAAAAAAAATCATAAGAATCGCTTGATGCGTTTCGGAGGAGTATGGGAACGAACATTGTGACACGAGAATTTTATATATGGACATGTTTTTCAAAGACTTTAAGAAGTTATATTTCTGTAGTGTAAAATTTATAATGATTTGTCTATAATTTTGTTAAGTTTTGCGTGAATTATGTTGTTATAAAGTTAAACTAAGTAACTGCTTTAGATTCGTGTTTTCAGTTTTAAAATAGTTAATAGGTAAAGAGTTTTACGACAATACTCCTACAACGCGATTTCCTATAACGCGGGAGATTATGTCAACTTTCCAAAACTTAAGTACTAAGAAACTATAATTTTATTATTTGAAATTGTATGATTAAAAAACACAGATAAAAAATAATTGGAGGCGCCGGGTATCGATCCCGGTACCTCTCACATGCTAAGCGAGCGCTCTACCATCTGAGCTACGCCCCCTGATACACTTTATATTCAAAAGTTAATACATAAGCAATTTATTAACCTCGAAACATGCGTAAGACGGAACGCTAACTCGACTTGGTTTTAAAATAATCCATTATTAAGTCCAAAACAATTTTTTAATAAAAACATCAAAAATATGATTAACTAAGAATTTTTATGGTAGAATGCGTCCATCTGGGTTACTAGAGGAAAATTTAATTTTCCAATAGTTCATTTATTTAGGTACGCTATTTGATACTTCCAATAGGAGAGCAAGAATGAATAGATAGTATCTCATAAGAAAAATAATTGGAGGCGCCGGGTATCGATCCCGGTACCTCTCACATGCTAAGCGAGCGCTCTACCATCTGAGCTACGCCCCCTGATACACTTTATATTCAAAAGTGTTAACAGAAGCGATTTTTTAACCTCCAAACTTGCGTAAATATAGTGTACGTGATACTTGTGCCTTGCTTTCACTTGCGTCACGGTTATATCACAGTCCTGATATAAGATATTTTTTTTTTTTTTTTTTTTTTTTTTCAAAGATTTTACAATAGCTGATAAGTGATTGGGACCTCCTTTTAAGCGCATAAGCACTTGTGTTAGGAGAACCCGCTCTTCCATTACATAGGTGTACTAACTAATTATAATTTAATTTAACACGTATAGCTAAGCTAAGTATTACAATTTTACAATTTACTAAACATAATCTAAGGTTAAAATGTGAATAATGATATATGTGTGTATGTGTATGTGTATGTGTGTGTGTGTGTTTGTGTGTTTATGAGAATGAATTTTCATGACTGATTGTAGAAGTTGACTATTTACTAGTGTATTATGATTCATGATTACCCACAAAGGCTTCAGTGTCTTCATAGCTAAATGTTTCTAGGATGTTAAGTAGCGACGTTTTACATTCATGTTTATTCAATGTGTATATATTTAATATTTTATTTAATTTATTATAAAGTTTAGCAGCTTGGCATTGAAATTGTCTCATAGCAAAAACTGATTTAGATCTCTCAACAGGAGCAACAGTATATTTGCGTCTTTTGCTCAGTTTGCGACCATCATATTTAAGAGACTTGTGCAATCTTAAGGTAGTGCAAAAAATGTACAGTTGCCTGACCGATAAGACACCACAAGAGGCATAAAGATCAGAGGTGGAAAATCTATAAGGCTTAAACATCATTACTTTTAGTAAAATTCTTTGTGCCCTCTCCAGTTCCAGGAACTTCATCTTTGTAGCACCCCCCCAAACTGGGATACAGTACACTAAAATTGACTGAGCCAGCGATGTGTATATCTGTATTAGTAGATGTTTGTCAGCGATGTGCCTTAGAGTTTTAAATGTCCAAATAAGCTTTCGAATCCTACTTATAACTTGTTCTAGGTGCTCATGCCATGACATTCTTTGATCAACTACCACTCCTAGATATTTAGTGTGATGAACTTTATTTATAGTTTTACATGTACAGTTTACTCTGGTGCTACAGTTATGTATTTTTATTTCTAGATCTGTTTGGGGTTGGGCGCTATTGTATTTAGTGAAGAAAATGTAGTTAGTTTTACTTACGTTTAATGATAATAAGTTTTCTCTTAACCAGTTATCTATTTTGGAAAGCCCTATTTCTGTATGTCGACGCACCGAGTCAATAGTTTTCCCAGTGAAGACAACAGCAGTGTCATCCGCGTAGGAGTAGACTTTCCCACTATCAATTCTTAAATCGCATAAGCTGTTTATGTAGATTAAGAATAAGGTCGGCCCCAGAACACTACCTTGTGGGACCCCATATGTGACGTCAGATTGTTCGCTGATGTATTGACCTATTTTAACTGCTTGCTTTCGTTCACTGAGGTAATCAGCGAACAATGTGAGTGGAATACCCCTAATACCAATGTTCTCTAGTCTCTGCACCAGAATAGGGATAGAAACCGTATCAAATGCCTTTTTTAAGTCGATAAAAACTGTGATACATTTATTACCTTTATCAACTTCTTTAACAATATGACAAGATAGTGAGGTAACTGCATCTTCGGTTGACAGACCCTGTCTAAAACCGAATTGTGAGTCTGAAAGTAGACTATACTTCTGGAGGTAGGTAATTAGTCTTTTATTAATTAATTTTTCAAGTACTTTTGATATGGCAGTGAGAACGGAGATTGGGCGATAATTTGAAACATCTTCTCTGTTACCATTCTTGTACACAGGTGTAATAATTGCTTGTTTTACCGCAGGTGGAAACACTCCCTGTCGGAAGCAGAGATTAACCAAATGAGTAATTATGGGCACAACTAGCTCCCTAGTATATTTAAGAAACTTGGTGCTTATACCATCCCAGCCAGGAGCACTGTCAGTTTTGAGACTCACAATAGTCAGGTATACTTCATGAGGGTCAGTTTCTAGAAGCACAAAAGACGAGACCTGGGAACAGTTGGGTCTAATCACATCTGTTCTATTATGTAACGTCGTAACTGGAATTATCTCTTTAGCTAAGTTTTTACCAATGTTTGAAAAATAATCGTTTACCAAATTAACCGAATTTTGAGGAGAAACATTTAAATTTAGTAATTCTAGATTTTGCGTTTTAGGTTGGTTACGATAAGTGAGGGTATTTATTTTCTTCCACAAAGTTTTCGGGTTTTTTATACTCTTAGCAAGGTCTTCTTTTTCATATTTACGTTTGACTTTCTTTATTAAACTATTGCAGAAATTCCTATATCTCCTGTATGTAATTTTAAGAATTTCATTATGAGGATCAGCTCGGAGTTTTGCTTGCATAGCATTTCTATTACGAATACATCTAACAATTCCTAAGGTAATCCATGGTTTAATAAGGCGTTCCTTATTCGGGATAGCTCTAGTGATAGTATTGGATTGAATACACTGCTTTAAAATAGATATTAATTTATTAGTTAAGATTATAGGGTTATTATAGTAAATTAGATCATTTATGTTGCTGTTTTTTAAATAACTTAAAGCGCCTTCCATGTTGATTGAGGATTTAATTTTCGAGGTATTGTAATTCGACTTAGCGAGGTAGGATAGTTTTAAGAATAACATTTTGTGATCAGTAACTGTAGAATCAATAACGGTAATAGACGCACACGTACCTATGCACCTATCAAGTTTTAGTATGAAATGATCTATGCAATTGCTATCTCGAGTAGGCAGTGTATGACCCGGGAGCAGGCCATGCATGGCTAGCATATTGAGGTAATGTAATCGGTTCGAGCGCTCCTGAGATGTTTCACTGGATTTTTGTATTAGATTTATGTTGATGTCTCCTGTTATTATAATGTTATTCTGAGTTTGTAAAGTTACTAAGTGACTATTTAATGAATCTATAAAATTTTCAGCGTTAAGGTTAGACGGGGAGCGATAAATACACAACATGGTATAGTTACCAACTTTGACTTGTAAGCAAGATGCATGTTTTAGATTTATTTCTTGAACGATAGTTTTATGGTTGCATTTTATGTAGACAACTACGCCATCACTACGATTTAGATGGCGGCTTGTAACGAAGTGAGTGTAGTTATCCATTTGGGGTATAGGCTTGTGTGGATCGATCCATCCCTCGGTCAGTGTTATTACATCAGCTTGAAATTTGAACTCAGATAAAGTTATTAAAAGATCATCAAAATTATTGTAAATGCTTCTTATATTTTGTGATATTATCGTGAAATCAGATTTTTGTATGGTTGTCTGTCTTGAAAAGTCATTTATAGTATGGACATTAGATTGGGCTATTTGTATGTTATCTAATTCGTACATGATTGTAGTCTGACTATCCATAAATGAGTAACCAGATACTTTCCGTACACTTCGAGAAATTATAATTTACTTGGGATAAGAAATTCGCAGTAAAGCCGAGATTGAATAAATGTTTATAATCACTTGTGACGTGTTTGTAGCCATGAGCCATGAGATAAAGTGAGATCGCACTAGAATAGTGTTTAATATATGTGAGTGTATCAGTGCGTGAGTGTAAATAGTATATGTAGTGTAAAGGTTTGTGACTATTGTTTTTTAGAAAAAACTGTTTAATAATGGGATAACAAGAAAAAAATTTTACAAAAAAAGGACAATAGTTAAAGAGTCATGCCTGCATGAGGCTGTGTACCTGTGATTCGTTTTTGACCTTAATTACCGGGGTGTTTTCGTTCTTTCTTAGGTAAACACGTCCGTAAGAAGTCCAACAGAACTTGTAGTCTTTTGATTTAGCTAGATCGCGAGCGAGAAAGTGTAGTCTAGCGCCTTTCGCAGTGAGCTGCTCGGAGATAAACACTGCAGTTTCTTCATTTTTAGTAGCTCCCAGATGCTTCGCTCGTAGCTTTTCTTTATTTTTGATGTTGTAGGTTTTACAAGATTTTAGTAAATCTGATTTAAGAATCGAGGATGATAACTCAACAATTATTGGAGTATTCGTTTTATTAGAATCTCTTTTCCCTTTTAGCCTGTATATGTCTTTGATATCATCTTTTTTAATACCGCTATTCAGGGATTTTGATAAGCTTACAACCATGTTTATTAAGTCTTCCTTTGATTCTGTGGGTAGTTTTGGCATATTTTTTATTTCAATATTAGCCTTACGTTGTTCCCGCTGCAATTCCTCAAGCTTGTCCTCTAAAATTATAATTTGTTCTCTGTCTTGCTTTAAACGTACTTCAAGCTGTTCTATTTTCTTCCTAAGGTCTTCATGTTGCGATGAGAGGAATGCAAGGCTACTTTCTATGTTGGTATTACTCTCTCTGATCTCTACTTGGGCAGACGTTATTTTTTTAAGCTCTTTTTGTTGTTCCGCAAACAATGACTTAATCATATCTTTCATCTCTTTTTTAAAACTTAATAATTCATCCTCAAATCCATGCTCTCTAGTCCTTTTTTGACGTTGTTGAACATAACTCGGTGGTTCATTGTCACCGTAAAGGTCTGTGTGAAAAGTTTCCATTTTGTCGACGTTTGGCTCAGAAACACTTTGTGATTTATTGGCCATAGGAGAGCGTTGAACTTTTGGCATCTTATAAATTCACTAATTGGGAAAACACAAAATTGAATATGAATTTATACTTGGGCCAGACCCTTATTTTTGCTCCGCTACCGCTTTCGCCTTTAAATTGCACTAAGCGATTAATTAATATGACTCACGCACAGCTTTATTCTAGCGTCGCATCGGCGGGTACGCAAAGTAAAGCGTAGCTCACGAAACTGTTTCGTTCACTGTTGTTGTCCTTCTCACCCGATAATTGTATATCTTCTCTCGATATACAATTATACATTATACATGTATAACAGTTATTTGTTTAAATGGTTATCTTTATTGTTTTATCTTCCGCTTTGTATCGTATACGTCACAAGGGAGAACCATTTTTCCAAACCCAATTTGATTTTCTACAAAAGATTGGACATAGGTATATTGCCGACCTTCTGCTTATATCCTGGTACGTTACGTGACTATAATCGTGCTCTTCACAATTTGACGGTTTTACTTCGATAGAATACAATCTACCAAATAATAAATACGATAAATTGTAAGGAGTACGCTGAGGTTCACAATCTTTCGACAGTTTACAATCTCGCGAGATTGATAACAATCTAACGGTGTTTACAATTTACGGTGACTTATATGTAGTTATATAATCCCGTGTGTCACCACCATAGGATAATTATATTTTATATAAACAAAAACCCTTGCAACATAGTAGTACAAAGATCCTTTATATTTCAATAGCCGAAGTGCTGTTACATGATTTACGAACCACTTACATGATTTACGAACCACTCTTAGTTCTTACTAAGTGACGTTTCCTTGTAGAGCGTGAGAACAATGTGTCAGCACAACGGTCACGTAGGCCTTTAAGAATAGGATATAAATATAATAGAATACTTGTAATATTTAGTATTAAACGGACCTCAAATCGGACCGGTTGTATTCATTTTAACTTTAAGTTTTTAAAAACCCTTTCTTCGCGGACCCACTACTTGACTGGCGCTGAGGACAGGATAGTCGCTCTAGCTGCACGTACTTCTCAATTATCGGTTCGAGCATCAAATTCTGCTTACCTAAAAAGGGGAAACTACGTCGCGATTGCTAAAACGGCTATTCAAAAGAACAAATAAATTTGTCAAGAACGAAAATCCAAAAGCGTTAAGGGTGTTTTGTGCGAGTGTTGAGGCAGCGATGTACTGGTAAGTCACCTTTTCACCTTTCAAATCCAGCCCTCTCCACTTTTCTTTTGTTATTTTGAGATCGACATCTCTCATCTTAACGATAGTTTTAAGACTTTGTTAGAGTTAAATTCATATAAACGTAAATTGTAATAAGTAAATTAAAGAAATATAGAAGTAAGTAGGTTAGTGCATGAAATTCTGCAACCCCTAAAGTATAAGTTTAGATTCACATCAAATTCTGTGAGCTATAATTATTGAGTAATTGTGTAATTATTTAATCAAATAATTCCTGAAAGAATACATAAAACCCAAAAAGAAATATTTTATATGTTTCGGAAATACGGAACATCGCAAACAATTCAGCAACATGGTAATTAGGCTTTTTAAAGGTGTATCAATTCAATTTTATGAGTGTACGGAAAGAATCGTTTTTATTGACGATGAAAATGAACAGAAAGCCGTTATTCTGAAATTTCATCTCGGAAAAACCTGTCACAGAGGTATTCAAGAAACTTTTACTCGCATCAGGCGACACTTCTTTTGGAATAACATGAAAGAAACTATATCAGCAGTAATTAATTCTTGTGAAGCCTGTAAACATATGAAATATGACCGAAAGCCTTTGAAACCATATTTACAGTTAACTCAAAAGCAACATGCCCCATTCCAGGAATTATTTATAGATATATTTAGTATCGAAGGAAAAACATACCTCACCTTAGCTTACGCTAAAAGGAAACTAAGACAGGCAATTGAAATTACTAGCAAAGGCACACCTGACGTTATCCGCGCACTAATAAAATACTTTTCATTTTACGGCATACCTAAGAAAATAAGCTGCGACTCTGGTACTGAATTCAACAACGATCTATTGAAAGAAATGATGTCACTCTATAAAATCCAAATACATATCGACACACCTAGGAACCCTAATTCAATGGGAATAGTTAAACGTTTTCATTACACCTTAATTGAAATTTACAGACTGACAAAATACGAACAACAATGTACCGACGCCGCATCTATTATATCACTCATCATGGCATATAATAATGCGATTCATACTGTTACAACTTTAACACCGTTTGAAGTAGTGTTTGGCCATGTAGATTCTGAAAACGCATTCAATATAGACTTCGAGAAACGATACTTGCAAAAATTAATTAAAGATCACGCCAAAAGAATAAAAGTTTTATTTAAAATCATATCTGATAAAATGTTAACGTTTAAGGAAAACTCTAGAGAAAAATGCGGTGGCGAATCCGACGTCCCGTTACCAGAAGGGAAAACAATTTTCACAAAATTAATAAACACTCGTAGAAGTAAGTACAAACCTTGTTTTGAAAAGGCCATAGTTACAAGAAACCTTGAAAGAAACACCATCCCTATTAAAATTAGAGGTAAACACAAAAAGGTACCAATTAAAAGCATAAAACGACCTTCAAAGGTGGTACTTAGTGATCACGATGACACTCACGAGCCCCAGCTTGGGCCTTCAACTTCAAAAGGTTGAAAACAATTCAGGGATCCGTAAGACAGGGAACATCCTTCATCAAACAGGATAACTGGCTTATTTTAAGGTATTAGATTTGAATGGCCTACTAATGGAATTAGAATATAACAATAGGAAATATAGTAATTTTAGTAAGATAGTAAGTGATGATAAGCCTTAGATTAAAGAATTTTTAGGAATTAGGGAACAAGTAGAGTATTTGCAAAGAATAACGACTGAAAAGATTAGGCAAATAATCCCTTCACACCTAGGACGAAGAGGAATATTGAACCCTTTTATTAAAATTATAACTGGAAACTTAGATCAGGAAGATGCTCAACGATATGAACAGTTAATAAATCAATTAGGTACTTAGTCAACAGATTTTAAACAAACATGCGTTTAATAGTTGTTTCCAAAATGTTAGATGGACTCATTAATTCATCAGAAATATTACACAATAACTCAAAATTATGGACGAAAGACTAAAACGGGTAGAAAAAAAAAAATGTTAAAAGACATAAGTACTAAAGAAAATAATGCAGTATACTCTACATATGTTTTAAGTTTATATAATCTTTTTGTAAGTAATTTTAGAACGCTTTATATAAAAAATAAGATAATTAGAAATTGCTTTGGCTTTCACCAAAACCAATGTTTTACACATTTATTACAGATTTTAATTTATATATCGCAGTCAGAAAATCTTATGTATCCACCCACTTGGGATAATTTAGTTAAATTAGAAGATACGATTAATGTTAAATCATACATGATAGACAGGAAAATAACTTTTGTATTAGAGGTAGCTTTAATAACCAATTCAACTTATAGTTATAATAAAATGTATCCCTTACCTATCTTTCATGACCCTAAAAACCTAACCTTAATAATCATTCCTAAATATCCCTATATCCTGGTGAAAGGTGTAACATACTTACCGCTTATACAGCCTTGCAAACAAGTCTCTGAGGAAAATTTATTATCTCTGCACACAAGAAAACAGGGGCACCGTATCCTGAAACGACATGCATTGAGGAGCTGATGACCTTCAAGGAAAACCCATCCCACTGTTACCAGAATACAGTAATTATAGAAGAGAAAATCTGACATCAGAACGTATCCCATCCATTAAACTGCTGGAGTTACAGCCACCAGTGAACTTTAAGGAAAATCAGAATCCAGTAAACATACAAGGAATGGACCTTAGTGACCTGCAACACATGTCTTACATGCCGAAACAACTTAACAGAGAAAGTGATAGTGAAATGGGCAATTCAGTGAAAGTGAAAAGCATTAGTTTAGGCACTCTTTTATTGTATTTTGCTAATTGTTGTGTTTTTTATAAAAAATAAGATTATTAATATGTTGCAGTGGCGAAATAATCAGAATTTGCATGTGCAATCCCCTGATAATTTCGCTCTTAAGGAGGGAGGAGTTATATAATCCCGTGTGTCACCACCATAGGATAATTATATTTTATATAAACAAAAACCCTTGCAACATAGTAGTACAAAGATCCTTTATATTTCAATAGCCGAAGTGCTGTTACATGATTTACGAACCACTCTTAGTTCTTACTAAGTGACGTTTCCTTGTAGAGCGTGAGAACAATGTGTCAGCACAACGGTCACGTAGGCCTTTAAGAATAGGATATAAATATAATAGAATACTTGTAATATTTAGTATTAAACGGACCTCAAATCGGACCGGTTGTATTCATTTTAACTTTAAGTTTTTAAAAACCCTTTCTTCGCGGACCCACTACTTGACTATGTACACAGCATTATCCGTCCCATACTGTGGTATTGTCTTTTATTTACCGAGTGTGACCCATTTAAATGAAAATAAATGACTTGTGAATATTTGTGAGCCTTTGTGCGGGGTGAAATAATTTGAATGCTTTGACATTAAGTGTTAGTAAATTGGTGGAAAATTGTCGTGTCAAGGAGTGTTTATTTTTTTACTAAGCAATTTGAGTTTTGGCTCAATGTTTATTTCTTCTTTCTGCGTCAAATATTTAACGAATAATTATTCCATTTTTTTTTTATTTAAAATAAAAAATTTTGGAGGCGCCGGGTATCGATCCCGGTACCTCTCGCATGCTAAGCGAGCGCTCTACCATCTGAGCTACGCCCCCTGATACACTTTATATTCAAAAGTAAATACAGAAGCAATTTATTAACCTCGAAACTTGCGTAAGACGGAACGCCAATTCGACGTGATTTTAAAATAATCAATTATTAAGTCAAAAAACTATTTTTTAATAAAAACATCAAAAATATGATTAACTAAGAATTTTTAAGGTACAATGCGTCTATCTAGTTTACTAGAGGAAAAATTATTTTTCCAATAGTTCATTTATTTAGGTACGCTATTTGATACTTCCAATAGGAGAGCAAGAATGAATGGATAGTATCTCATAAGAAAAAATAATTGGAGGCGCCGGGTATCGATCCCGGTACCTCTCACATGCTAAGCGAGCGCTCTACCATCTGAGCTACGCCCCCTGATACAATTTACATTTAAAAGTTAATACATAAGCGTTTTATTAACCTCGAAACTTGCGTTACAAGTACAACACCTTTCACTTGACGAAATATATTAATATTACACCATCACAGTTTATTATCACACTAACAAATAAGACATAGAATTGTGTCTGTTTAATTAAACATGTCTATGGGACTGGCGATATTATTTTGTAGACATATATGCCTGGTTCTTTTCGAGTTAGAACTATTTGTGCAGCCGGGGTTAGAACCCATGCCCTCAAGGTTAGCCGTTAGCACTGGCTGATATTGCTGTCCAATTGATGACTTTATTGAATCAAAAAAAAAGCGCTACAACCTTTTTAGTTCTGGGTCTCATATTTATGTAAGTTTTATGATCATTTGTCAATCTTGCGTGTTGTTCCCACGAGAATGTAAGTGCGTGCTCCTATTTCACCATGCCTCCTGCTGATAGAGGACAAATATTTGTTTTTAATTTATTTTATTATTATTAATTACTTAAGATGTCATGTGGAACATGGTGTAATGGTTGCAGCTCCTTACAAACATTGTGTTAAACAAAAAACTTGGCGATTAAAAAGAGTGGCGGAGAGTTTATTGCCAATTCTTCTCAGTTTTTGGCTCTCAAGCTAATGTTAAATGCGCACATAGAAAGTCCATTGGTGCACAGAAGGGGATCGAACCTACGACCTCAGGGATGAGAATCGCACTCTTAAGCCACTAGGCGAACATCAACCTATAAACACTTCAAAAGCCATTAAAAGAATTCATAAAAACCTTTTATCGAGATTGGAAGAAAATTCATCGAACTATTTGAATTAAGAATATAAAATTTGAAAAGTTCTTATCAGCGTTAATTAGAGATCGAAGCAAAACGGACGTTTTCATTCAAGCGAACGAGCACGCAATCGTTTATGAGAATTTTTATATCAGCAAATATTTGAGTGACGTCATTTCCCCTCGCTCATCTCACCCTAACCGCAGGGGGCTGCAGCATCCATTTTGCAAATAGAACTCCAATGTAATATGTGAGCCTGGTATTTTTATTGCATAAATCGCTTAGGATTAGATTTTGCAAGCTTTTCAAAAACACGGTTTAGCGAAATGAAGTTTTTTTAGCATGCAGATAACTCCAGTATAGTTCTGTAGCCCTATTACAAAATGGTAAATTTTTTACCCCGTTAATCAATAGTTAAACTGAACTTATTAAACGTTACAGTATTTGTAACGAGTCGTACATTATAAGAACAGGTATAGGACAAGTACTTTGTGTATTTTTGTGTATTTGTTGAAAAAAATCTGCTAAATAAAAAAAATATTAATTAATTTTATGTTTATATTAAATTATTTACACATATTATATCAATTACGAATGGTATTTTGAATATAAAACCCGGAGTGTTCGAAATACATATTTTAATTTCATCCCCCTTATCATATTTTAATTTAGTATTTGATGAGGGTGATCCTAAATATTTTTTACTCGGCTGACTATCTTTCAAACTCTTAAGTGGGGTTGTCCACCCTAAATTTTTATTTTTTAGACAAAACTTTTTGTTTTTATTTTTTTGTGATACAACATACATAAATACATACAACCCTTAATTTTCACCCCTCTACGATCAACCCCTATTTATTATTGTTAATAGTTTTTATTATTGAACTAAAAAAAATATTTCCTAGAAATAATATACAGTGCAAATCGACGTTTGCCCGGGCAGCTAGTTTTGTTATTATATTTATTGATTGTATGTGATTTAATTGTCCTTGACAGCAAGATGACGTACTAATTTATCAAACCAAATTGACTGAAGCAATCTGGTGATTAAAGAAATTGCAGTTAAAAAACCTTTTTAATTAACTTGGCGACGTCACTAGAGTTTTAACTCGGGGATTGAAAGTTGACAAACATATAGAATATATATATGTGAGGTCATCCGCATTTTAATACAAGAGGAGTGTATCCTCCGGTGGCTCTCTCGGTAATTACACATGCAAAGCGACCTTTGCAGATTACAAAATGTTGGAAACAAGAGATTTCTTTTTCCTTACGTATTCTTTATACCTCGATACGCTGTTTTTTAATGAAATTCCCCGGTCATTTTATGTCATCATTTTATAACAATTGTTTAAAACATGTGTTCGTCAATTGGTCTAGTGGTTAGTACCCCTGACTGCGTATCCATGGGTCCCGGGTTCGATCCCCGGCTGAGACGAACATCGATGTGATGAGCATTTGGTGTTGTTAGGTCTTGGGTGTTTAAATATGTATCAATATGTCTATCTATCTGAAATATGTATGTATATCTGTTGACTAGTACCCATAACACAATTAGCATGGGACTAGGTCAATTGGTGTGAATTGTCTAATACACTTTCGAATTGCCCCCCTGTGGGGCGTGCGTGATAGGAAACACTGCTATAAAGGGTTCTAGCGCCTACGCATTTTTACTTAAAACGTAATCCACGTGTAGTAAGTCGAAAACGAAATGAAAATTTGTCGACACGAACTTTTATTTTCATACAAGTTCAGTATTTGACTTTCTACATACACCACTTTTAAGCCATCTTTACTACACTGCAGCCGAGCCTGAATCTGTCAGTTTAATATCTCAAATGGAGCCTTTTCTCTACTGTTATTATCAAATAACGTAAGTGGAACTGTCCGGTTGACCACCAATTGGATTGTCTCTGTCCGGTTATCACGTAAGTGACTACATAACATTCTAGGAAATGTCACATTGTTTCTGTCTAACCGATATACCTAGAATTATTATCTTGTGTTTGTCCGCTATGGATTCCTAAACTACTTAACCGATAACAATCAAATTTGCACACGTATGTTCATGTATCTTTAAAGATAGGATAGCATCTCAATTTATAACCGCAATATTATTTTATTTCAAATTATTTGTTTATTATTTGATAGACACAATTCTAACAGATGGCGCTGTGTTGAAAGTACCAACGTTTCACATAAGCTACAATTTAATGTCATACTTACCAATAAAGCTTGGTGGTCCCCATGACTGGTGTTCTCCTACCGTTTGCCTTGAATAGTTTACTACTATTAATATAACAGAAACTTTAGCCACAGCAATACTTCTGTTAGTTATATTATATGTATATATATTTATTTATTTTTTTATTGGACAATTCACACCAATTGACCTAGTCCCATGCTAAGCTGGTGAAGCTTGTGTTGTGGGTACTAGGCAACGGATATACATACATATTATAGATAGATAGACATATAAATACATATTTAAACACCCAAGACCTAAACACAACTCCAAATGCTCATCACATCGATGTTTGTCTCAGCCGGGGATCGAACCCGGGACCCATGGATTCGCAGTCAGGGGTCCTAACCACTAGACCAATGAGCCGCCTCGCCGAGATTCTTATTACATATATATAATAATCTCGGCGAGGTAAATTGTTGTACTTACCTATGATTTTGTTAGTTGTAATGATATTGCGCAGATCTCTACTTGGAGAAACTTATCGTGGTTGGTAGATTCACATACATAGAAAAACATTACGTGACCACCAACCAGTTGGACCGATAATGTGAACGTCTCATTGTTCTCAAAACTACTATTATTATTATTTATTATATACACTGTTATTATTATTATTATTATTTATTTATTTATTCATAAAATAATCCATCATTATAATGATAAAAGATGGCTGGACAGAAACCGGTGGAAGCAGATTGTTCGTTCCAGATGTTTCCTTACTGATGAAGCTCAGACATGAGCTACCAACTGAAGAGAGAGATAATAGGAGACAGTAAAATGTCTTTTATTTAAAATTTAATAGGTTTGTTCGTAAAAACTTTGTGTATAAACAAATTTAACTTAACATTAAATGAGTTTATAGTGGGATAGCTGAATAAAGATATATCCTGACGGGATTTTTCAGATCAGCTTATAGATAGATAGATGAAGGTTAGGAAATATATGTATAAGGCATATCGTAAGCAATTTCATTCGTGTATGACCAGGGATATCTATTTAACGGTTATCGGTTATATGGAAATAAGCAATAAAGAATAAATAATTTTATTTCTACCCCTAATAAAATACTACTAATATTTTATACGATCCTGGTAATTTTATGGTGTAAGGGTAGAAATATATTGTTTGCCACCATTGTCATTCAATGAGCTTTTTATAATGCCGCTAAGCCACGCCCGTCGCCCCTATAATGACGTGAGGGTCGTAATATTTATGGACTTGCCAGAGCTTTGAGCTTATGTGGTCCCGGTAGTTGGGACAGTTTAATGCTAATTTTAAACAATAATCAAAATGTAATTTTGGTACTAGGATGATTTGATTGATAGTTTCTCGATCTATCCTTAAATATATAAGTTATCCGCTATGGTCTCCTAAACTACTTAACCGATATCAATCAAATTTGCACACCGTGTGCAGTTTGATCTAACTTAAAAGATAAGATTGTTTACATCGCAATTTATACCCGCAGTATTATTTTATTGCAAATATTTGTTTATTATTTGATACAATTCTAACAGATGGCGCTGTGTTAAAAGTACCAACGTTTCACATAAGCTACCTTTCACATAAGTTCTCTTACCGTTTTCCTTGAATAGTTTACTACTATGTAATATAACAAAAACTTTAGCCACAGAAACGCTTGGGCGGTCTGCTATATATATAAATAAACTAGCAAACTCGGCGAACTCCGTTTCGCCACCAGATAGCTTCGTTTTATGTAACATTTCGTTTGGTGATCCCGCTTTTCTGTTGAAATTTTTCCTGAATTTTCTTCGCTATAAACCTTACGGAGCCCGAGACCTTTCCAACGAATGCAAAACCGTGGAAATCGGTTCGTGCGTTCTGGAGTTATAGCGTCAGGAAGGAAAACCCGACTTATTTTTATATAGTAGACTAGTGGACCCCACAGACGTTGTCCTGCATGATATTTCAACCGATTAAGATATTAAACAAAGTATGAAAGTACCGACTGCAGCGCCATCTGTCGGGCTGATTTGTGAATCTAAACCATTCCCAGATCCCCTTGAAGACACACAAAAAATTTCATCAAAATTGGTCCAGTCGTTTAGGAGGAGTTCAGTCACATACACACGCACACAAGAAATATATATATTATGATAATTACACGAATTGTTGTTCTTCGTTTGTCTCTCGAAAACACATCAAATTTATTTTGACGACTCTGTTTGCAAGGTTTTCTTTTAGCACATACTTATTTTATTCTATTGTATCTTATGACAATGACCAGATTGTACGTGTTCCGGTGGTGGAGAGGCTGGCTATCTGTCACTCAGGTCTCCTGTTACAGAGACAAGTCTCACATATAATTATCATCTTAGTTTAATCATAATAACCTTGTATGTATTTGTGAGAGAAGAAATAAAGATTATTATAATATTAATACGAGATCATTTAGTAATCAAATATATTCTGTTCTAATAAACTAACAAACAAAAGCAAGGATACTTACTGGTTAAGTAATTTTTTTGTATCTATTGTTAAGACACACAAAGGATCCTCAAGCACCAGGCGCCTAGAATCTATATAGAGACTGACCGATCGCGTAAATTGAATGTCCGAGTACGGGAACAAGTTCCTTTGTCCGTCGGCTTTTCAAGATACAGCCAATATTTCAGTTGGTCAAGTGTTCCATACAATTGAATGGAGAAACGAAATTGTATTTCATGTTTGTTAGACGACTCATTGGTCTAGTGGTTAGTACCCCTGACTGCGAATCCATGGGACCCGGGTTCGATCCCCGGCTGAGACGAACATCGATGTTATGAGCATTTGGTGTTGTGCTTAGGTCTTGGGTGTTTAAATATGTATTTATATGTCTATCTATGTATAATATGTATGTTTATCCGATGCCTAGTACCCATAACACAAGCTTCACCAGCTTAGCATGGGACTAGGTCAATTGGGGTGAATTGTCTTTAAAAAAAAATGTTTGCTTACAAATAAAATTATTTAATTTGGTTTCAGCTGGTCGGAGGCGAGTTTGATATGGAGTTGAACTTCGTGATTCAAGATGCTCAGAACATTCAGCACATGCTGGAACTATTGGACCATTGTCCACCGAGCTTGCAGGTTTGTTACTTTCGTGGTTTTGTCTTACACATTTTTGTGTATGTATTAGTACACAGATAAACAAAAAAAATCGCTTGTCTGTAAAGTCGGTTTACTGACTATAGTTGAACGTGACAACGTCATAAGTAAATACTGATGGAATGGCTGCATTTTAATTTTATTTGTTTGATAGATATTTTGTATGGATATAGAGAAAGAGGTAAATGGAAATCACAATTGAATTACAATTCAATCGATATATACTTACAATAAATTTGTCGAAAGCTGCCGAACGCGAAGGCCGGTTGTGCCTCTTTGTCGCTCGTTCCGCGCTCTCGCTTGCACTTCAAATCTTAAATGGAACGCCTAGAGCGAGGTAACGCCGCATGCGTCATGTTTTTCCGTGCGTGCTACCGGCTCCATCGAATTATAAGACGTTGTCACGTTAAAAAGTTGAGTTTGCGGTTGTTGGTGGGATGTTCAAATAACACTTTGTTAGAAGCTGGGTTCAAACATGAGCTTATAACTAACATAAAATTAGGGGTGCGTCGCAAATTAACAAAAAACTCACTTGACTTTCAGGGTTCTTAAATCTAAGCTACACTTAAGTTCTATAAAGAATATAAGTGAAGTTGACCTACAGACATTATCGGAAACAAGAATTATTTATATTTATGAATGTGGCAAAAACAAAGCTTTTGGCTTCAAGTGTACGATGTTTGCTAGCATTTTACGCTTCTAATTATTATCTAAACTACACTCGCGAGCAAACAAATCGACTCAAGCGCTACCTCCGCATTCAAAGTTTGTTTGAAATAAAAGTATACAATATTTTAATAAAAATGATATGTCATTTGAAACCTTGAAACCTAAGCTTTAAAAAAAACATCAACACGATTAAATAAAACGAATACCAACATGTTAATTTGCGCAATGAGCGCGTATGGGACAAATTACTCACTACGCTACCAGCCAGTTGCGCTACCCTCTAACCCTATAAAACCCCCGTTACCTTTCAACCTTTATCAGTCACTTATCAACAGTTGACCGATACACATCTCCGCAACCTGCATTCATTGTTTTCAAGAAACCATGGATACCACACCTCAAGAAGCCGCTCAAGTTTTTGCCTTATTGCAACAGGGACTCAGACAGCGAGTAGTCGCTTCCCAGCTTCACTTGAGTCAATCTGCTGTATCCCAAGTATACAGACGATAGACAAGAGACTGGAGCATTCACTCGGAGACCAACAACTAGCCGCCACCGTTGTACTTCTGAACGAGACGACCGTTTCATTGTCTCAACCCCCTGCGAAATCGGCACCTTATGGGTGTCAACGTGGAGGGCGAGCGGAGACGTGTTCGAGGTACAGCTTTCAGCGAGTGGATAGCAAGTAGACGTCTGAAGGAAGCCAACCTGACTCCAAAAAGGCTTGCAACGGGCCCCAAATTGACTGCAGGCCACCGGCAAGCTCGGCTACAGTTTGCTCGAGAGCATCTTAACTGGAGCATTGGGCAATGGCGGTCGATCCTGTTGACTGACGAGTGCAGGATGTGTCTTTATGGCAGTGACAGGAGAGGCCGGGTCTACAGGCGTCCGGGAGAGCGATTTTCCTAATGCTGATTCGCAGAAATCGTTGCCTACGGTAGCGGTTCGTGCATGATGTGGGCTGGTATCTCGTTGGAGGGTAAAACCCAGCTCGTTGTCATGCCTGGAGTAGGCTGAAGAGCAAGACTGACAGCTGATGGGTACCTCACAAATATTCTCCTGGAACATGTTGTGCCCTACGCAGGATTTGTTGACGAAGACTTCATCCTAATGCATGACAATGCTCGATGCCACACAGCGCGCGTTACTCAGCAGTTTCTTCGAGAAGTCGATTTGCGCACAATGGACTGGCTTGCGCTCAGTCTAGACATAAATCCCGTCGAGCATTTAGGGGATGAGCTCAAACAAAGGGTACGAGCAAGAAATCCAGCCCATTCGAGCCTTGAAGAATTGAAAGCAGCTTTGTTAGAGGAGTGGGAAGGTATTCCTCAAGACACCATCAAAAAATTAATAAGGTTGATGAAAAACCGACAGCGGGCTGTAATTAGGGCTAGGGGGGCAATACCAATAAGTGAACCAATAAATGTTATACTCTTTAAGAAAAAAAAAACGTGTTTTATTTGTCAATTCTGAACACAACTCCTTTACCCAAAATCCCATTTATACCCCATTAAAGTTCAGACACCAATAATAAATAAAAGGATACATGGATATTAATAATGATGACATTTCATAAAAGCTGAAGTTTTAAGCTTTCAAATGACATATCATTTATATTAAAATGTTGTATACTTTTATTTAAAACAAACTTTGAATGCGGAGGTAGCGCTTGAGTCGATTTGTTTGCTCGCGAGTGTATACAGGGTGGCCAAAAAGTCGTGGATCAAACGCAAATAGGGGATAGATGAGGTCATCAGCGGCAGAAAATTGTTCTACGGGAGGTCTCTAAGGTCAACCCCTGCAGAGTTATGATTTATTTTGGTTTTATATGAAAATTGACTTTTTTTTACTAATTCTTCTTAAAATTCGAAAATATCTACATCCTGTATCTTTCTTATAATATCCACTAGATTGGTACTGATGAGTTCTTGTGTTAGACATACTATTTATAGTTGTTTATTGAGTGTACTCAAGATAATATTAAGTGATACGATATAACATTTTTTCAAATCATAAATTTTTCTTTACTTTGGACCCCTCTGTGAAAAAAAATTACTCCACCGAAAAGTGTCCCTGTATTACAAGTTTTGGCGCATTTAATAGGGATTCTGAAAAGGTATTACAAGTAGCCATGAGTCACTCTAATATCTTTCTAGGAAGAATTACAAACAACGATTGTGAAATAATAATTGTATTAAAACAATTATTTCTCAATGGTTGTTTGTATGAAACAAAATATTTTACAACAAAATATGCTCAAAATTCCTGATTCTGACCATAATACTTAATCTGCACCGTCTAATCAAATTCCTACGTAACCCTCCAGCCATCTGTCCAATTTTTTGAATCTAGTCCGATTCACACAGTACTGGTCCCATGTAAGTAAATAATCTTTCATAAGTCCGAATCGTTGTTGTTTTTTCGTCCTAGAAAGATATTAGAGCGACTCATGGCCATGTGTAATACCTTTTCAAAATCCATATTAAATGCGCCAAAACTTGTAATACAGGGTCACTTTTCGGTAGAGTAATTTTTTTTCACAGTGGGGGCCGAAGTAAACAAAAAGTTTTGATTTGAAAAAAAATTATATCGTGTAACTTAATATTATCTTCAATACACTCAATAAACAACTATAAATAGTATGTGTTAAGCAAGAACTCATCAATACCAATCTAGTGGATATTATGAAAAAGATACAGGATGTAGATTTTATCGAATTTTAATAAGAATTAGTAAAAAAAAGTCAATTTTCTTAAAAACGCAAAATAAATCATAACTCTGCAGGGGTTGACCTTAGAGACCTCCCGTAGAACAATTTTTTGCCGCTGATGACCTCATCTATCCCCTATTTGCGTTTGATCCACGACTTTTTGGCCACCCTGTATATATTATGTATGTATGTATGTAACTAATGTTAGGTCCTAACGACTCGAAATAGAAAACTGCTGTGTTATATAGTACGAGGAGGGCAGAAACTGTAAAGAGGTGTTGAAAGAACAATTTGTTATAATTTTAAGTCAATTTTATTATATTTCAAGATAATTTTGTTACAATTAATTAAAAAACCCACAACAAATAAATCTATCAGAGCGTCAAACAAGCTAAGTTCTATCCGGTTTTTTTAGTACGGAGGCTAGAGGGCTCGCGAGTGCGGTGCCGGCCTTTTAACATCCTTTTAAAACAGTTGAATAATTTCTAATTCTACAACTTTCTATATAAAAATTGTATAAACTTTATCACTCATTAACACAGAAATTATGTTATATGTACATATATATATATATATATATTTATGTTGTCGTTGGAATACTGTACGAAGCTCTCAAGTTTCTGAATAGCCCTTTTTGCGTCAATAAGCTCCTGTCAATACGTCCCGGCGTAAACAAAAGCTGGCGTCGGTCGCGTCAATGTGACAGTTGCCTTTTACCATCAACCCCATTCAGTTTACCGAATGACGCTTCAATTTTTATGCTCGCCTAGTATGTCGACACCATAGGGGTTGATTTTCTATTGTTTTCTATCCTCATTTTCCTTTATTTTTTATATAAATGTATACATACTTAAAAGCTAATAAATAACAATTAAAGTAAATAAAGACAATAAATATTCGAAATTGTCCACCATAAATAATATTAACATCCTTTATTAGATTTTTCTAATAGAATTGACACATGTGTGTGGAATGTGGATAATCTCTGAAATTTCATATATAAACAACTTCTTAAGTAAATAAAGTCCAGTAATAGATACTATAGATAATATTAAATCATAAATAATCATTTTTTCTCACCCATGGATAAATAATTCAAGAAATGAGACGTGACGAAAATGAGAATGTCAGAGACGTTTTTTCCAAAATAATTTTTAAACACATCGAACTTATAAATATCGACGGTACATAACAAAAGTCATGTTTCTGAAGTACGAAAAATAGACAAGAACTGTTAAAACATCAGCTTAAATAAAAGGCATGAACCTAAACGCCCACAATTTATTTTTTGCTCCTGTGTAAGCCATGTAACTTATAAAGGGGCGGGGTAAGCAACCGTTCAGGATTATTTCTTTTTTATTTCGCTTTGTAACTTTTATGGATGCTCAAACGAATTGACCTTCCCGGTATTTCTGTTGCCCTAGTACTAATGTGGAGCGAACTAACCCTTTATAACCCTTTTTTAGTTTATTGGTTATTTTGAACTTATTTTTCCTAAACTAGTTTAATTAATTGTTGTTATGGTTTTTGTTTTAAGACCGTTAAATATTTTCACTGATTTTTTAAATTACGTTTTGAAGTGAAACTTCTTTATCGGCGTTAAAATATGACATATATCTAAGTATGCTGACTTTGAAGTTTGACAACGGATTAAATTTTCGACTTGAAATTTGCTAATCGCAATTTGCAGAAATTAATTTGTAAATTGTATGCTAGGCAGTGTATCAAAATTTACTGTGTTTAAAGAATATGTATTTAATAGATTCGGACCTCTAAACTTAAAACAAACCAATTATGGCTCTGCGTACAACAAAGGTTTTATATAAGTTTCACTTCTTACGTGTGTAGTGTGTACACCTAGTACACGCACACATTTTTATTGATAAAAGCAAACACTGATTCAACAACATAGGTAAAAAAACCACATTATTCAATTTTTTATGTGGCAAGCACAATAAGTACTGCATCAGCACGTCGTCGCCACGGCCAAATTGGTAGAATTAGGCTACGAACTCCTGCCCCATCCACCATATTCTCCAGATTTGGTCACGTGCATCTCCTTTTGGTTTCCAAATTTGAAAATCTCACTCGCAATGTAGTCAATCGCTCTCTCCCGTTTCTTCGACAAAAACGCTGCACATCTTCGTGACGCTAATTTGCTAAGAAGTTCAGAAATGTTTTTGCAGCTTAAGTACTTATCGAACTACCCTCGTACATGTCATTAATTACATCGCATCATACGCCCAACAAAGTTACGTACAGCTCATTGAGATAACCAATATTTTTCGGGTAATCTTGGTGGAAAGATTGATGGATGCCCTTTAGGGAATATGCTGACTCAAGCAAAGTCTTTTTATAGCTGACACGAATCTTTTGGTATGCAATGTTTAGTGGCTAATTCTATTAAGATTAAATTATTTATCCTTTTTTACACGCTTTATATTAGCTTCATCTGTATGTATTTATGTATGTAACCGACTCCTTCGGACTAGATTTTGACCCACTTTAAACGGACAGATTTTATTCAAATTTTGCGCACCTGTCAAAGATGACAATGCATTAATCCGAAAAAAAAAAAAAAAATTTAACTAAAAAATAAAAAATAAATAATTGTTTAAAAAAACTAGAACACACGCTTTTAAAGCACATCAAAGTAAAAAGTGCAAAATAATTCCTAATTTAGGCTGAAAATGGTAATGAACAAAAAATACTGGTATTATTGTGAAAAGGCGTGGGATGCTCTGTGCCATATTTTTCGTCTATAGAACTACCCACTATTTTTCACTTTTAAGCGTGTTTTTTAGTTTTTTAAACTATTATTTTTTATGTAAATCACAAAGGGGCAGGCTCACCTGATGTTTTGGGAGGGGGGTTCTATTTATAAAACGTTACGATGCGGGGCGGGGATTGAATTACGCGTTATTGTTAACATTATTTTCGACTTGCCAGTACTTTTCACCACACATTGGTAACTATTAGGTATAAAGAGTCACTGGGTGGTCACGAAACGTTAAAATATGTTAATATACGCGTTACATGGGGGGCGGGGTCTCAATAATCTCCAAAAACTGCGTGACGTAATACTTGAACGCTCCCTAAGATGTCAGGCTCACTAGTGCGTTGCCGGCTTTTTAAGAATTGGTACCCTCTTTTCTTGAAGGACCCTAAGTCGAATTGGTTGGGTTTAGAGCGCAGAATTGACCCCACCTCCGTTGAACGCGAAAGGTAGCCTGTACGTCCATCACCGGGTGCTGAGCGTTTCGATAGAGGCCCAGAGGGGGATTCTTCACCGCGAGCGCGTGTGGTACCCAGGGGTAGTTTGTGTTTGTTCTGCACCTACATATTTCACCGCACGAAACACGATTACATCACTTCACGCCTTTTTAATAAATACTCTAACACAATCAATTCTTATGTTTTTGTATTTATAATATTCCTATTTGTGAAGAGTTCATTTGCGTTTCGGACGTCTAATATAGCCTATTCATGACTATAAATATTATTCAAGTATTTCAGGTTGCTATGACTTAATAATTTATTGATGACTTATTAATAATACGTTATGACTTAATAATTTATTTCAATTAGAAAATTCCGTTGTATAAAAGCAATATTAGATACATTTAAAGACGCAACCACATCAGTAAAAAAAGTAATTAAACTCTAATTGTTTGAGAGTGCAGCGGTCAAAGCAATCAAGGATCGCCTTTATTGTCGGTCGCTCTCGGCTAATGAGAAAACTTTGTCCCTTAAATAGTGTGAGGGAATTCAACACTGCACTCTCGCAAACAAGATACTTCCTGAGACGAAATTAGAGAATAATCACTAAATAAATTCAAAGCTCTCGTTAAAAGTAAATTAATCAAAGCTTTTCATAAATTTGATGAATATTTAAATGATCCTAATCCTTGGGATTGATTTGCTCCAGTTCAAACAATTTGTATGACTCAAAACTTAGCGATTAAAAAGAGTGACGGAGAGTTTCTTGCCAGTTCTTCTTACCCGCTCTACGCTCTTGACTTGCGAACTGGTAGTAAATGTAATTTAACATCTTTTCTGACGTTCATAAGTGTACTTGTTTAGTGTGTACACGGCGCAGTGATAAATTACTTTTAAAAATGTAGTAATCGCACCATCACTATGTGGAGGAGTCCACTGAAGTATTTCCAAACCAATTCGACTGAGGGTAATAAAAGAAGCTTAGCAATTAAAAAAATAAGGAATGGCAAATCACTTAACATCAGGTAATCCTTCTGCCCGTTTGCCCGCTGTAATTAAAGGCCATTCCTGCCGAGCTACACTCGCCAAAAGAGCCCGAGTTGTTAAGGCCCTTCAGGCCAATAGCGATTACATTGTTTTTAAATTGTCTACCCAATACACCGTGCAAGGGGTCGTTTAAGTGTTACGTAAGCACCACAAAGGGGGGGGGGGGTTCTTTGATTTTTTTTATTCGGTGATTACGTCAACGGTAATATTTACTTTATTACACATATTACCCACACATTGTCTATGCTTGAGAACGAAATGCATTTCCGAGGATTCCTACGAAATAAATAATACGTTTATGTACTGTTACAAAAAATATTTTGTATCCTCGAACAACATCGTGTGCGAGAAGAAGAGTTGACGAGGTAATTTGTAACGTTGCAAGTCCTTTTTGCGCAGGAGGTGCTAAACGTTAGTATGAGTGGTGTTATTTCATTTAAAGTGCTATTAAATTTAAATGCGTGTAGAAAAATACTGTGGACCAATCACAAATAAACGAAACGCGCCATTGTTTTTGGCTTTAAAATTTTGACTCGTTCTTGAATTATGCGACCCTGGTAGAAAAATCTCCTAGAGCATAAAAACCACAGACGGCTGAGGAGAACGTAATCTCGCTGAGATCGTAATCTCGTCGAGATTGTCAGAGAATGTCTTCCGTCTAATGAAATTACACTTACGTAATGTAATTATTTATTCCTTAGTATTTAAACACTAGATACGCCCCACGGTTTCAATATATATTATATACATACAAGTTATGCATTGATCATTATTATTTATTTTATTTATTTATTTGCTTAATGGTATTCCTACAGCTACTTACGAGTATTATACAATATTCAAAAAATTACACTGTACACAAGAGCCAAAAATGGAAAATTTGTGTTATAATCTGAATGTATACGATACATGACTGAGTTACGTTAATAGTTTGTATTAGACCGAGGAATTTGAAATAGTTGGGCTTGTCTTGTATTCTATCAAGTTTATTAAAAAAAAAAACTTTAGAGGTGTCAAGGGACACCCGGATGGAACGAAATTCCTTTCGATTAATTTATATGTTAATTGGTATCATAACAGTATGATAGATTTTCTCGACACCAATCTTACGACGAAAAAAAAAGCCAACATCACGAGTCGTTCCCAGGCGGTCACCCATCCAAGTACTGACCTCGCCCGACGTTGCTTAACTTCGTTGATCGGACGAGAACCGGTGTATTATAATAGCAAATAGCAAAAAAGTGTCGTGACAACTTTTCGTAAGAATTTTTTCCGTCTAGCCCCCTTTCACAACGCACGATAAGGAACTTCGTTCCAATAGCACAGTAGTTTAACTCTAAATCAGTTTGAAAACCGAACGGTTTAATGGAGGCTTTGTTTGTGACGGAAAGAGAAGATCTGTTTATTATTAAGTGCTGCTACATTTAAAATAAATTTTACAGTACATTAACACAATAAACTAAACATCTTATATACATTAGTTAAACTGATTTAACCCACTGATTTAACTAATGTATTAAGATTACGCCTTCACCTTTTTTAGGTCTGGACCTCAGATTTCTGTATCTATTTCATGATCATTTGCTAATCTAATAGGCAAATAATCTTATTTTCCCAGCCTCCTGTGACTGACACGCACCGTCGAAGTGTCAAAGGCAAGTCAAGTCGGTTTCCTCACGATGTTTTCCTTCACCATTCGAATGTTAAATGCGCACATAAAAATAAAGTCCGCACAGCCGGGGATCGAACCTACGACCTCCAGTTTAAGCCACAAGGCCAACACTGTTTTTTAATAATTATTAATTTACTCTAAAAATAAACTAATATTAAACATTTCCACAGGCTGAAATCTGGTCGGTGTTCATTGCGATCCTGCGCAAGAGTGTGCGAAATCTCCAGGCGTGTACCGATGTGGGGCTCATTCACCATGTTCTGCAGAGGTTGCCCCGTGCTGAGACTGTTGTTGCAGGTACCCACATTTATTAAATACATAGAAAATTATGATGATGTTTTTATTAAGTGTATTAAATGTATTTTTTTAACCGACTTCAAAATAACCGTAAGATGTTATCGATTCTACCAGCTATAGCTCCTCTGCGCTGGACCGATCTAGATGATTCAATTATCTGTAAGGGTCTCCATATCCCCTATTAAATTATCAATAGTTATTTAATTCTAATTCATTCAGTTCTATTTTGTAAAGGAATTCATAATTATATTGAACAACGTTCACACAAGTTAAGTGCCAGTTCTTGGCCGTTTAACGTTTTTGATTTAAGAACTGGAATTAAATTTAGGGTCATTCATGTATTGACGAAATTTACCTATACCAATAAATTATTAACTAAATGACGTTGATATGTTTTTAATTAATAAAAGAACTAGAACAGGACAGTTAAATAAGTGTCTTATTGGCCTGCGCTAAGTACTAAAGTCGAAAATTGAATATACATATATTGTTTTCTCGTTCTTACACGATTTTTATATTCTATGCATAAACCAAAAATACTAGAGTATTTTGTTAACTGCTTTAATAATGTTCGCATCGCTTTCAATTACATTATTAATACATATGTGTAATTTAATTAACTATGAAAAGGGTGTTCCCGTCCATCATTTATTTTCCAAAGTTTTGGCTCTAAATTGCGAAGAAATATTCTTGGAAGTTTGATTTTAAAAGACTTTGAAATCAGATATATGCAATTAAAACAAAGTGTTCACTTACACCCTAAGAACACGTTATGGTTAATTATTTTGGAATGGAATTTGTTTAATTGATCCAGACGAGGGTCTTCACGTAAGCTATGCTGCCCTAGTACAGATTGTGTAATTAATACCCACGCCTGTACCTTCGACCCTACCTTGGAAATATACCTGTTTTCTTACGCACCCTCTTATAAAGTTTCGACTCGCGAAGTAGTTATATATTCCTGGTACTCTTGGGAATATTAAGAAATCCGTAATGTCTTCAAGACGTCCTTTTTTACCCTTTTTTTGTTTCTTGGATGGTTTTGTGTAGAGCCAGCTCAGTGGTTAACACGTGATTTTCAACCCTAAGGTCGGTATGTTTGAGCCGCATAAAGTATTTTTCTTATGCGTACAAAAAGGCAGTAAAGAAATTAAAAATTTCAAGCATAGAAATTCTTGTAATTAATTTCTTGTCATTTATCTGTTAGCTCAGTGGTTAAACACGCGATTTTCAACCTTAAGGACGTGAGAGACCCAGTAGATGTTTCTTAGTACCTATGTGTGCGTACAAAAGGGAATTTAAGAAATCGGTTTAGAATTTTGTATTTTATTACTACGCGGAAATAGATATTTTATTTCAAATGCGAGATATTTTTAAAAGTGCCCTCTTATATCCGTTGCACCGCGATCCGGAACATTATAATTATATCGGAAACCTGTCATTTTTCTCGTATTAAATAAAAATACTTTGTAGAGAGATTTCAATGCTATCCTCCGCTTTGTACACTTTAGTATGGTAATCAATGTTTCTTTGAAAAGTATTTTGATCAAAGTATACACAATGCATGCATATTTGATCTATCTTTATATATGTATATAATTCTTCTGTGAGTGTGTGTGTCACTGAACTTCTCTGAAACGACTGGACCGATTTTGATGAAATTTTTTTGTGTGTGTTCAAGGGGATCTGGGAATGGTTTAGATTCACAAATCAGCCCGGCAGGCGGCAGGCCCAGGTGGCGCTGCAGTCGGTACTTTCATACTTTGCTTTACTAATCGCTTGAAATATCATGCAGGGCAACGTCTCAAAAAAAAATCAAAATTCAAAAATCATTTATTCACGTAGGTAACACAATGTACACTTGTGATTCGTCATTAAAGAAATACATAGTAATGCTTCTAATTTTACATTTACTGCCAGTTCTCAAATCAAGGGCGTAGAACGGAAGAGTAGAACTGGCAATAAACTCTCCGCCACTCTTTTTAAACGCCATGTTTGTTTTTTTACACAACGTTTGTAAGGAGCTGCAACCATTACACCATGTTCCACATGACATTTTAAGTAATTAATAATAATGACATAAATAAAAACAAAGACTTGTCCCCTATCAGCAGGAGGCATGGTAAAATAGGAGCACGCACTTACATTCTCGTGGGAACAACACGCAAACACATAGTCGGGTCCACTAGTCTATAGCTCCTTTAAAAATAAAATCACAATATAAAGAAGACTACAGAAAGCTATTTGCATTTTTCAAAATTATACCTATACAAGAGAAAATACAGCTAGGATTATTAAATGAAAACTACCTTACAGAAAATTACCTTAAAACAACTAAAACTCACTATCACTATACAACACGTAGAAAATTAAAAAACGAATTTCTATTACCAAAATACAATAATTTATATGGGAAAAAAACATTAGACTATATTATTCCAAATCTATTAAACTCGTTACCAGCTACACTATTTACTAATATTACAAGAAACAATATTAAATTTAAATTAAAAAATTACTTTATAAATCAAACAATAGCAAATTATGCATAATAAAAATAAGACATCGTCATTTAATTCATATTCGAATATTGGAACACATCCTGTATTCGAATGAAAATTCTCGTCAAGAACAGGTTTCTTGCATTGGCTAACTGAGGAGCGACAATGTTTCAATTTGTTTATTACGTTGTTCGTGCAATTTTGATGGTTTAATGGAAAAAATGTTATATTGTATAGTATGTCACTGGCCTAAGTATGTAATAAGTTAATTATTTAAATAAGTTCGACGACCTGGTGGACAGAAAAACTGTGTTCAGTTTGTGTTTCCACCACACCAACTTCTTTCTATTTACGATCATTATATATAAAAAAAATAAAAAAATATATATATATATATATAAAAATGAAACCGTTTTCCGTTATCACGACATAACATGAAAACGGCTTGACCGATTTGTCTGATTTTTTTAATAATATTCCTTGAAGTACGAGGATGGTTCTTACGGAGAGCAAAATTAAAAAAAATTGAGTGAAAAAGTCTAAAAACAACACTTTTCTATATTCCCATACAAAATATTCGTAATAATACTTAAAAGGCAATTTGAACTTTAATACCATATCATAAAGTTCAAGTGTTAGTGGAGAGGTGCCGGGAAGGTAAATTTTTATTTTTTGACATAATGTATTTGTTTTCTTATCAACTTTCTTTTTTTTATCTTACTAGCTAGACCGGTGTCCCGAATAGCAGAATAAGTATTTAAAAAAATAAAGAATCGACTGTTAGGCGGTACGATGTTCGCCAGGCCAGCTAGATTTTATTAAGATTTCGCAATTCTTATTTTGCCCGTCTAGTCTTTAATCATATGAGTACCTGCTCCACATCGAGAATGTAGGCGCACCTATTGTATTGTTCTTACGCCCTGGTAACGGCGCCCTTTTTATTTCCCTCGTTACTCTTATTTCCGTGGAAACCGGGTCAGTGTTGCTGCGGTGAACACCTGGATAAAAAGTGGATTTTTGTCTTCAGATCAAAAATTTTGATCATAGATTTAGATAAGGTGCGACTCTTATACCTGAGGTCGTAGGTTCGATCCCCGGCTGTACACAAATGCGCTTTCTTTCTATGTTCGCATTTAACATTTGCTCGAACGGTTAAGGAGAACATCATGAGGAAACCGACATGTCTTAGACCAAAAAAATTCGCGTGTGTCAGGCACTGGAGTCTGATCACCTACTTGCCTATTAGATTTAAAAAATGATCATGAAACAGATTCAGAAATCTGAACAATAAAATAATGAAAATTGTCGCTTAAGCATTCAAAAATCTATGTACCTGAATTATATTATAGCCCATTCTCCGTATTAAATCCGAATAATAGTGCGAATTATAATACAATATCGGAATGTAGCTAAATTGTTCAGCATGGATAGGATTAGTTAGAACTTGTAATAATAATGATATCTCTAGTTGCTGATACGAAATGTGGGCTGAAGTACAGCTTAACGTAGTAAGTAAATTCAATTACATTACAACGGGTCTCTTTATGTATTCTACCTATACGGGTAGAAAAAGCGTGCACTGCGTTTATTTGGAAAGAATACTATAATGAAAATTATTCTCAGGCTTAGTTAGCTAGCTGTCTCTTTTCATCACAGCTTAAACACCATTTGGCAGCAAGAAACGACAGAGAATATGAATCCTTTGTTTCATTATCTTCTCGTAAAGGGTGTCACTTCTCCCACGGTAACTAGGATCATATCAAATCCTAGATCCAGAAAGAATACCTCAATTTCTGCAGCTCAGTTTCCCACAACTACCAAGGTAGCATATTTCAAAGGATGTCATTTAAACATAAAAAATAAAAAATCTTACCTGCGAAGCGCCTTGACAAAAAATAATTTCAAGGGATGTAAAAGGATGCTCAAAAAATAAGGAATGCATTTGACGTGGTTTCAAAGGGTTGAGAGTTTCTCATGAATACTAAGGCATCATAAACAGGGGTAGGTCAGGCGTCAGTACCTTGCGGCGCCGGTATACACTTCGTAGTTAATAATTTGTACCGCCATTATCCCTGGAGTTTTAATTAGTCAACTCTCGACTTGTTCCCATTGTTATGAGGTAGCTTTAAGCATAATATGCGCTTAGGTCTTACAATTTTGGCGCTGTAATTGGTTCTTTGTTAGGCTAGAATGAAATGTAACTAGTAAAAGCCAACTGAAAATATGAAATGAAGTTTATTTGCAAGTGTAAGGTGCCTATATGGTCTATACTAATATTATAAAGAGGAAAGGTTTGATTTTTTGTGTTTGAAATGAATTGGCTCCGAAACTACTGGACCGATTTCAAAAATTATTTCACCGTTGGCAAGCTACACTATTCCCGAGTGACATAGGCTATGTTTCATTTTCAAAAAAATTAGGGATGCTATCTAAAACTTGAATAATCTAACCCAAGGTGTAAAAAATAAACAAATAACTTCCTTCAATCGCGTGCGCTGCGAAACCTATTAATGATAGAACTAAATGATGTATCACAATTTTTCAGGACATATCACTATCTATAAAAAATGTCGCGACAGCATGTCTCTATCTTTTATAGTTACGTCACAAAAAGCGTCCTTAGACCGCTAGAAAAGGCTCTTTATTCGTACCTAGGTATTGATCCTTATCGACAAGGAGGGCAATTGGCGGCCTTACCACTTTCGAGATAAAAAAAAAATGGCGATTAAAAAGAGTGGCGGAGAGTTTATTGCCAGTTCTTCTCTTCCGTTCTACGCCCTTGATTTGAGAACTGGCACTAAATGTAAAATTAGAAGCATTAATATGTATTTCTTTACTGACAAGTCATAAGTGTACAATGTGTTACGTATACCTATATGATTAAATGATTTTTGAATTCGAGCGATCTCTTCCAGGCAACCACTATGTATTAAATTAGATAAGGTAGGCAAGAAGTGTAAAAATACATATTACGTATAGTTATTAAGCAAAAAAAAAAACTAAACCTGGAACAAAAATAAACTAAACTAGTAAGGATACATGAAAAATAAAAACTTAGTTGATATCTGTAAGATTACTAATATTTAAATAAGATCAAAGACAAATCTCAAAAATGAATTTCAATGGAGGCGCATGCTAAGCGCATGCTAAGCGAGCGCTCTACCATCTGAGCTACGCCCCCTGATACAATTTATATTTAAAAGTGAATACAGAAGCAATATCTTAACCTCGAAACTTGCGTAAGACGGAACGACAACTCGACGTGATTTTAAAATAATCCATTATTAAGTCCAAAAATATTTTTTAATAAAAACATCAAAAATATTATTAACTAAGAATTTTTATGGTTGCTTGTTTCTTTGGTAGATTGCGTCTAACTAGGTTACTACAGGAACATTTATTTTTCCAATAGTTCATTTATTTAGGTACGCTATTTGATACTTCCAATAGGAGAGCAAGAATGAATGGATAGTATCTTATCAGACAAAAATAATTGGAGGCGCCGGGTATCGATCCCGGTACCTCTCACATGCTAAGCGAGCGCTCTACCATCTGAGCTACGCCCCCTGATACACATACTATACAAAAGTTAATACATAAGCGTTTTATTAACCTCGAAACTTGCGTAAGACGGAACGCCAATTCGACGTGATTTTAAAATAATCCATTATTAAGTCCAAAACTATTTTTTAATAAAAACATCAAAAATATTATTAACTAAGAATTTTTATGGTTGCTTGTTTCTTTGGTAGATTGCGTCTAACTAGGTTACTACAGGAACATTTATTTTTCCAATAGTTCATTTATTTAGGTACGCTATTTGATACTTCCAATAGGAGAGAAAGAATGAATGGATAGTATCTTATAAGACAAAAAGAATTGGAGGCGCCGGGTATCGATCCCGGTACCTCTCGCATGCTAAGCGAGCGCTCTACCATCTGAGCTACGCCCCCGTTGAAGGTTTGTTTGAAAATGTAATTCACTTTTAAACAAAGCTGCCTGAAGCGAGGTCTTTTATTGCTTACAGAACTGCTTGGGGCGATTTGCGACTTTGATTTAATACAAAACCTTTCATAAGTTGGTTAAATTCAAACGAACTCGAGGTAAAAATTAAAGAAAGTCGTTTTAGTTACACTATTTATAACTCAAAAACGGCTCAACCGATTTGGCTGAAAATTGGTGAGGAGGTAGTCCGTGACATAACGTGGTATAGTAAAACAACAAACAGAAAAAGTAAAAATTTCAGTCAAAACAATCAGTCTAGCCGTTCATTTGTTAAAAATGGTAAAACAACACGCAACTGACAGCTATAATGTATGGTTAAGTTAGATTAAAAATTTGACAATTAGAAGTTTAAAGTTGATCGCTTGATGAATTTATCGTGCAGATGACGACACGACCAAGACGATCGACGACGACAATGTACTAAATGGGTGGACCGATTTTGATGAGTTTTAGTGGATTCGAGAATTGTTCAGATTATTTACAATTAGGAGGTAGGCTGATCACCTACTTTCCTATTAGATTGACTAATGAACATGAAATAGATTCAGAAATCTGAGGCCCAGACCTAAAATGGTTATAGCGCCACTGATTTTTTATACAATTCAATATTTCACGATGTTTTCCTTCACCGTACAAGCGAGTTAAATGCGCACATAGAAAGAAAGTCCATTGGTGCACAACCGAGGATCGAACCTACGACCTCTGGGATGAGAGTCGCACGCAGAAGCCACTAGGCCAACACTGTTTTAAAGTCTATATTTTATATAAATGAAATAATTGTTAATATGTGCGTAAGTGAAAGGCAAGTATCACGTACAGTTTTACGCAATAACTTCGAGGTTGAAAATATATATCTGTATTAATTTTTGAATATTATATGTAACGGGGGCGTAGCTCAGATGGTAGAGCGCTCGCTTAGCATGTGAGAGGTACCGGGATCGATACCCGGCGCCTCCAATTTTTTTTCTTATGAGATACTATCTATTCATTCTTTCTCTCCTATTGGAAGTATCAAATAGCGTACCTAAATAAATGAACAATTGGAAAAATAAATTTTCCTGTAGTAACCCAGAAAGACGAATTCTACCATAGAATCAAGCAACCATAAAAAATTTTAGTTAATCATATTTTTGATGTTTTTATTAAAAAAATAGTTTTTTGACTTAATAATGGATTATTCTAAAAACACGTCGAGTTGGCGTTCCGTCTTACGCAAGTTTCGAGGTTAATAAATTGCGTCTGTATTCACTTTTGAATATAAATTGTATCAGGGGGCGTAGCTCAGATGGTAGAGCGCTCGCTTAGCATGTGAGAGGTACCGGGATCGATACCCGGCGCCTCCAATTATTTTTATTTTAAATTAAAAAAAAATTTTCATCTTTTGATTCCGCTTATAGATTGTGTCTATTTAAGCGTCTTCCAGTATCCACTTGCTTCCAGCCATGTTAGCCTTTTTATATCCTAGACGGAAAAGCATTTGCGCCCCTCCCCCAAAAGTTGCAAGGGTATGTGAGATTCGAACCGCACTAGAATCCCTGCTATTCAGGGACTGGGTGAGCAATACCAACTTGATAAATACAAGAAAGTATTTACTCAAATGACTTTTTTGGTCTCTGAGAAAACAAATTTCTGTGACTAGGCAAATGAGGAGTTACACAGAAAAAGGTTAAGATTATATGAAATGTATGATGAAAAGCAATATAACACTAGTCTGGAATTTAGGGAATATGTTTGGTTGTATTCAAATAATTTCAAAAAAGATTGCAAAGTCGCAATATTTAAGTTCAAAAATAAAAAATTGCATGGATAAAGTAAAAGCTACATGGAAAATAATAAATGAAGAATCAGGTAAAACGTCTGACGAACGAACCGATTATATGTTAATTTTTTTTTTTTTAAGACAATTCACACCAATTGACCTAGTCCCATGCTAAGCTGGTGAAGCTTGTGTTATGGGTACTAGGCAACGGATATACATACATATTATGGATAGATAGACATATATACATATTTAAACACCCAAGACCTAAGCACAACACCAAATGCTCATCACATCGATGTTCGTCTCAGCCGGGGATCGAACCCGGGACCCATGGATTCGCAGTCAGGGGTACTAACCACTAGACCAATGAGTCGTCACTAAATGTTAAAATTAAACCAACACAGCTCTTCAAAGAGGTCCATAGTTGACCCTATGACCTCACTATTAGGTCTATGGTTGATCAGAGAAACATATTTTATCAGAATTTCTGATTAGTTTACGCGTTGCACCTGAATAATTAAAGTGGGCGGCAACAATAGCATATTATGGGTTCATTTGCACCTATTGTTAAATTGTTGGCGGCAATCATTCGTAATTGTTCCATAATCAACAGAAATACTGTTTATTCAGGTATATTAGGATACTGTTTCTGCCCGCGTTTGTCAGACGGGTCAAGGTCTCTAGGAATAGCCCAGTGGGCAGAAGGAGTGTACGCCCACCAGAAACCTGGAAAGGTAGGAACCCTTTCGAGCAGGGAATCTGTAGCCGTTTGATGACCGATGAGTCGGTTAGTTTCGTCATTTCCGATATGGGACCTGTACAGGCACGCATAGAATCGCGGATGGTCATCGAAGTCTACGCGCAGCCAGAGGTTAGATAGGTTCCTTCAAGTGTCCCGTCCAGTCCAGTTCTCCGGGAGTCTCACTCACCGCACGAAACGCGAGCACAACAAGATAAACCTATTGTATCACTTCACGCCGTGTTTTCTGTGAGACAGTGGTAATGCCCCGATCGTGCCTGCCCATTTGGCTGAAGCCCGAAAGCAACAGCGTGGCACTCCCACTAGGAGTGGGGTTGACTGATTGCACTGGTGAATTAACCCCTGTTACAGGTTATTTCACCAGTGAGCGATGGGGTCGTCACATCCCGACGCCGAAAAAAGAGATAGAAGAGAGCGGGGAATAATTGGGAAATAGTCCCCAAATACCGCTCCAGAAATAAGCCGCACTAAGACCTACTCAGACTGCTGGTAAATCCGCCACTGTGTGAGCCTCCAGTCCGTTTGCCCTGTCATAAAAAAATAACTAAAGCCTCTCCCAACGTTAACGATTTTTGATCTATCAACTGTGCCTCATTTGGCTAGCTTTAATTTGATAGACTGGTCTTCTAAAGCTGTGTAAAAAGGCTTACTATAAAGTTAACGATTGTCTAGTAACTAGTTGATAAAAGGGCCTGTGACTAGTGCTAGACAGACTAATTCTAATTAATTTGCGATATTTGTTTTAAAAGAAGTGGTGTTTGATGATTTGCTATTTTAAAAGAGTACCGAGAGTTTTTTACGCCGGCTTTTTCTCTCGGCCTACACCCTCTGTCTTCTTTGCCGATGTCTATCGATTCAAATTTAATGACGTGGAATAAGTGATACATGTATGTTATGTTCCACAATAAACATATTTTATTTTATTTTAGATAAATAGCCTATCCAATATAAAAAAATCGAATTGTTAAGCGCGCTACTTTCTCTTACTATGCTTGGATGCTAGCCGAGGATTTTTTTGTCTTGCTTATTCATTTTCATTTTACACATTTGTGGATCTAAAGAATATTTAATGAATGCAGCATTATCATTTAATAGCCATCTCTTTGAAAGATTATGAAAACGATAAGGCCTTTCAAATGGGTGTTTCATAAATACTAAATTCATAACATTTTTGGAACGAATTATGAATATTTGCTGTGTTTACGTGTAAATAATAAAACTTAATGTTTAAAGAACTTTATTTGTCATTACAATATTTTGTTTTTTACATGAGAAACTTAATCTATACGAACGAGATACGCGTCGCCATCAGCTGTCCCAATTTTAGTGTACTAGACTCATTCTGATGTGATTAATGCCCTTTTTAATTGGTTAAACGCGCTAATATTACGAATTTTAGACGGTAATTGATTTATTAATTGAACAGCCTCACCCTTGGCTTCGGTAAGATAAGCAAACTCGCTCGACGAGTATTGCGTGTAGTGGTGTTTGTTTTTTTACACGCTTTATATTAGCTTCACCTGTGTATGTATGTATGTAACCGACTCCTTCGGACTCGATCGGACTTTTAACGGACAGATTTAATTCAAACTTTGCGCACCTGTCAAAGATCGATGACAATGCAATAGTCCGAAAAAATAAATGAAAAAAATAAAATAAATATAGTTAAAAAAAACTAAAAAACACGCTTTTAAAGCACATCAAACTAAAAAGTGAAAAATAATTCCTAATTTAGGCTGAAAATGGTAATGAACAAAAAATACTGGTATTATTGTGAAAAAGCGTGGGGCGCTCTGTGCTTTGATGTGCTTCGTTGTTATTTAGTTTTTTTTAACTATATTTATTTAAAAGATAAGCTAATATGGAGGGTTATTTTTTTTTTTTAATTAAGATACAGGTGCTATAAACATACAGATGTTTAATCGTCATAGTTTTGGTGTCTTGGTAGATTTTATTAGTATGTGTTAAAAATTTTTTTTATAAATAGTGATTTTATTAATTAATTTTGTAGTGTTATGTTAGAAATTTTTGTTTTTGCATCCCAGTTTTCAATTAGATTTATGAAAAAATCTTGACTAAACGATTATAAATTAAATGACGTACAGATTGCGGAATACATTTAGATATTGACCAAAATCTGCCTATAAGTGATTACTTACTTAATATTATAAATAGCTAAAGTATTACCCCCCAAAACCCCAGTTTTGGGGGGTAAATACTGAAACGATTTTGAAAATTCTTCTACCAATAGAAACCCACGTTATTTGTGAGTGTAGACACTATATTAATCCAAATAATACAAAGAGTTTTTCGTGTTAACCGAACGAAAACGTTTCTTACGATTGCCTGCTTGAACCAGGTTGTATTTAAAGAGTGTTACGCCATGGCTATCAATCTATTTAATCACCTTCCTAGAAGTTATAGATCACTGCCGTGTAAAGCTTTCAATGGTGATTCAATAGCGTAAAGTATTTAGATCATAAGTTTTGACAACAATTATAATTAACTGTATATAAAAACACGTCAAACTCAAAAACTACTGAACGAAATATTTAACGGTTTTAACCAATATCTAGAATGATTCATGGGGAAGGTGTAGGTATATAATTTATGTGGTTTCTTGTGGGTGATAAGGCCGATTTACATTATTTTAGTGTTTAGGAGAGTATTTTAGTACAAGTTGAAAGGCATGTTCTTTAGTGTTTTAGTACGTTGCGAGTGAACGTTTACATTTCTTCCAGTAGAGTATCATTACAGCGCCACAAAGAACGCGCAACGACATCGGCAAATACGCTCTATTCTACGCAAAATACTAACTGTAGTTATGGAACAAATAGAAGACGAGATTTTATTCGAAATAAATAAACTAAATATAAATAATAAATAAAATAGCTTCTTTTAAGGCAGTGTATGCCGAATGCCTAGCCTGTTTGTTTTTGTATAAATTGTTTTTAACGTTCCACAAACATTCGTGAACAACATATTCAGACACAAATTTGATAGTTGTATCTTCCGACCATTTAGGCATCTTTAAAAATAAAAAAACTCGCACGTGTTTCACGGCACTTGTGCACTCTCCTAAAGATTTTACTAAATTACGTGTTTACACACAACGAGGGAAGATATCGGGGGTTGCGCGGGCGCGGGAGGGGTATCACTTGAAACAAAAAAAGCGATTCTATTTTGATTCAACTTGAAAGTCAAGTAGAACCGTACTAAAGCAGGTAGCGTTTACATGTTTCAACTAAAGTACTATCCTAAACCACTCTCCTAAACACTAAGATAATGTGAATCGGCCCTTATTTGATAAAATGGGTTAAAATATTTTCATTCCCACAAAACAATAAAATAAATTCCGACTGTAACAAGCGAAATGAACCAAACAAGGGCCGTACGCTGGGGGCAACGCGTAATTTGAATGAAATTTAAAATTAATTTTGCCACCAATTTCGAAATTATGAACTTGAGCGGCGCGAGTATTAAACAATTCTCGCGAATAGAAACAAGAAACAAAGCGGAGGCTCACAGCGAGCAATTGTTGCGGAAACTTAATTTAATACAGAAATACAATAAAGCGTTCGAGTCCAGTAATTCCCGCGGTTAACTCGCCGGGATCCAATCCCGGACTGTTCCGGGATTAAACCGGGATTAGTCACCTCAGCGACTCTGGGATTACGTTTGGAACAATACGGCCGCCATTAAGCGAGACTTTTTCCCTATTCGAAGCGACATAGGAGTACTTCTTTTAATTTATAAGGTCTTGGTACATTATGTTTATACGAAAATACCTTTTTTTACTTGACTTAACCTAAGGCACTTGCGAAATGATGCCGATGCGTTGCTGGCCTTATATGCCGACTTTAGAAATTTTCAACTGAATCGTGGTTGCATTATCGGCTTTTAAATTACTTTTGTTTGAATAATTTATAATTAAAACACACATTTTCTGTACAGCGAGGTTGCGTTAACGGTATTTAAATAAGTTTTGTTTGAATAGTTTGTAATAAAAATATACGTAGCGTTAATTCAAGGTTAAAACACACATTTCGTGTACAGCGCGGTTGCGTTGTCGGCTTTTAAATAACTTGTGTTTGAATAATTTGTAATAAAAATATGAAGACTTCATTAAACAGTTAAATTTAACCGTAGTTAAATATGCCATCCCTGTATTGACCTCGACAAATTCTTACGAGTTGTTATCTTAAAGGCACGCTTTGAATTTCATTCTCAACATAAATCTCTTTATCGTTGAGTTTAAACGAAATGGGAATTTTGTGAAAGCCACAAGCTTTCGGATATCCTTGGATTAAGGATGTTACAACGCGAGATAAGGATAATGGTTTGTTTTGCATGTGACTTTGGTACTTCGTTAAGAGTGGGCACCAACCAAAATCATCGTAGATTTTAAGCTATTGCATAGATTTTATCGCGGGCTTTGAGCGCGGTGACCGAATGAAGAAATTCCGTAACGAAAAACCTAACACAATATGACGTAATATAGGTGCGGCCAATACGCGTTAGAGCGGGACAGAATGCAGTAAAAATAATTTTCTGAGTGTGTTCTAGTAATTCAAATTCTCATAAAAGTTCACTCTTCAAGCAACGTAAATCCATATTGACTGGACAAAAGCGCAATAATGTTGGATGATATAAATCTCTAGTTTCTCGCAAGGTGGGTCATAATAGCCCATTCTTAACATTTATGAATAGGCCTTTATTGGCTGGACGTGCTCTCATTGATCAAGTCTAGGCCGGAACCGAAATCTATTGCTATATAGGCTCTTTTATTACCTTCCTTTGTGAGTTTAATAAGGTATAATGTAAAGATTTTTACCCATTCATAAGAAAGAGATCAAGTAGTTTCGTTATGTTTTTTTAAGCATTTTGTATTAATACGTCTGGTTTTGCTGCAATGCACTGTTCACAGAAAGTCTCATCAATATCTATATAAAAATTGTTAAGCTATAGCATAGATTTTTTCGCGGGCTTTGAGCGCGGCGACCGAACCAAGAAATTCCGTAACGACAAAAGCTAACACACGATGACGTAATATAGGAGCGGGACAGAATGCATACTGCGTATTCACATCTCTGTGACGAGATCGGTGCAGCCAGTGCGCGTTAGAGTGAGACAGACTATATAGCCGAGTTAGTCTGAGTCTGGTAGAGTGGTAGATTGAATTAATTTATCAAAGAAACAAAATAGTGCATAAATAAATAATTATAATTGCATTCTAAAAATGCTATGCAATAGCCTTACCGCGGCAGCCCCCGAGCGCCACACGTTTTTTATACTTAAACTACAGAGAGATTGAGATGTTGCATAGAGTGGAGATGAAAGGGCCTCTGAAGTAGAAAAAAGTGCGCATTTGGGTAGCTTATGTGAAGATTTATTATGTCAAAAAGGAAATGTATTATAAATAACATGTTTCTTTGACCCTTCCACAAACATTTCCAAGATCAAAGTGTGTGAAACAAACGAACTGCAATTCATTTTTATAGATAGATAGATGTATCGTATTTTATATACTAAGAGATAATGACAAGAGACAAGAATTTTTAAAATACTTTTACTAAAATTATGTTTCTAATCTATCTATCTATCTATGGATTTTTGTATCAAGTAGTAAGTAACCAACTACTTTGTCTTTCTTTAGTTAGTTTAATTTAGTAAACAAATATACCAGGGCGTAATGTAGATGAAGAGGTATTGTTAGTTTAGGGTTTATATCGGTTAGAGACCGCTGGCTTTGAGTGAATACCAGTTTAAATGGATTTGTCCGACTCGTTGGCTTCACATGCATTAGTACACAATGCAACTGCGGTATACATGTGTAGATTTATAGTTCCCTAGTACAGAATGAGCGACTTTTTATGCCTTTTAACTGGACGGTTCAACATTGGTTTAAATTATAATTTATAGACGTTGCCCTGTACACACGTATTACATACAACATACAAACATAAACAAACATAGGTATATCTAATAATGTAAACCATTCTCGACTACACTTGATCCCATAAATATATATATAGCATAAATATATATATATAGCACGCTAGCATACCGGCCAAGCGTTGCTGTGGCTAAGGTTTTTGTTACATTACATAGTAGTAAACTAATCAAGGGAAACGGTAGGAGAACACCAGTCATGGGGACCACCATGATTTTTTGATGGTTATGCCATTAAATTGTTGCTTATGTGAAACGTTGGTACTTTCAATACAGCGCCATCTGTTAGAATTGTGACTATTAAATAATAAACAAATATTTTGCAATAAAATAATATTGCGGGTATAAATTGAGATGTAAGCTATCCTATCTTTTAAGTTGGATCAAACTACACATGGTGTGCAAATTTGATTAATATCGGTTCAGTAGTTTAGGAGTCCATTGCGGACAAACAACGTGACACGTAATTTATATATATTAAGAAGATATATACCAGCTGTTTATTTGCTGTATAGATAAATAAGTTACCGACTGCAGCGCCACCTGGCGGGCTGATTTGTAAATCTAAACTATCGTGCCACCCAAACGCATGCAAAAAAATCCATTCAAATCGGCCCAGCCGTTTAAGAGTAGTTCAGTGACATACACATGTATAGTAGAATTATATATAAAGATAAATGTCAGGAGTATCTGTATGGTATATAATAAAAATATTAAAACAAAAATAATATTTATTTATTTCCTTATTTACTATGTTTAACTTAGAACTAATACAATAGAAAACTTATTAATATAAAATTAAACTAAAAACAAAACAAGACAACACAAAACCTTAAAAACCTATAATAAAAAGGCTTCTTGTGAATTCAGCCAGTGTGCAACTAAATATATCTGTCAGACATACAATAATATTCAGGTTGTGCAAGACACGCGTAAATGGCGCTTCTATGAGTAAATTTGTACGCGCTCGAGGCACTGCTAGCAATTGCAACTGCTAACCACGCCGAGTGTGATTATTTGGCACACGTGGCTACGTGTGTACAGTCTCTCCAACATTTCCGCTTTATTCTACCTCTAAGTACCTTAAAAAGAAGTGCGTGCGTACAAAGTACACATGTCAGAAGTGAAACTTTTTTGGCAAACTAATTTTTAAGCCTTGTTCATATTTATACAAATCTAAAACTTTACATTTCCTTAGAGAGAGAGAAAAAGGAAGATATGTTAGGAATTTTATGAATTTAATTGTCGTTAAAATATTAAGTGTCGAAAATTAATACAAATTATAAATTTATTCCTTCGATAATAAACACAATTATTGTGCATTAAATATAAAATACTAATATTTTATAAATTCTCTTTACAAAATTTTAATTGTAAAAATAGAATATCTATAAGGTAATTCGCCCTTCTCTCTCAATCGCTCTCTCCCTATTCTTGGACAAAACGCTGCACATCTTCGTGACGTTCCGTAAAATTTTTACCCTCATTACCTAAAGATGTTTCACTTCAAAAATATAATGTGATAGTAAGATCCCTCCTTACCTCTAACTTGTATCCATGACTGAATCCGAAGAACTTAGTGTAAACGGAAAATGGTGATTCGGCAATGAGGCGCCATTGAAACGGGAGATTGTTGGATTATTAATTCAATTGGAATTGCTAATGTTGGGTTCCTAACAATAACGCGATACGACAACTACACGTTTTCATTATGTAAATTGAAGGGTTCGATAAATATTTTATACACTAATGGCTTTTGACTTTGTGAGCGTTTGAATTTGAATGATTTATAGGTGATCGTGCTAGCGCGATTACGATATTTTTGAATTGAAACTTCTTTAGACGCATGAGGGTAAAATTTTTACGGATGAATCGCAATATAATAATATTAGCGTCACGAAGATGTGCAGCGTTTTTGTCGAAGAAAAAGGAGACGGCGATTGAGAAGGGCGAATTACCTATATAGAAATTATATTATTTCCTCAAATGACGAATTGTAAATTAAAATGCCACGTGTTTTTACTATCGAAGAAATAAATTAAATTAATAATTTGTATTAATTCTCGACTGTTATATTTTAATGACAATTAAATTAATTAAATTCCTAACATATTATCTTCCTTTTCCCTCCCTCTAAGTCTCGGAAATCTAAAGTTGTAGATTTGTATTAATACGAACAAGACTTAAAAATTTGTGTGCCAAAGAAGTTTCACTTCTGACATGTGTACTTTGTACGCACGCACTTTTTTTTAATATTGACCACTGCCCTGCGAGAAAAGTAAGTTACAGAATCGCAGGGCTGTTTGGTTGCCTGGAAGTGATCGCTCGAAAGCGATAAAGCCGCCAGTTGCCCTGCATTATATTTCTGTATGCAATGAAGTGTTAATAAATTAAAAAATAATAATAATAAATTAATTGTCAAAATTAACTTTTATAGACTGAGGTTTAAAACTTCTATAAACACGGTAACTCGATATTTCGAGTAGTTTTTAGCAATCGTAGTTAGCGAGATATTTATAAATATCTAATTTGTTTCAGATTTACTAATAGAAATGCTGGGTGTCCTGGCCAGCTATAGTGTCACAGTGAAGGAGCTTAAACAGCTTTTCAACGCTATGAAAGCTGTTAATGGAAAATGGGTGAGTTTTTTTTATTAAAACCTTTGTAACAGAAAGTTTAAGTGTAATTTTAAGTTGTGTCTGAAAAAATACATCCGGGATCTTGCAAGAGTATGATAACCATCCATTCATTAATTAATAATAGGACGGACGTCCGGCATAATTGAAACCGGAAAACGGTGGTTTCTATACGCAAGTAGAAACCACAAATACCAGACAAGCATAAACGGTTAAGATGCAAATTTAAACAGCACTCGTGACGCAAGTTAACCAGTATTGCAATTGGCCTGGTTGCACTATCTTAGTAACATGTCGCCCTGGTACATCGAAGTCGCCAATGCGGGGGAGGCTGCGGAATTTATCTCTTGGCTCGCGCTAGGGCTTATCTTGTTTATAGATGGGATTACAAATGTTGCAGAGAATTATTAGTAAAAGCTACACTGTTGAACAATAACAAATGCTTTAACTAGTTCCCTGTGGTTTGTGCACGCGTGCTTATTTTGTTGCAGAGTTATTTTGAGAACTTAGATTATAAAATTCAATGATAATAAAATGAATCAGATTCTAAATTAAATATTAGCTTTCTTAATAATTATAATACTTAAATATAATAAAAAGTGTGTGTGTGTCAGCTACGACGCACGATTGGAGTTTACTCCTTACGAACGATAAAATAGCGATAATGTTCTGTGGCTGTCGACCATATTTTCATACTAAAGGTGGTAAGAATATATGTTTTTATAATATAAATGTTTGTAGTAGTAATAAAACGTACCTACATCATCTATGCCCAAATAGGATTTTCTTTCTGTGACCAAAGTTACCTTTATAGTAAGAGAAGAATAAGAATGTCAAAACGTGAATACAAAATAGAAAAGTCTGTGTAATGTATTCCATCTCATTCTTTTACACGTTCATTCCTACAGATATATATGTTTGTCTCTTTCTACATAACGCCTCAACTTTTCGTGTTACACTTGATTTTACTCCTCATAAAATTTCTATACCGGGCCTTAAAACTCAAATCGTTTCTTAAGGAGTAAACTCCAATAATATTTCTATCTCCATTTTTGTATCTGTGTGTCCTTTTTTGGCAAAGGACTACTCCAAATCCCACCAATTCTGTCTGCGCTGTGCCACTCTCTGCCATGTACCACGTGCTTTCCTTAATTTGGTCCTATCCACCTTCTAAGTTGCCTTTATTTGGTCCTATCTACCTTCTAAGTTGCCTTTATTTGGGCCTATCTACCTTCTAAGTTGCCTTTATTTGGTCCTATCTACCTTCTAAGTTGCCTTTATTTGGTCCTATCTACCTTCTAAGTTGCCTTTATTTGGTCCTATCTACCTTCTAAGATGCCTTTATTTGGTCCTATCTACCTTCTAAGTTGCCTTTATTTGGGCCTATCTACCTTCTAAGTTGCCTTTATTTGGTCCTATCTACCTTCTAAGTTGCCTTTATTTGGTCCTATCTACCTTCTAAGTTCCCTTTATTTATTGTACCTTGAACACCAGTTTATTTTTTCTTGTTCCACTTTTCTGTTCCTTTTGCCATGTGCCCCGCCCATTTCCACTGGTAATCCGTCAATAAATAAAACTTAACTCGTAAATTTACATTTACTGCATGCATTATAATCGGTAAATGCATCTTCTATGATAAAAAAAAATCGGTTGTCTGTAAAGTCGGTTTACTGACGATATTTGAACGTGACAACGTCATAAGAAAATACCGATTGTGCCTCTTTGTCGCTCGTTCCGCGCTCTCTCTAGCACTTCAAGCCTTAAATGGAACGCCTCAGGGCGATGTAACGCCGCATGAGTCATATTTTTTCGTGCGTGCAGCCGGCTCCATCGAATTATAAGACGTCACGTCAATATTAAAGCCGTTTGCAAAACGGCAAACATGCTTAGAAATGATACGTTATAACCGCGTCATTATAAAATCGTTCCGTCGCTCGTACAAAGTTTGACAATAGAAATATCGAGTTTTCACGGTCGTGAAATATTCAGCTGTAATATGTTGATCAAAACTTTTCTAATAACATATTGTACAATTGTTCACTGTAGTTGATATAATATAACATAACATGATATGTACGATACAAATAATATAATAACTGTCCACTTCATTTGACTAATAATGTGTAAAATTCGTTTAAAGAAAAATTTACGCGCCATTGTGTGTGGCGGAATATGTACATTTACACTTACACATTTTTGTACCATATTCTTGCAATCAATTATTATTATTATTATTATTAGTCATGTCAGCAAAAGTAAGCAAAGCTAGTTCAAAAATAATATTAGTACATAAACGTATTAATTTTTTGTAGGAATCCTCGTAAAATGCATTTCGTTTTCATAGACAATGTGCTGTGAATAATTACTGTTCACCACCAAATGTGTTTAATATCCAAATAATAAAACACTTCTGACATGTGTACTTTGTACGTACTCACTTTTTTTTTGCAATAAATCGACCAATTTCAATAGGATTTAAAAATAATTTTACTAGGATATAAGAAGTATTAAAACGATATATGTTTCAGCCAAGACACTCTGCGAAACTCCTCAACGTCCTTCGTCAGATGCCACACAGAAATGGACCCGACGTGTTCTTCAGCTTTCCTGGTAGAAAGGGATCGGTAAGTGTTATTTATTATTTAGGTACTTGTACCGGGGTATAAGTTATTTGTAAGCAAACATAAACAAGTTCAAGTATTACGTCACGCAATTTTTGGAGATTATTACGCGCCGTAACGTTTTTCTGTAGCCAATAGTAAAACGTTTCGTAACCACCCAGTGACTCTTTACTTAGGGCCGGTTTTTTGATCCGTAGTTAACTCAACTATTGGTAAAAAATCGTTACTATTAGTTAAATATCCGCAAAATGCGTTTTTTGATCCGTGGTAAGAGCATCCAATGGTAAAATATCTAACCATTAGTCAAAAAAGTTAACTACTCAGTATCGGAGGGTTAAAAAGATGGCCGCTGGTAATTTATATAGTAACAGCTGTTTGTCACAGAAATCAAACTATGATAAATACGTTTATTACTATCTAATGATGAATTTAAACATATTGAGATACTTTAATTAATGAGACGATGAAGAAGACGATAATATTATATGAGAATGTGTTAATGAGTGACCAAAAATATTTAGGCAATGTCATCCGCCATTAGGAACCTGGGATGATGTAGATTTTTGTCACTGTTACCCCCTATCGAAGGGAACAGTGCTCTGGATTGTTACTGAAATTGGGAATGATTTTAAACTGCCAATTAACAAGAGTATATATAGACAGCAGCTCATACCAACCTATTTTGCTTCATTACTAACTACAGAACCGCAGCAGTATATTACTAATTCATTATGTGTTTTATTGCCTATAATATTAACTTATAATTAAATAAAATACAAGAACAAGAGTATATATAGACAGCAGCTCATACAAACCTATTTTGCTTCATTACTAGCTACAGAACCGCAGCAGTATATAATTAAGTATATTACTAATTCATTGTGTTTTATTGCCTATAATATTAACTTATAATTATTATAAGTTAATATTATTTATATATTACTAATAATATTAACTTATAATTATTATAAGTACATACAAGTATGTACTTATACTAAAAACTACAGCTACACATTAGTTAAGGACCTATGATATTCTTTAGGGCTTTTATTACATTTGTGAGTTAGCATCTACCTACTTTATTACAAGAATTTATAAATAAAACATTTGACTTGATTAATAAACTGTTTAATTATAACTTAAATACAAACCATTTTTATTAAAAAAACATTACAAAATTTACATGAAACCCTAAAGTAGCAATTAAATATTTTCTAGTTGTTTCTTCTTGCATTTCACCTCAATTTGATGCAACTCTTTTTGCTGCTACATATATTTATTGTGCCTTTCTTCCATCTGCTGCATCACTTTTTGGTGCACCTCCTCTTTATGCAGTATGAATTTTTGGTGGGCCTCCCATTGGTGCAGTAAATGTTTTTGATGCTCTTCCTTAGCATAATTGAACAAATCATCCTCTCTTATTTGTCTTTGTTTCAAAAACTCAATTTTTTTTATCCGTGTGGATCATAATCCGCTTCCTTGTTTCCAAAGGTTTAAAAGATTTTTTCCTTTTGTTGTAGGACACAGCTATACAAGAATAAATATAAAAATGTGCCCACACCTTCATTAAATGTATATTAAATTTAACACTTCGGTGTCTAGACCCATCTGAGTTGAAAACGTCACAGAGATTTTCAAGCTGCATCTTTTTGTAGATTGCTGCAGTGATCAGTTGTTTGCAGGTTACGACTGTGTAATCCTTGAGAAGCATCACCAGTTTGGCAGTTTCTTTTTTGGCGAATTAGCAGTATGGTCCCTTTAACAAAACATAAATGTATTACTTTCTATTACGAAACACAATATAAACCGGAATAAATAACACGAAAATATGTTTGTACTTACTTATTTGACCGTTGGCTGTTTGCGGACATCGTTATTTATATATTTAAGTATCGCAAAAAGTGTAAACCGTATTAAATAACAGAAAAACTAGATTAATTTGACACTTCAAACTCTTCAAAGCGCAAATAACGAATGAAGATGGCAAAAATGGATTTCATTCACTCAATATGTCTAATGTTGTCATACAAAATAAATGTTCCCCACAAAAAAAAACCACATTTTTTGGGATGTCATTGCTCATTGCACTGGCAACAAATTGACAAATTGTTAAGTTTAACTATAGTTAAAAAAGGCATTGAAAAACGCATTTACGATTTTACCAATGGTTATTCATTTAACTATAGTTAATATAACAAATGGTAAAACCATTTTTTACTACGGATCAAAAAACTGGCCCTTAGTGACTTAAAAGTTACCATTATGTGGTGTAAAGTACTGGAAAGTCGAAAATAATATTAAGAATTACGCGTAATTCAATCCCCGCCCCGCATCGTAACGTTTTACAAAAGGACTCCCCCCCCCATCCGCCCAATTCGTGACGTAATACTTGAAGGCTGCCTTACTGTAGATTGGCTAGGTTAGTATAGGATACAAATATCGCTTCCCGTCATAGTGAAAGCAGTGGTGGAGGATGTCAGCGACTGCCCATGGAACACTTTCAATGCGCTCTGTGAGGCTGTCGTAACACTTAAACAGAACGCGGAGAGGGTTCGGTTGTAATTTTCTCTCTTTTTACAAAGTTGACGGAACCTTAAATGGTTCTAATCCTTGGGATTGATTGGCTCCAGTTCAAACAATTTTTATGACTCAAAACGTAGCGGACAGAGTTGCGGAAAGTTTCTTGACAGTTCTTCTTACCCACTCTACGGACTTGCGAGCTGGTAATAAATGTCAATTGAGAATCAATTTAACATCTTTTCTGTTGACGTTCATGAGTGTACTTGGTTACCTATATGATTAAAATTATTTTGAGTTTGACTTTGAGTTTGTATTACTCGGAAGTCGGAAGTATGGTATCATTCTTTTGTGACTTTATATATAAAAAACTCTTTAGGTTAACTTTTGTGTAGTAAATAGGTATATCATGATGCAATGTTAAATCGAATGGCTAGCAGAATGGCAGAGGATCATAAAACTAAAGTGGTTGTATAGACTCTTAATTGGAACTCTTTCAATAGAAAACGCGTGCATAGCAATAGTCGTTGCCCGGTTTAAGTCTTAATTGGCAAACTTCGAGTATGAAAACATTTTACCCTGCAATTGTAGAGTATTTTGTAGACTATATTTTCAATATATTATATAGCCCGTTTATTTTCCAAGTCATGACAAAAAAAATGATATATACTGCTTAGATTTTTTACATTTATACATTATTTTAAACTTGTTATCCCTACATACATATATCCTACATTCTAGCTATCTTCGTTACGTCGATTGTAACCCCTTCACGGGTAAAGGCCTCCTCCAGCTGTTTCCAACTGAGTATATTCTAACATAATCCCAGAAAATGAAGTGGAATAAAAATTATTATTTAAAAAAACCTCTAACTTTTTCATGTACCCTTGGTAAGTCATGGAGTTTATTTCTATTAGGCAGAAAAATGAAAGGCAAAGAAAGAACTTGATGGACGATAAATAAAAGTAGTCTTTATTAGCGCTCTAATTGGAAAAATATAAATATATTTGTAAAAAAAAATTTTGGAGGCGCCGGGTATCGATCCCGGTACCTCTCGCATGCTAAGCGAGCGCTCTACCATCTGAGCTACGCCCCCTGTTACATATAACATTCAAAAGTTAATACAGATATATATTTTTAACCTCGAAACATACATACAAGGTTTGAAACGCCACGCCTTTCACTACAGTATAATTGACTTTATCACAAACCAAAAGTAATTGTAATATGACACCGTCACAAGTGATTTGTGAGCGGAATCCGCTGTGAGAATTTGAAGTGAGTTACAGAATGTTTTGGCAGCCCGTTAACCCCTATAAAAATACATGTCTTTTTTTTTTAAAGACAATTCACACCAATTGACCGAGTCCCATGCTAAGCTGGTGAAGCTTGTGTTATGAGTACTAGGCAACGGATATACATACATATTATAGATAGATATACATATAAATACATATTTAAACACCCAAGACCTAAGCATAACACAAAATGCTCATCACATCGATGTTCGTCTCAGCCGGGGATCGAACCCGGGACCCATGGATTCGCAGTCAGGGGTACTAACCACTAGACCAATGAGTCGTCAAAGTATAGAAAGTCTGTCTAAGTAAGAAATAATGTCTAAGTATAGAAAGGCATAAAAATGTGTAACAGAATATTAACTTAATCGGACTCCATATAAAATTGCCATTTTCGTATTCGTGACATGAATTATGGTTATAAACGCCATTTTGGCGGAATGTGTGCAATTTTTGGTACGTGCTTTTAACGTATTTGCTGAATTCACATTTATAAGCACGTAGCGGTTATGAGTTCACGTATCATGGCCGTGCTAAGACAGTATTTTGCAGTCGAAATATCGACTGGAAAAGTACGTTTTTTTTCACTTTAAAACCAAAAAAATTTGTGGCGCAACAACCTTTTCAGGTCTGTTAGATTTCTGTATTTGTTTCATGATCATTTGTCAATATATGAGGCAAGTAGATGATCAGCCTCCTGTGCCTGACGCACGAACTCGACTTTAAGGGTCTAAGGCAAGCCGGTTTCCTCCCGATGTTTTCCTTCCTTGTAAAGAATTGCGGAAAATTTATTTTTGTTGGGAATGGAGTCTTGTTGTTGGCCTTGAAGAGCCTTGAAAGCTCAATTCGGGTGATTTTGCTCCTCGGCTTGGGCTGTCGCAGGGTAGTCAATGGTACAATCGCCTGAAGCTAGTAGAAGTAAGCGAAGTGTGAAAGGACCCCGCCCTTCCCCGGTTTTGTACCCTAATCTGACTAATTATAAGAGAACTGGATTTTTCTTTTAATTTTGAAAAAATAAGTTCATAAATATGCATTGATTATAATTATACTTAAATAATTTAATAATCTAAATATATCTAAAACTTTTAACTGCTCTGGAGCAGTGTTGACCTAGTGGCTTCAGCGTGCAAATCTCATCCCTGAGATCGTAGGTTCGATCCCCGGCTGTGCACCAATGGATTTTCTTTCTATGTGCGCATTTAACATTCGCTCGAACGGTGAAAGAAAACATCGTGAGGAACCGTCAGGCACAGATGGCTGATCACCTACTTGCCTTATTAGATTACCAAATGATCATTAAACAGATACAGAAATATGAGGCCGACACCTAAAAAGGTTGTAGCGGCATTGATTTATTTTATATCTAAAACTGTATATAAGTTTATTCAAGCCGTAATCTTTATTAATATCGCGATTTGATTAATTCCGAAGCGTTTAGTAAAATAATTTTCTGAGATTTTTCCCTAATCCCGAGGCGTGAAGTAATTAAAAGTCGAATATAAAGGGTAATTTATCGCTCCCGGGAGGTTCCCCTAAATGGTACTAATTAAGGCATTCCGATAATGGATTCTAGAGCCTTGGGGTCTAACCTCAAGTGGCAAGGGATCTACATTTTACATTAAAAGGTCTTAATAAACGTTTACATCCATATTGTCTTTGGTTAACGTCTAACCAGTCTGGCCATAAATACTGTTACATAAAAACTTCTTTTTTTCGACTTTTTCATTATAGTGTAAACTAAAGAAGTTCAAGGGACCGAGCATTTTTTCGTTTAGAGAATTGTTGTTATAGGGAAGGAAGAGAAAAAAACCAAATTTAACCAATTACAATAATCTTAATATATATAAACTAGCGGACCCGACAGACGTTGTCCTGTCTCAACTATGAATATTGATTTCAAATTGGTATAATTAATAAAAAAATATTTCAGTAACAAAGTTGTTTATTATTCTAATGCTTTATGTTATACAACATTCTTTGTTTGTTTTTCTGGCTCGCATATTATTATATTATCACTATAATAACTCCGATCGAAGCATTTATTTTAAACGATATTCATTTTTCTTACATCCTCTTTGACGATATTTGCAGCACGCATTCTGTCAATGTTATGTCAAACGCCATATGGTTATTGGTTACATCAAAAAGTTCGAATTGTATGGTAGTTAAGTATTCTTAAATTTTCTAATTTTCCGCGCAATTTTTTTTCTATTTTTCTTTTATAAGAAACTTCTCTTGACAATTACAAACACAACAAAAAAAATCAGACAAATCGGTCAAGTCGTTTTCATGTTATGTCGTGACAACGGAAAACGGGTTTCATTTTTATATATATAGATAGATAGATTACGTGTCACCTTGTTTGTCAATGGACTCCTTAGTCCTGAACCCAGGACATATTTGCGACAGGTTTGGGAATACTGAGAGAGACTGTAAGATGTTTTTATTTTGAACAATTTGTTAGTTTAAGGTATATATTATTATGTATATTATAAGTATTGTTTGGCATTTTTCTGCTATGAACAAATCAAAACACAAAGCGAGCCTCGATCTAACCGATCAGAAAGAACAAGCTTTTTATCTGGTTTATAATGTACGCGTACGCAAAATAAGTAACTTTTTTTGGTTGATTTTTTACACCTTGTGTCCGAAAAACCCTAATATCTTACGGAACCCTATTTTTATTCAAAATTAAATATAGCCTATATTACTCGTGGATAATGTAGATTTCGAATGGTGAAAGAATTTTTAAAATCGGTCCAGTAGTTTATGAGCCTATTCATTACAATCAAACAAACAAACAAACAAAGTTTTCCTCTTTATAATATTAGTGTAGACAGAGTTTATTATAATAATTTTACGTTAGCAAGATTTATTCTTAGTCTGATAAATCACGGCGTTGACCGTCTGTCCAAAACGTCCCAATCGATAAACGAAAAGGGCCGTACGGTCCCGTCGAAGATTTCGAATTCAAATCCCTTTGATATATTCGTCCTTCGCTTTTATTGAGGACACGTGTTTTCTTTGATTTTCTTTTAAGTAATAAATAAAAATAAATTTGTTTTGGAGATAATGCGACCTTACTAGGCTACTATGAATGTGTAGCATGTGTGAGTGTTCTCTGTGTTCTTAATTTAAAAATCACAAGTGTCGAGGACCAACCTAAAGGGTTCTTCAACCATTCTAATTTCTAAGCACTGAATGGCCTGAAGGCGAAGGCTTTTTAATGGAATCGATGGCCTGAATGGCCTTGACAGCTTACTGCTTAGCTCGGGCTATTTTGGCGATCATTTTGAGCTTTTCTCACGACTAGCAAAGGCGTCTCCTGCTAGTTTTTATGAGCGTGGCGATACCTAAATCGTCGGAGTTACGCCCCGAAAGTATAGCCAGACGTAGGCTCTCTCTTCAACTGTTACATTGCATTCATTAGTTTCATAGCAATTAACTAATTCATGGGAGTTATGCCCCGAGATTATCGCTACACGCAGGCACTCTCTTCAACTGTTACATTGCATTCGTTCATTTCATAGCAATTAACTAATTCATGGGAGTTATGCCCCGAGATTATCGCTACACGCAGGCACTCTCTTCAACTGTTACATTGCATTCGTTCATTTCATAGCAATTAACTAATTCATGGGAGTTATGCCCCGAGATTATCGCTACACGCAGGCACTCTCTTCAACTGTTACATTGCATTCATTAGTTTCATAGCAATTAACTAATTCATGGGAGTTATGCCCCGAGATTATCGCTACACGCAGGCACTCTCTTCAACTGTTACATTGCATTCGTTCATTTCATAGCAATTAACTAATTCATGGGAGTTATGCCCCGAGATTATCGCTACACGCAGGCACTCTCTTCAACTGTTACATTGCATTCGTTCATTTCATAGCAATTAACTAATTCATGGGAGTTATGCCCCGAGATTATCGCTACACGCAGGCACTCTCTTCAACTGTTACATTGCATTCATTCTTTATATAGCAATTAAGATTTTGCTTATGTTTCATAATTGTACGTAGGTGGTTCATATAGAGTAAAAAACAATCCACTATTGTGTAAAGCATACCGATGACCTAAGAACCGTACAATTCTAAAGAAATATTTTTTAACTTTTCAAATGATTGTAGCACTTTTTGGGCTCTTTTTTTTATGGCTCTGGCACGATTTGTGCATTAGCCAGCGTCAAGTATAAGATTTTTATAATTCGTGCTTTAGAAATTCGACCGTGTCCTCCATGTACGGTTTAGGCACTCGCCCGGTACCGCACAACCCTCCCAAAGGCCGAGAACAAATTTAAATTAAATTAAAACATGTCCTCGAACCGGGAATCGAACCCGGTACCCCTCACCTATCTGCCACTTAATAAGACCGCTAGGCTATGAGGCCCTTAATATATACCGATGACCCAGGAACCATACAATGCAAAAGAAATATTTTTTAACTTTTCAAATGATTGTAGCACTTTTCGAGGTCTTTATATGTAATACAGTATCTTGTAATATGAAACTTTGGGATTTCTCAAGTTCCGGCCGGAAACAGATTGCTTTTATACGCAGCTGGAATTTATTCGACCCGTTTTCCTTTTGCGAATACGTCATCACTCATGTGTGATAGTTCTGACAACACAGTGAGGATTTGTAAGAAAGAGTTTTGTGTCATTTTTTGAAGTTATACTTCTTTAGGCGCGTTATGAAAAATTGATGAGAGTAAAATTTTACGATGCGCGCGCACCGTGACAAAAAATTAACAGAATGAAGTTGCCCATGGAAGATGCTACTGCATTGGACATAATTTAAAAAAAAAATTCGAATAATAATAGAATTTATGTTACACTTAATGTAAGAGAATAATAATAAACATTTATTTATTTAATTTTTCACATGTAAACTGAACTTTATTGACTATATTGACTCCTTTTCCAGTCTTTGATTATTTAATTGTAATTAATTATTTGCATGCAATCAAAAACTATTTTTAATAATGTCAAAGAAGTATAACTTCTTACGCGCGTACATAAGTACACGCACCCTTTGTTTGTACATACACCAAGGTTTCAATAACACATTCTAATATTTAAAATAAAATAATCTCAAATTCACTCTCCAAATATTGAAAAAAAGTTAAATTGTTGGCGGGAAAATAAGATAACCAAATTTACATCCGACGAGATCAGAAATAAGTGGATAAAAAATATAATGAAAACTGATTTCCTCAATAAACAGTTTTGGATCGCGCTCACTCAAAGTGGTTTTTGATGAGTTCTTAAACAAAATAAATCTTTATCGGCTTTAGATATTGTAAAATTGTTTGGAATTCTTTAGGCTTCTTAAATAACCATTAACAAAAGTTATTTTTCTATTTATTGGCTTTTTTTTATAGAACAGGGGGCAAACGGGCAGGAGGGTCACCTAATGTTAAGTGATACAGCCGCCCAGACACTTTCATTATTTTTTTTTTAATATTAAATAATTAATAATAAATATTTAACGTTAATAATATAATAATATTTAATATTTAGTATATTATTCAATTATTAATTAATAATAATAATAATAATTATTATTATTTATTACATATTTCATTATATTATTCATTCAATTTAATAACTAGGTATGTTTCATAACCTTTTAACTAAGTAACAATAGGTCTTTGTGAAAAAGCATTGCTAAATTTCTTTGAAAAAATAATTAAAACCCCTTTATTTGTTTAAAAGGTACTACAATGGTCATTATGGTCATTTAAAATTCTTGGCATAGCTGCTAACTTCACGCATATTCTATTTCTTTTTAACTTGTAGATTGTCTTATTCTCGCTCGCGCACGCTCGGCGCCCGGCTGGTTTAAAAATAATTCGTTAGTGGGCAACTTCATTCTGATAATTTTGTGCCACTGTGCGCGCGCATCGAAAAATTTCACTCTCATCAATTTTTCATAACGCCCCTAATGAAGTATAACTTCAAAAATTTGAACGATTTAAAAAAAAATTGTGATTTTCACCTGTATAGTAAACAGAACTAATTTGAGTGTACGACCAACCAGGCTCCAGAAGATAAACCCCTCCTTATATGAAAATTGTATTCGTTTTAACAACAAACTCCCAATCGAAATTAGAGAATTATCATTAAATTCAAAGCCCTCGTTAAAAGTAAATTAATCAGTAAAGATTTTTATAAATTTGACGAATATTTAAATGATCGTAATCCTTGGGATTGATTTGCTCCAGTTCAAACAATTTGTTTGACTCGAAACTTAGCGATTAAAAAGAGTGGCGGTAAGTTTCTTGCCATGCGAACTGGTAGTAAATGTAAATTTATAATAAACTAGCTGATCCGGCAAACGTCGTTTTGCCATGTATATCATTTATAATAAAAAATAGGGGTTGATCTTAGAGAGGTGAAAATTAGGGGTTGTATGTATTTTTAATGCTGTATCATCAAAAATATAAAAATAAAAATTTATCTAAAAATTAAAAAAATTAAATTTAGGGGTGGACCACCCTTAACATTTAGGGGGATGAAAAATAGATGTTTTCCGATTCTCAGACATACCCATCTATTTTTCATATGCACACAAAATTTCATGAGAATCGGTCAAGCCGTTTCGGAGGAGTATGGCAACGAAAACTGTGACACGAGAATTTTATATATTAGATTTTACTACTTTTTTGACGTTCATAAATGTACTTGTTTACCTATATGAATAAAGTTATTTTGAGTTTGAGTTACTTATGTGTTAGGGTACATCTTTAGGGCTTAGTGATCCGTTGGGTTGTCAGGTTCTTACATCTCACCTCATATACAAATTTAGTTATCCAGTGCAGATACATACACTACAATATATACTGTACAGATACACCTGTCATTTAATACATATACATTGAAACACACATTTCATAGTCCACGTCATACAATCATGAACACCGGCTACGCCATTATCCATTCTTCTGTTTAATATAAAGCTTAATTTATTACACGCTTTATATTAGCTTCACCTGTATGTATGTATGTATGTAACCGACTCCTTCGGACTTGATTTTGACCCAATTAAACGGACAGATTTAATTCAAACTTTGTACACTTATAAAGAATCAGCGACAATATAATAATTTCATAGGTTTATCTCGAAAAAACAATGAAATTTTTTAAAGTCCACAAAGCAATACGATTGAATTGAGACAACACGTATTGCTGCTAGGACTAAAAAGTGAAAAATAAATATAGTTTAAAAAAACACGCTTTTAAAGCACATCAAACTAAAAAATAATTCCTAATTTAGGCTGAAAATGGTAATGAACAAAAAATACTGGTATTATTGTGAAAAGGCGTGGGTTGCTCGATAGACGAAAAATATGGCACAGAGCGCCCCACGCTTTTTCACAATAATACCAGTATTTTTTGTTCATTACCATTTTCAGCCTAAATTAGGAATTATTTTTCACTTTTTAGTTTGATGTGCTTTAAAAGCGTGTTTTTTAGTTTTTTTAAACTATATTTATTTTATTATCGATAAAATTAATATCATAATTTCAAATGTAATTAAAGGTGGACCTTTTGATGTTTAAAACATTTGAAATCGAGTAAATCCAACGGCGCGGCAGTGTTTCGAATATTTCCGCGTCAAAATATTTTATATACCTTAATTTAATTAATATTGTTTGATCTCTGAATAATGGCTGATGAACATTTGGGGTTTTATATTTTTTAATATCCCCTCGACACGTGTGTTTTTAACATAACAAAGGAGGTTGTCAGGTTTAGATATATCGTTTAGATTATATTTATATTAATAACTGTTTGTTTAATCTGTGTTTCTTTCTTCTCTTCTTTGTTTTATGGAATGAAATGTGTACTTCGGTGTGGCCCTTCAGACACAAAAGGTAAACCTTCTATTAGTTTTCAGCTAGTTTTCACGAATACACAGTTCCTCTGGCATATTCTCAATATTTTATTGTTATCTTCTTCCACTGTTCAAAGACTTGAGCTAGAATGTAGGAATATCAACAGGAAGATCATGTGACCTTTGACCAAATAGATGGACAGATCATGTGAAACCGTGCACTATAAAATTTTTACGGATGAAATGCAACAATAATACTAGCGTCACGAAGATGTGCAGCGTTTTTGGCGAAGAGAGAGAGAGTGAGAAGGGCGAATTATCTTATAGAAATTCTATTTTTAAAATTTCGTAAAGCGAATTTATGAAACGTTAGTGTTATTTTAGGCTAAATAATTAATTGATATCTCAAATGACGAATTGTAAATTAAACATGTTTTTATTATCGAAGAAAAAAATAAAAAAATAATAATTTGTATTAATTTTCGACACTTAATATTTTAATGACAGTTAAATTCATTATATTCCTGACATATCTTCCTTTTTACCTCTCTAAGTCCCGGAAATTTTTAGATTTTATAAATTAGTTTGCCAACGAAGTTTCATTTCTGACATGTGTACTTTATACGCACGCACTTTTTTTCTGTAAGCTAGATCAGGGACGCTACAAAAATTATCTCTTATCTTCTTTATCTATCTATTCTCAATTAAAGGATATATTGTAAGAAAACTACCAGGTAAACATAAACTGAAGGCGTGTGTTAGGCACATAATCCTTAGCATTCATAATCAAACAGAGAAATCTATGGCCTATTTCCATTATTTCATTTAAATGAATATCATAATATAATAGCGTACGCTTAATGAACGCTTAATAATCTTATACTCCCTTTTTAATTGACACCCTACGAGGGTTTAATTATTCGCATTTTTCACGAATGAAATGGAGATGTTTTTAACTGTGTTCCCGGTATAACAAACATAATATTCCAAACGCTAATTACATCGCTTTGTCTGTTTCCGGTCAACAATTGTGTAAAACTAAACTACAGCTTGCAGCTTGTACAACGCGCTCGAAACTACAAAGTGAAACTTTCAACTCCTAAATATCTATTTGTTCCTGGTACACGCTTGTGTGACTTTTTATTTATTTTTCCGTGACAAAGTTCTAACTAACTAACGTAGTTAAAATAGAGGACACCGTGAGCCATTTTTGTCAAAACCCTCCATCTTTTAGTCGATGCCAACTCCGGGGAAATAAATATAGATAATGCAACTTTCTCTACAGCTGTGATACTTTTTGACATTCAACATCTTTTGTCTTCAGTCACCGTGACCACGCACGCTGTAAAGCACGCGAAACGTCGGATAAATTTAACATTATGTTTAATAATTGTATTGTAAATACATAACTTTAATCCGGTTAAAAAGTTTTTTCTTTAACGTAGTTAAATTTTAATTTAACTCACACTTGCGTATTTAAAATATAATTTCACTCTTTGTGACGATTTTACGTAACCACTATAGGGGGGAGAGGGGGGTCTTTGATTTTCTTATTTGGTGATTACGTCAACAGTAATTATTTACTTTTATACACATACTAGCTGACCTGGCTAACTTCGTTCCGCCCTACAAACTTATAATATCGTTGTTAGTTTAATTTAACTTATTTTAGGATTCCATTTATGTTAAGTATTACATTAATACAACTTTTTTGCAAATACTGAAATGTTTTATTGCTTGCCATTGCGAAAGAAGAATGGCAGTTTTACACATTAGGCATATTCTCTCTAGCGTCAATATGGCGATACTGCATGTTAAGCACTTTCTGATATCCAACATCTTTTGATCAGGATCTCCTCATTCACCTCAAGATCGGAATTTCTTGAACTGACACGAATTCGACGTAAAATGATGCGTAGCTTTGTCAACAGATGGCACCATATGGTTTTTGCATTCGTAAAATTAATTAATTAATTTATTGTTGTTCGATAACTTATCCTATATTATAGCTTATTCTGCTATTCGGGACGGAAACAAATCCAACAAATCAAAAACCATGGCAATCGGTCCAGCCGTTCTCGAGTTATAAGTGTTGTAACAAACACGACTTTCTTTTATATATATAGATTACCCACACATTGTCTATGCTTGGAAACGAAATGCATTTTCGAGGATTCCTACAAAAAATTAATACGTTTATGTACTATTATTTTTGAGAGCTTTGCTTACTTTTGCTGACAAAAGGAAGTGAGGGAAAAATTGCAGTAAATCTGCTTACGTAATACTATACGTATACGTAATATTGAAAGCAGCTTTTTATATTTCATGTACCGTAATAGAAAAAGTACGATGCGGGTTTTGGTAGCTTTTTGGTTCATACATCAATGCCTCTTTGTTAAATATAAAATACTAGCTGCTCCGGCAAACGTCATTTTGCCATGTATCATTTATTAAAAAAAAATAGGGGGTGAAAATTAGGGGTTGTAAGTATTTTTTCATGCTGTATCATAAAAAAATAAAACAATAAAAATTTATCTAAACATTTTAAAAAAATATTAGAGGTGGACTACCCTTAACATTTAGGGGGATGAAAAGTAAATGTTGTCCGATTCTCAGACATACCCAATATGCATACAAAATTTCATGAGAATCGGTCAAGCCGTTTCGGAGGAGTTTAACTACTAACACCGCGACATGAGAATTTTATATATTAGATATTCAAGCTCCTTTTAAACGCTCAAAAATTGCGAGCGAAGAAAGCACCAGCGCTGAGGTCCATCGGTAATACCAACTTAAATCTCATTAAAGAAATGTTCAAAGACAATTTACACGTTTTACGTAAGTCTAAACAATTCCTTACACGAACCCTATCGATGTTTCGTATCAATAAAATCTACATACATTCCCCCTTTCCAGAGATTCTTCTTAAGATCCAAAATACATTTAACCTTGTACATGAACGGTAAAACAAGAACATGCTCTGAATAACATTGTATATTTGAAATTCTTACTCCTCTAGTAAGTTTTGTTTTTTAGTTTCGAGTTCAATATAACTAACAGTATAAGATTACGGATTCTTTTAAGCCATTTTAAAGATTTGTTGCATAAACAATTTTTTTCCAACACACAAATACAGTATTTATTAAACTACATAGTGATAATAATAATTAAAAATTTATATCGAAAATTAAAACAAATTTGAAAAGTTTGGTCCCTGTGTGTACCTTTAATGCTAGAATTATCTAGCCTCGCTCACACGATACTTATTCGTTGAGCCAACAAGCACAAGGTATACGGTCACCGGTAATATCTACCAGGCGCCAACAATTATTCATGTAGGTAACACATTGTTATGAACGTAAAAAAAATATTGGTTGTTTGTAAAGTAGGTTTACGATCGAGATGTTGACGTGATAACGTCTTATTGGTGATATAAGTTTTTGGGAAGTAAGGAATTAATGAAGATAACAATTTTTTCAAATTTTAAATTACATCTATCGTTTTATTCACACTTTTGATGATAAATTTCGGGTGTAAAATTACAAGCTTACTTATTCGACTATGATATACATTTTTCTTACAAAACTTAACCGCACGAGAAAATCTCCATTCGTTTGTATGCCGCTAGAGTGAGATGAGACGGGAGATCGGTCCGTCTCTCTCTCGTTATACCTGCGATCGCGCTCGTGAGGTTTTGGTGTGACACAAGTTTCTGAACATGTCACCCGACTATGTATGCCGCTAGAGTGAGATGAGACGGGAGATCGGTCCGTCTCTCTCTCGTTATACCTGCGATCGCGCTCGTGAGGTTTTGGTGTGACACAAGTTTCTGAACATGTCACCCGACTAAAACGATTTTAAAGACGTTATCACGTCAAAAAAGAAATATACATACATTAAATCCTTCTAATTTTACATAAATTGCCAGTTCTCAAATCAAGGGCGTAGAACGGAAGAGAAGAACTGGCAATGAACTGTCCGCCACTCTTTTTAATCGCCGAGTTTTTTGTTTTACACAATGTTTGTAATGCAACCATTACACCATGTTTCATAATATGGCATCTTAAGTAAAAAATAATAATAAAATAAATTAAAAACAAAGATTTGTCCTCTATCAGCAGGAGGCATGGGGAAATAGGAGCACGCACTTATATTCTCGTGGGAAAAACTCGCAAATACATCGTCGAAATAACTAACATAACCGCATACACGAATTCAAGTCCGACCAGTCACCAGCTTACCTGTAGGATGACGAAATAAATAAAAAAATGTGTGCGTCTACTAGGTGTACACACGTAAGAAGTGAAACTTCTTTATGACCTTATTTTTCGAAAATGATCTACTATTTGCAACTTTACAGAAATTGGTTAAATAAAGTTAAATTAGATAAAGTTTAACAAAAGGCTTTTATTATCATAGACATGAATACAAATACAATTATTTCATTTTACCTTATTACTGCTAAGATTATTACAGAATTTTATTAATTGTAATAGAATTATTACTATCATTGTTATCGTTATTATATATTTTTGTTATTAATGGCTTCGAATCTCTTCGCTACCGCGGTAGGGACAAGAAAAAGATGGCGCGTAACCGAAAAACGTGACGATTTGCTACAAAATGTCTCCGATACATCGATAAAGAAGTTTCACTTCAATTAATAACTCTTGTAGCTCCAATACCATGCAAATATCGTGTTTAAAACACAACACTTATATAATGGACTAACCAAGATTTTCATTTTCTTTCAGGCTGTTGTGCTACCCCCATTGGCTCGGTGGCCATACGAAAATGGGTTCACATTTACAACGTGGTTTCGGCTGGATCCCATCAACTCTGTCAATATCGAACGGGAGAAACCATACTTGTATTGGTAAATATTTCTTTTAAAAACTATTTGATGTGAGGAACATGTATACTAACTTTTAGTTTGCGAGAATTTTGATTTACTCAATATTCTCGCAAACTAAATAGTACAACAGTAGTCAAACTTATACACGTGACTTTTGAAGGGCTTAAAAAAAACATATTAATTTAATACCAAAAGCCAACGGATAAGTGATGATTACTGAAGGTCCTATGACAATCTCACTCTCGCTTTTTATAGAACAGGGGGCAAATGGGCAGACCTCATGTTAAGTGGTACCGCCGCCCATGGACACTCAATGTCAGGGGCTCGCGAGTGCGTTGCCGGTCTTTTAAGAATTGGTACGCTCTTTGAAGGACCCTAAGTCGAATTGGTTCGGAAATACTTCAGTGGGTAGCTGGTTCCACAAAGTGGTGGTTCGCGGGTCTTCAGTCGGCTCATGTGTCGGGGTTAGCAAGGAAACATTTTAGTCCATTGAAATGTTACAATTTGAGGGCCAAACTTAACATTTGTTAGAGGACGCAATTTTATTTATGGGACCTGTAGGGGCGGTCAATACAAGCTTAACCTCAAGTTTGTGGGGTTGGCGTGCTTGTCCCCCTGCCGCCATCTTGGATAAAGGGGTCCAAAAACCACGTTTTTGGCTATATCTCCTAAACTATCCATCGTAATAAAATTGCGTCCTCTAAAAAACGCAACCCCAAATGTAACTTTTCAATGGACTATTTGTAGCGAACTGTTTCCGCCGGTTTCCAGCGCCTCTTTTATAAGTAATAGTTCTATTAAAGAACTAGGCATTGATACTAATATTTTTTCAGCTTCAAGACAAGTAAAGGGGTGGGCTACACTGCACACTTTGTCGGCAATTGTCTTGTTCTGACGTCTATGAAGGTTCGTGGGAAAGGCTTTCAACATTGCGTCAAATACGAATTCCAACCAAGACGGTAAGTTTATTTTTTTTAAATGTCGATGGAGCGTTTTTCAAGATAACATAAAAAACTAGTTAAAAAATTAATCCGAATAAACTAACACGTAATATTTTATATTATTGTTCTTGTTTTATCCAAATACTAAAATAAATTTTGTAAAGTCAAAAATAAATGTCACTTGATATTAATTTTATCAAATCGAATTTAAATGGAGCTGGAGCTTTGTAAATTAAGTAATACTTGACGCACTTATATAAATTGTATTCATTTTCTATATACATTTTCGTCATAAAATGAATTCAAAGTGTCAAAAATTGGCTCTGTTTGGATTTTTATTCTATCGAGCGAAGTTATTTGAATCGTGTATCGATCTTTCAAAATGAATACATAAACTACTCAACTCCACTATATATTTTTTCCATTTGCCCTTCTTCAAGAAACGATGCCGAAAAATGCAAAGAAACAATGTACATTTTTGGAGTTTAGCGACGGGATCTGTCCTTAAAATTGAAATTTTTTATCGAAAAATCGATTTAACATTTACCGAACGAAGTGTTTCTCAAGGTTGAGAATCGCGTGCACTACTTCGAATATTTTACATAAAAAATAAGTGAAAAGAAACAGATGGTGTTTACAATTGCTTGAATAATTCCTAATGCAAAAACCACTGTGAATTCTTAAAGACACTTTCTATTTTTAAAAATTCAATGTGCAGATGAGGAAAATTACGGGAAGAAATTCTCCTTGTTACTTTGTAATTCTTTTGGAATTGTGAATGTTTCGACGTTATATGATTTAGAATTTCTTTTATCATTATTTTGGTTGTACGTTAACTGAAGTTTAACGAAACTATACAATAGTATTGTCTTTGATTGACATAACCTTTACACATTTAAAGAAAAAACTTTTTAACCGGATTAAAGTTATTATAAATTTACAATTATTTAACATAATTTTAAATTTAACCGACGTTTCGCGTGCTTTACAGCGTGCGTGGCCACGGTGACTGAAGACAAAAGCTTTATTTATTTATTTATTTATTATCCCTTATTTCCTATTTTTACAGTAACTTAATACTAATACAATAGAAAACTAACTTAAAACATAATATAACATAACAAGTAAAAACTTAAAAACCTAAACCATTTTATAACTAATTATAAATAATGAAATTCTTGTGAATTCAGCCAGTGTGCAACTAAATATATCAGTCTCACAAGCAATAGTATTTAGGGTGCGCAAAACACGCGTAAATGGTGGTTCTCTAAGCTTCTCTTCGTCCGCGCCCGAGGCACTGCCAGCAATTGCGACCGCTTACTCCGCCGAGTGTGGTTATTTGGCACACGCAGCCCCAGTCTTTCCAATATTCCCGCATTATATATTTTACCTCTAAGGATCTTAAAAAAATATAGCGTGATAGTAAGGCCTCCTTACCTCTAACTTGTTGTATCCAACCATGCCCAAGACAAACAAAGTTGGATACATTATTGGGTAAAATGGGTACACTCCATACAACCTCATGTTTATGTATCTCATAAATTTATTTTGAATGCGCTCCACCATTAGAGAATATTTTTTTTCTTGTGGGGCCCAAATCATAGAGTTATATTCCAAGTGGCTCCTAACAAGTGCATTATACAATGCCATTACCGCTTTTATATTTGAAAATCCTTTGGCCATACGCAAAATAAACCCTAAATTCCTATAAGCTTTTTTACAAATTATTTTTATGTTATCCCGAAAATTTAATTCCACGTTTAAATGAACCCCTAGGTCTTTTACTTCGGCTACTCTTGGAATTGGCTGTTTCTCAATGTTATAACTATAAAGAATCGGTGTCCGTGCTCTGGAAAAAGAAATAACAGCACATTTTGCAGAATTAAGCTGCAGTCGATTTTTCCTGCACCAATTTACTACCCGATCAATATCCTGCTGCAATCGTAGACAATCTTCCGCACTATTAATCGGCAGTGATAATTTAAGATCATCCGCGAACATTAAACATTTTGCCTCTTCTACTACCCCTGGTAGATCATTTACCATTAACAAAAATTCTAAAGGTCCTAAATTGCTCCCCTGCGTCACGCCAGACCAAGTGTAATAGTTCCTAGATTTAATGCCATCATATTCCACATACTGCTCCCTATCTGTCATGTGACTTGCCATAAACCGAATCAATGACGCAGTGAAGCCAACTTTTGCTAATTTCTTCAAGAGCACGTCATTATCGACAGTGTCAAATGCTTTTCGTATATCAAAGTAGGCTGCATCAACTTGTCCTCCACTATCCACAACTGGTACTATGCAAGTCAAGAAGCTTAATAAGTTGCTCGTGGTACTTCTTGCTGCTCGAAATCCATGTTGTGAGTCAGAGAGTTGAGATCCTACCTGATCAAGAATGCACTTTTGAAGCGCTGACTCCATTACCTTCGCTGGTGTTGACAGAATCGCCACCGGTCTATGATGGTCTACTTTGTCACTTTGTCTACCTTTAGGCACCGGAACCACTTTGCTAATTTTCCAACGATCTGGGAATGTTGACGCTTTAAGGCTAAGATTGAATATATGGAGAAGGGGTTCCGCCAATACTGCCCGACAGTCTCTAAAGATATACGGAGGTATACCATCAGGCCCCGCGGACTTTTTTGGTTTTAAACGTTGTAAGGCATTCCGTACCTCCTCTAATTGCAACTTATCTACGTGAACCAATGTTCCCGCACTTCCACAATCCGCCTCCGCAATAGCTTTCTTAACGTCAACTGTTGGATGTCAAAAAGTATCACAGCTGTAGAGAAAGTTTCGTTATCTGTATTTATTTCCCCGGAGTTGGAAAGATGGAGGGTTTTGGCAAAAATGGCTCACGGTGTCCTCTATTTTTGCGGATTGTTTATCTTGAGATTTTAATTTGGATATTATTGGATCCCAGGTGTTTGGCAATTTTAGGCTGTCTTCTCTATTGAAATTGGGGTGTTTTTTTTTATTTCAATGGCTTCGCGTACCCATCTTGGGAAGAATCTTTATAATAATACATAACTTTAATCTTGTTAAAAAGTTTTTCTTTAACTATACAATATACAATACTATGTTATCTCGATATACGCTGTTTTGCTTTGCGATGAGAGCAAGATTTGATACAAGGAATCACACACTGATGGACGGATCGTGAATTTGTGGGGCTCTGAGCTATTACGGGGCAGTCCCCAGTAAAAGACGCACACACGAAAATTGGTTCGTGGCATCGCACATGCGTTGATTAATATGTGATACCAACCTTATGATGTTTTAAAATTTCAGATATTTTATTTAATTCAAAATTGACAATTGAGGGACTTGGGACCCTTTATATCCACGGGGGACAGCAAAAAAAAAATCAAAATTCAAAAAATCATTTATTCACGTAGGTAACACAATGTACACTTGTGATTCGTCATTAAAGAAATACATATTAATGCTTCTATTTTTACATTTACTGCCAGTTCTCAAATCAAGGGCGTAGAACGGAAGAGAAGAACTGGCAATAAACTCTCCGCAATAAACTGCAGACCAAAAAGCCCTTAATTAGATCCACCCCTGCGCTACACTAAAATTCAGTCTGTTTGTTTGTTTCCCTCGTTTTCGAAGCATTTTTGATAAATTAGGTTCGCGTTTTTGCTTTTTGTACATTAACAAACCCTTATTACATCTATTTTTCTAACCATAGGTCTGAAGAAGAAGATAATGTCTATTTAATTAAAGCTTAAAATCATTTTCTTATACAAAGACAGTTTTATTTAAATTTGTCTTATTTAAACCTCTCCATTTATGTATAGCGGGTTTCCACTTGTTGACGCTTTGACAGCTCACAAAACCTGGGTTCATTTCCTGACCGCATACGACCAGCCCATGACGTCGTACTGCTCTTCGCTAAACCAGGAGAGAGTCTCACCTTAACTGGCTTATAATAATACGTCATAGTAGTAGAATAGTGACGGATCTGACAAATAGTAAACTTTACAAGGCAGCCATTGCAAAATAATATAATCATAATAGTTTTTGTGATAACTATTTTAATTCATATTCTATTATTATGAAAATTGGCATACAAGCAAACAAAAGGGTTTGTTTTGAAACGAAATAAAAATAATAACATTAAATTTCACAGTTTTCTAGAAAAATCACATGCTTCTATGAACGTAACTATGAAATCCGTCACTTTACCGACTGATTAATTTGAAATTTAAAACAAATGTATTTTTTTTTAATGTAGCCGTAATATTTAGTCAATGTAGTATCCAAATATGATAAACGTGGATTTTGGATTTTTGATGTGAAACATCTATAGCCGCACGTAAAACCGATTTCTGGCATGGCGACGCATGCCGTGGCGACGCGTCACCACGCTATATTATGGTATACAAATACAGTCTATACGCAGTAGTGTATACGGTGTGTGTATTTCGAAGTCACTGATTAAACGAATTAAGTAGTCACGATTTTAAATAAATTCGTAAATTTTTGTATTTAATGAAAATAAATGTTTATTCAATAAATAGTCATCGTTATCTGGAAAAAATATTTTATATTTTATCATTATGACATATTTAGTTCTTATCACAATCTATTCTTTTCTGCATATTACTTTTACAAAATAATGTCGACGTTTCACATCTGCCAGGCGTCCCGTGACGGCTCACATTTTTTTTCAAATGCGATTTTCTTCTATTTTTTTTTGTTCTACGATCGAATGATGACGTTAAATTTTTGTTGCAGGTGGTACGCGATAGCAGTAGTGTATATTTACAATAGATGGACGAAGAGTGAGATAAAGTGTTTGGTGAATGGGCAGCTTGCATCCAGCACAGAGATGGCCTGGTTCGTCTCCACCAACGATGTGAGTTGATTATATTCAATTTCAAATAAGCAATTTAAAAAAAAATCTAAATCATTTATTCAAAGTACACTAATTAACGTCAATAAAAAAATACTACCAGTTCTCAAATCAAGGGCGTAGAACGGAAGAGAAGAACTGGCAATAAGCTCTCCGCCACTCTTTTTAATCGCAAAGTTTTTTGCTTTACAAAATGTTTGTAAGGAGCTGCAACCATTACACGTTCCACATGACATCTTAAGTAATTAATAGTTAATTAATCATAAAAACAAAGATTTGTCCTCTATCAGCAGTAGGCACGGTGTAATAGGAGCACACAATTACATTCGGAAGCATAAAAGGATTTTCAGTATGCTATTTTATTAATCGTTGGATTAGATTAGATTTCGTAGGTCAATAATGTATGGACTACTCGTACCATACTGGTACGAGTATACGTTATTGTTTGCCTTGGTAAAAAAAAAAGAAAATTCCTTTGGAACGTACGACCTCATATTTTTTTATTGAACAAGAGGCAAGCAGGCTGGAGGTTCACCTGATGTTAAGTAACACCACCGCCCATGGACACTCAATACCAAAGGGCTCGCGATTGCGTTGTCGGCTTTTAGTAATTGGTACGACGCCCTCATCTAGAAGACCCTAAGTCGAATTAGTTCCACGGTGGTTCATAGCAAAAACTGCCTTAGATAACGGTTGTGGACAGACGATGGAATAAGGAATCTCGCGCCTAACCACACGGCTGTCCCTGCAGAATCATGTAAACACAGAAATGTGACGAAGAGAGAGAGAGAGAGAGTCAGTGCATAAAAGAAATTTGAAACTCGTTTGTCTTAACTTTTCTTACTCCTGAATTTCTCCCCAAGTACCAGGCGCGCATAAGTCGCAAGAAAGTTTTCCTAATATATTTAGTTATCTTGCGGCGTGCACCCCATTCGAATCGTCACGTACTCACCCCTTGCGTCGTTACGAACAATTTATTACTCTAATTTCATGCAAATTATTATATTATTTGCTCGAATATATAATTTCAACTTTGGATGAAGTCCCAAACCAACTTCACAAAGGGAACAACAGTCAACTCTTCACATTTTCCTTAGATTGTGTAGGACCAGTACAATTCAAAAATAGAACTCAAATAGGAACGATCAAAATATACATACTCCTTGTATGTATTATTTTGAAAATTCAAAATGGGGGGCCTCATAGCCTAGCGGTCTTATTAAGTGGCAGCTAGGTAAGGGGTACCGGGTTCGATTCCCCGTTCGAGGGCAAGTTTTAATTTAATTTAAATTTGTTCTCGGCCTTTGGGAGGGTTGTGTGGTACCAGGCGAGTGCTTAAACCGTACATGGAGGACACGGTCGAATTTCTAAAGACAAGCACGAATTATAAAATATACTTGACGCTGGCTAATGCAAAAATCGTGCCAGAGCCTTAAAAATAAATATATATATCAAATTGTTTTCTAAATTATGCAATAGTGTTCAAAGTATTTTCGCAGAATCTTAAAGTATTATTTCATTAAAATGAATATTGTCAGCGCTGAAATGCAAAACTTAGAGACGTGAACATATTTTAGCGAATGTACAAGTTTGTCTAAAACTGAAAATGAATATTCATAGACACTTTTAGTACAAGGTGGGGCAAATATGAAATTCTAGTCTGGAATTGTATTTCAAACGCGTGCGCGCATAATAAGCATGAGTATGGAACTAAAATGGAATGGAATGGAACTAAATATTTTTATGATAAATTCTTTTATAGCCATTCGACAAATGCTACATCGGCGCGACGGCTGAACTGGATGAAGAACGCGTCTTCTGCGGTCAGATGGCGGCTATCTATCTATTTGGGGAGGCATTAACTACTCACCAGATCTGTGCCATGCACCGTTTAGGCCCCGGATATAAGGTATACTTTTAGATCCGATACCAGGACATCATAAGTCTTTAAGGTGTATTACGGTGCATTCTATACGATAAGCATACAACCGGTCACGTAATAAAATTCTCGTAGGTATTTTTTGTCTGTTTTTCCGATTATTTATTTTATCGTTTTAAAAGGATACAATAGAATTTTTGTCAATATAGCTGACGTTTTAGTAGAATGGGGGACATTCAAGTATTACGTAAGCACCATAGGGGGGAGGGGGGTCTTTGTCTTATAAATTGCAGTAGATCTGTTTAGTCTGGCTAATGAAAGAAGATAATTGAATTATTTGAAAACTTTTGGATGGCAACACAGAATGTCATTGGTTAGTATGATTTATTGTCTTGATACTTCATGCAATTACTCATTTTTATTTCTATTATATATTTTTTCCTAATAGATATTACTGTTTGATAGACAGTGATAACAGCAATGACTCTGATCTATGCATATTGATTGATCGCTTTTCGAACTCACACAGCGGTTTTCACAGCGGCGGTCGCGCTCAAATCCGTCGTAAAGCAGTAATTTTACGATTTGGCATTCTGATAAACAATAAACTACAAGAAGGGAACTTATCAGAATGCCAAGTCATAAAATGACTGCTTCACGACTGATTTGAGAGCGACCGCCGCTGCGAAAACCGCTGTGTTAGTTCGAAAAGTGAGTTACAGAATCGCAAGGCTGATTTTGATTATTCCGAATAAAGTTGTGTTTTATAATAAATATAGTTTTAGTTTTCCATGCAATGCTAGTCATTTTAACTATCATTAGTAAAAGACTATTTATTTTCAAACAAATACAATACAAAATAAAATCAAGTATCTAGCAAGTTTAATCCATAAATTATATCAAACTTTTAGGGATACCATACTAAAAAAATTTGAATTTCCCGCGCTTTTTCGTTATTTTCTTTCATTAGCCAGACTACGTAATACTTGAACGGTCCCAATAATAAAAATTTTAAGAATGGTAACACTTAGAAAACCTTATGTTTAATTGATCGTTGGAGATTTTGTATTAATATAGAAATCAAAACCTCTTTGTTTCCTGTCTAACATGGATAGAGTCAGTTCCGATTCGACAACGAATGCAACATCAGTTTACCGGAGAACCATAAACGGGTGAGCGATGCCGCTCCGGCGCTTGCTGCAATCCCGGAAACCCCAGATCCTATAGAACCCGCATCTCCTACCCCTGAAGATACCGGGAGCGCAGAAGCTTGCGTAGTTGTTAAGGAGGACGCGACGCCGCGCGGCCGTCGAATCGCTGACGAAGCGCGAGATGTCGCAGCGACGCATGCTTCATTGCTCGTAGATATTGAAGCATGCAAGCGTGTAAGCATGCCGCGCGTTTTATTTTGTGTTTTCGTCGCTTGCTACCATTGCTTGCTTTAGATTGCAACACAAGTGCAATTGGAACAGAGCACTACAAAGCTCGATACTTATATTGTAATCTAACGCCCGAACCCAATAATCAATCCACAATCTCAGATTGAGACAATCTGAGATCAGATCGTGACATTCGATCGATCTCCTATCTGCATCCCAATAACCTGTAATGTAAAATAATTAACTGTTGAAATCGAGCTATCGTCAACTGTCATTTTCATACAAAGGTCTACCACAGACACAGATACGACCTCTCATGGCTAGTTTGTATCGACAGATGGCTATTACAATCCGTCGATTGGTTATTGGCATTTTTACAATATTTGGATTAAGATTACTGTCTCAGATGGTGGATTATGGATTGAGATAGGTTATTGGGTTCGGGCGTAAAGCAGGCTTTATTCACAGCATTGTTTGTTAACACATGTATGAGATTTTTTACGAGTAGCGTGTGACAGGGTCAGTTCCGATTCGACGCGGAAAATCCGGAAGCGCTTCCTTCCTCTGAGATCCGCGTTGATCGCTTTGGTGAGCTCGTACACGATCCAACGCAGAACATTCATGATGTAAGCCGATTGTGTTTATAGTAAGGGAACGTTTATAACTCTGATAATATTATGGGATCCTGGTACAATACTTACGCATGATACTTCGGGACATCTTTCTGACTGATCTTCTAATAATATCCTTTCAGTGCTGAACTCCTAGTACAGAGATTAATTTTGACTACGGCTTTGGGAGCACATAACCTCGACATTTATTAAAAAAAACTCGATTAATTTATATGTTAATTGGTATCATAACAGTATGATAGATTTTCTCGACACCAATCTTACGACGAAAAAAAAAGCCAACATCACGAGGTGTTCCCAGGCGGTCACCCATCCAAGTACTGACCTCGCCCGACGTTGCTTAACTTCGGTGATCGGACGAGAACCGGTGTATTACAATAGCAAATAGCAAAAAAGTGTCGTGACAACTTTTCGTAAGAATTTTTTCCGTCTAGCCCCCTTTTACAACACGCGATAAGGAACTTCGTTCCAAAAAATATTTATATATATTTGTAATTCTAGATGGAACAGTATCATCATCTTTTCCTTCTTTTAAATCAAGGATTAAACTGCGCTTGGCAATGGTTACATTAAATTTCTTGTATTTCTCAGTTTATATTTAATTTGTAAGACCCGAGTCAACACAGCGTAATACAATTGAGATGATAAGATAAACATAATAAATGAAAGGAAAATAACGTATAAAAACGCTGTAGGCCTGATTGAGCGTTGAATACACTTATTTAAATTTATTACAGCCAGTTTAAGTATATACGACGATTATTGGGTCAAAAAAATAAACCTGCGCCAATTATTATTGATAATATTTTTTGACCATAAAATGGTGTTCAATTCTATTCCACGGGATATATACGAATAATTCTGACATTTTTTGCTTAAGTTCTCCAAATGACGAACCTGTTTGAGACACTATTAATAATAATAATGTATTTGCAAGAATGTGGTACAGCCTCCTGTGACTGACACACGCCGTCGACTTTTTGGGTCTAACACATGTCGGTTCCCTCACGATGTTTTCCTTCACGTTCGAGCGAATGTTAAATGCGCACATAGAAATTCAATTGGTGCACAGCCGGGGATCGAACCTACGACCTCAGGTATGAGAGTCGCACGCTGAAGCCACTTGGCCAACACTGCTCAAACTAAACAAATACGATACTATAAATATAATAAATTAGCATTTTCCAATTATATCTCATGATTTACGCAGCACCGTATAATTTATTCATTAAATATTAAATTCGCTATTCGTCTGCGCCGACTTCCGGTGGATGTCATTAAACTTCCCTGATTGAATTTTAAAAATTAATTAGGACAGTTACGGATATCAAGCTCACACTTCTGCAATCCTGGTACCTGGATTCTTCGTTATTCTCAATATCTTTGATAGATTATTTGAAAGTAAATAAAAACTTAAGGTAAAACTAACTAACTATAAACCTCAATTAGTTAAACAATATGTATTTGCTTTTTTATCATTTAAAAGTCCAAAAATAATAAGTTATAGTGTCTTTTCCGGATTTAGTTTTTGAAGTAGACACTTCTTTTGGCGCGTTAGGGAAAAATTATGAGAGTAAATTTTTCGATGCGCGCGTACACCGCCATAAAAAACAGACACACAACATCGGTAAAACAGTCTAGTTGGCGTAGTGATTTTCAGTCCACTGAGACCAAAATAATAATTTCTATACGAGAAAACCCGTTCCAATGTGATTAAAAACATAGTGTTTATTGTAAAATATCATGATTAGTATGTATATATGTTTTCGATTGGAAGTGACCATTAAAATGGACAAGAAAATGATTACGCCAAAGAAGTATCACTTCTAACGCGTGTACATAAGTATACACACGCTTTTTATGAATAATGGCGCATTTAATATACCCAAATTTTTAGGAAAATCGCTTTTCCGACGAACTCATTAGAAAACTTTGCACTTTAAACATTTTTGTAACTTTTTACCGAAAGAAATACAGCGCACCTGCGTACAAATTACGTTGACAGTTTAATTTTACGACACAAGTCGCGGAAATTAAGTTAACTCAAACGCTAATATGTCTTCTGTAGTAGCAATGACGCTGCACAGAATTGCGCCCCTTGCAAGTTTTTCAAGCCGCACCTTTCTTTAATTTTGCTCCACGAACACAGGTCTCTAAATAAAATAAAACACAATAGTCTAGTCGACAAGTTGAAAATGGTACAAAATAGAGATACTGCTCTTAAAATTATGTGCGATAGCTCATTGGATCCGGAATGACGTCTAGAAAAACGTGCCAAAAGCGTGTGTTAGCACATAAAATTTTTTAAAAGTTATAAACAATTAAACATGAAAAAAAAATGGCATTTTGTTTTTTGCCAATATTTAATAAACTATAAATATTTAAGAAATTTCGTTCATAACGCCGTTTTGCATTAAGAGGTCGATTAAATCGGTTTTTTGACGTGATAACGTCTTTAAAATCGTTTTAGTCGGGTGCCATGTTCAGAAACTTGTGTCACACCAAAACCTCACGAGCGCGATCGCAGGTATAACGAGAGAGAGACGGACCGATCTCCCGTCTCATCTCACTCTAGCGGCATACAAACGAATGGAGATTTTCTCGTGCGGTTAAGTTTTGTAAGAAAAATGTATATCATAGTCGAATAAGTAAACTTGTCATTTTACACCCGAAATTTATCATCAAAAGTGTGAATAAAACGATAGATGTAATTTAAAATTTGAAAAAATTGTTATCTTCATTAATTCCTTACTTCCCAAAAACTTATATCACCAATAAGACGTTATCACGTAAACATCTCGATCGTAACCTACTTTACAAACAACCAATATTTTTTTTTATGAATGTTTTCATTGCTTTATGGCCGTCATGTCTTCTGTGTGGTGATGGTAACTTGAATCTGTGATTTATTTGTGTTTGTCATCATATTTCTATTTTTATGAATGCCTATTATGTATGAGTAATGCTTGGTAATTGGTGATAGCTATTTTTTCGAATTACTTCCTTGCTTATTAAATTATGTTCTGTCCCTTTTTTTCCTGTCTAAGTAAATGTGACAGAACGTAATAATTGTGATTTGTTTAACAAATGGTCATTTCTATATATTATAAGCTAGTTATTTTAATTATCTACATATAATAGCATGTTTAATTAATAGTTAATTAATTGTTAATTATATTATAGTGTCTCTAGATAGATTTTAATTCTTATTGATTGGACCTGCGGCCGTACTCTGTAACTTCTTACAGTGCTAGCGCTGATCAATAGGTACTTGGAATCGCGCTGTCCGAAACCTCCATTAAATTCGGGACCGGAATCGCTTTAGCTTATAGAAGTTACAGAGTACCGGCGCTGATAACAAGTCAAGATATGCCTAGTATTAAAAAATAATGTACTAGGGAGTAAGAGCTAACTAGGATATTTAAAATATATGGCTAAATTCCAAATACAATTAATAAATTTGATTATATATTCAGGTACTATACGACGGCAAATTGTCATCGGCCATAGTTTTTATGTACAACCCGGTGGCTACTGATGGGCAGCTGTGCCTACAGTCGGCGCCTAAAGGGAATGTCTCGTACTTTGTGCATACACCGCACGCCCTAATGTTACAGGTATGCAGACTCTTATGTTGTCATGTTACTCTGGTACATATTGTGCTAATGATACCGGGTGTATTTTACAAAAAACTATATGTATAAAATATAATAATAGCTAATCCGGCAAACGTCGTTTTGTCATGATCATTTATAATAAAAAGTAGGGGTTGATAGTAGAGGGTTGAAAATTAAGGGTTGTATTTATTTTTTAATGCTGTATCATAAAAAAAATATCTTAAAATTAATAAATAATAATTTAGGGGTGGACTACCCTTAATATTTAGGGGGATGAAAAATAGATGTCCGATTCTCAGACATACCCAATATGCACACAAAATATTAGAATCGGTCAAGCCGTTTCGGAGGAGTTTAACTACAAACACCGCGACACGTGAATTTTATATGTTAGATGTATAGAAAGAATAATTTTATGACTAAACTGACATTATTTATTTCAGGAAGTAAAAGCCATAGTGACACATTCTATACACAGCGCCCTAAACTCCATAGGAGGCGTTCAAGTTCTATTTCCATTGTTCGCTCAATTGGACCTGCCTCACGACGCGCCCGCAAACGATCCTAAAAGAGACCCCATGTTGTGGTATGTTGTCCTGGTACTTTAAAATTAATATGTAAGGGTTAAAAGGGTCCCATAACTCGGATTACCCTTATTTTTTAATTAATTAATTAATCATCATTTTGAATCGGCAGCTCTACGTATCTTCCGGTTTAACCGGATAACAATTTTTTTTTTAATTTTTAGAGAGAGAAATTAAGATCTATTACTTACTCTCTATCTTTTTTGGTCCCTTATCCATTCAATTACGGACCTACGATTTCTTAATAATTCGTGTTTATGTAAGTGAATTTCTTATAAAAAAAAAGTACGTGCGTTCATAGTACACGTCAGAAGTGAAACTTCTTTGGCAACCTAATTTTTAACTCTTGGTCATGTTTATAAATATACAAATCTAAAACTTTAGATTTTCGAGACTTAGAGGGAGGGCAAAAGGAAGATTATGTTAGGAATTTAATTTTTAAATTTATATATTTGGCAATAAAAACACGTGGCATTTTAATTTACAATTCGTCATTTGAGATTTCAATAATTTTTTTTGCATAAAAGATAAAATACTAATATTTCATAAATTTTCTTTACGAAATTTTAATTTTAAAAATAGAATTTCTATAAGGTAATTCACCCTTCTCACTCTCTCTCTCAATCGCGCTCTCCCTTTTCTTTGACAAAAACGCTGCACATTGCGTGCAAATGCATTGCTAATATTTATTAACATCGAATAAATTCCAACTATCGTGTGACCCGTTGAACATGTGTGCTCTGTAGTATAACTTATGCACAAACTTCTAACTTTGAAGATATGAGCGTTTGGTCCACTCATTAATATTCTAAGTAGCTCCAAAGTTGCCCGGCGAAATGCACTTTCGATGTCGATCACTAATCACGGGAGTTAGCGCGGCATATCGAGTCTGCCGGCTTATAAGTAACTCCTACCAACTTCTAATTGCCTGTTCCTCGGGTACTCCGTTTTGACGGCTTGTTTAACTAAACACTTATTAATGCTGACAGCCGTTTAAGTTTTGCATAATATTTGAATTGAACTTGAACCTTAATTTAGTGGTTAACGCTTTTAACGGTTGTGAGTTCAGTTCCGATTTAACAGTGATTTTTTGAGATCAAATATTTCCTCCAATTGCGGTGTTTTCAAACTTATTGTGCCGAAATAGTTTTTTTAATAACGGCTTACTTTTTCATGTGTCCTTTTTAGCTTAGTTTTTTGGCTTCTATTTTAGTTTTGTTTCGTGTATTTTTGCACTTCTGGCCTTAAATTTAAATTTTTTTGAAGTTATACTTTTGACACGTTAGGGAAAAATGATGGGAGTAAATTTGTGTTTTTATTTTCGAAGAAATAAATTTAATAATTAAATTTATAATTTGTATTCATTTACGACACTTTTAATATTTTAATGACAATTAAATTCATTAAATTCCTAACATATCTTCCTTTTTCCATCCTCTAAGTCTCGGAAATCTAAAGTTTTAGAAAAAAAAATGAACAAGAGTTAAAAATTATTTTCCACTTCTGATGTGTGTACTTTGTACGCGTGCACTTGAAGTTATACTTCTTTAGGCGCGTTATAAAAACATGATGAGAGTGAAATTTTACGATGCGTGCGCACCTGAGACACAAAGTTGTCAGTGTGCGCGAGCGAGATGGGAATAAGACAATCTACAAGTAAAAAGTAATAGAATATGCGTGAAGTTAGCAGCTATGCCAATAATTTTGAATGAACATTATGACATACCTTTTAAACAAATAAAAGAGTTTTAATTATTTTTTCAAAGAAATTTAGCGATGCTTTTTCACAAAGACCTATTGTTACTTAGTTAAAAGGTTATGAAACATACCTAGTCATTAAATTGAATGAATAATATAATAAAATAATTATTATTATTAATATTAATTAATAATTGAATGATATACTAAATATTAAATATTATTAAATTATTAACGTTAAATATTTGTTATTAATTATTTAATATTAAAAAAAAATAAAGAAAGCCAAAGAAGTATAACTTCTTACGCGCGTACATAAGTACACTCACCCTTTTTTATTTTATTGTTATTCAAAATATTCTTTAGACTCTAAGTCCAACCTATCTTCGTAAAATAGGTCAGAGCGAGGTCTGGAGTCTGAACTCTTTTTGCGACGTTTTCTTTGACAAAGAAATAAATCCCTAAGTGCACTCAGAGTTAAGATTCTTACCTCACTGAATACGGGACGTATTTAAATTAATTGTACGCCATTCGAAGTTAACATTATCTTTCCTACTTAAAATATAATTACTGTTCGTCCTCTCTGTTGGTTGTCATTTAAACGGCTCGTTTCAAGTTAGTTCAGTGTTAACGACACTATTAACATAATATATGTTTGTATGTATGTATAAAGTTGTTTGGTTACGCGGTAATCTCGAAACTAAAGCGTTCTATACCTAACCCGTCATGCCAAAACAGGTATTTAATTTTTAACGTTCAGAACGCTCTTATAATGTCAATTATACAATTAATTATAAAATAACTAACCTAAAAAACAAATGTCCAATTTAAAACGTGTGTACTTCTTACGCGTAATAAGATAAAAATCTTTTCAAAAATTTTATTCTACGTTCGTAGAAAAAACGACGTTTACAATAGACAAATCAAAAATGTTGACTACTTATAGCTAACTTCAGGGTGTCGGTTTTTTATGACAGTGTGCATGCATCTTAAAAATTTACTCTCATTATTTATCCCTAACGCGCCAAAGAAGTATAACTTCAAAATAAATAATAGTTTAAAAAAACTAGAACACACGCTTTTAAAGCACATCAAACTAAAAAGTGAAAAATAATTCCTAATTTAGGCTGAAAATGGTAATGAACAAAAAATACTGGTATTATTGTGAAAAAGCGTGGGTTGCTCGATATTTTCAAAATAATTAGGTCATTTTTAGTTTGATGTGCTTTAAAAGCGTGTTTTTTAGTTTTTTTTAACTATTTTTTTTTTTTAGTTAATTTTTTTTAATTTTTTTTCGGATTATTGCATTGTCATCGATCTTTGACAGGTGCGCAAAGTTTGAATTAAATCTGTCCGTTAAAAGTGGGTCAAAATCGAGTCCGAAGGAGTCGGTTACATACATACAGGTGAATCTAATATAAGCGTGTAAAAATTCTAGATGACACAAATAACAGTATCATTCTCTAATTCCAGCTCCAAACTTCTTGGCTTCGTCTGCTCGTTGGTAGAGTCCTGCAGTACAGTACAACAGCATATGCTGCAATGTCGTGGGTTCCTGGTAATATCGCATATGCTGCAACGCTGTGGTCGGGACCATCTCACGCCGGACACCCTGGCGTCATTCCTTCATCTCACCAAACATCTTGTTACTTGCTGCTCGCCGAACTCGGATCTGTTGCTTAAACAGGTACTTAAAATTAGTCTTCTTTATGCGAGTATTATTTTAATTATTTATTATAAAATAATTAAATTATTTAAATTTAATTATTAAGTAATAAAAAATTGCCTTATTAAGTATTTAACACATTTTATGTGTATGTTATGTATGTCAACTTCTTTCTATAGAGACTAAAAAGAATACAATTTCTACACATAAATATTACATTGATTACTAAAGAAACACACACACAAAATAATAATAATATTAAATAAAAATAACAAACAATTTTTTTAAGGAATAAGGTTCATTTTTGTGTGTTATGTTTGTGTGTTGTAATTGGCCCTGGATCAGCATTTTGCTGAGGAGCAGACTGTTCCACAGCGCTGGTCATTCTGCCAGAGACCACAGCAGCTAGTTTGCGCCTAAGACGCAAAAAGAAAAGGAACGTTATAATAATAATAGTAGAAAAAAAATAGTACAAATAAACAGTGTAAATAAAGAAGTCTTGAAAGATAAAGTATATAGTAAAATCTAGTGTTTATCTCCTCTGAATCGGCTTGACCGATTTTAATATTTTTGATGTATATTACATTATATATATTATACTCTTAAGTGGCCCACCCCTAATGTTGGCACTTTTTTAATTAAAAATATCAATTCACTAGACATTATTCATAACGGTAAAACCACGTTGTCAGGATAGCTATTAATCTAATAAATTCGTGCACTTGTTATTAAAAGTTAATTAAATTGGCGTAAATTTAAAAAAAAATATTTTATCTTCATTCCTAGTGATAAATAATTGTTAATGAGATTGAAAACAGCTGTCAAAATATGTGTGACATTTGTCAAATTACACAAATTCAAATTAAGAATGCCATTAACACCACGGCTAGAAGCAGAGGAAGTCTAGCAAACAGTTAATGGATCTGAATAGATGAACAGCCAATTGACATTTCAATGTTAAAACGCTTTATGGTTCTGAAAAGAAACACGCAAGAAAAAACTCTTTTTTCATTCGCACTGCTTTTGAGGCTTAATTGACAACATTTCAGAGTGCATATATTTTTTTTAAAGAAATAATCTATTTGCATATTTTACTTTAATTTGATTTAATTACTAGCGATGGAAGATTAAGGGGCCATATTTGGGAATAATAATCAAGCCTTGTAACAGTATTTCATTATACAACAAAAATAACTTGAATTTGAAGCTGAAATGTTGTCAATTGTCAATTTAAAGGATTTTTTTTCATTTTATGGCCATAATGTTCTATAATAATTGACATTTTAATCTATTTTGCAATTATTTGAGGTAAGTTATTAATTAAGTTTATTTTTTCAATTAAAGGCGATTTATCGAATCATTTTTAAAAGTATATCGATTAAGAAAAGAGCATTTATTAAAAGGCCGGCTACGCACTTGTGAGACCTATGGCAATCAATTTCATTACAAAACTGTCTGAATTCTGACCACTTTTTTGTTTATCTTGTGTTTTTTTAAATAATAATATCCTTGCGAAGTGCAAGACTACTAGGGAGTAATGAATGTCAAGATAACTTTTACGTCTACTGATTATTTAGCATTTTCTAGAAGAAAATAAGGGATAGGCGCTATATCGAAGTCTGAATCAGCCATTTAAATAACAGCCAAGCCGCTTTACTAAACAGCGCCGTTTAACAAGCGGCCTGAATGATATTCAGTAATTTGATGCGATTAGACAAATATGAAATAACTTGGTTCGGTGACGCTTCATTACTTGCCTAGCCTATTCATTTCAATTTAGTTCCACTTTCTACCATCAATATAGCGTCGGTAAAAACAAATTTTATGGGTGATCTTTTCCAAAGTTTAGTGACACTAGTTAGTGTTAGAACACTAAATATAAAACATTTTAAATATATTAAAAAAGAATTTCCGTCACATGGTCGTACGAATGGCCTAAGCATTCGCCAGTTTATTAAATGTAACAAAGTCTACGGCGGAAAATCGTTGAGGCCGTTTGTTAAACACCGCTGTTTAAAGACGCTAGGCTGTTGATTAAACGGCTAATTAAGTTTATTGGCTGCAATATACATACATTTCTGTTTAGCCTACGTTTCATTAGATAAATCGCCTTAAAATGTGCTTTTTTCGATGACATGGTTGTAAGTGCATGAACCTCTTGCTTTTCCCCTTCGATGCGACGCAGTCATACCCATTACACAGCTTTGTATTATGATACACACAAGTACACAAGATATTCCAAGGAACATATTTTTCACTCTTAAATGCACTATTTGATACATGTGGCACATTTTCGATATAAGTGAATATATTGATTTAGTTAATTTTGTTATATATTTCTATGGATGTGGATAAGGGGGTGATATTTAATTGCATTAATAAACTATATAAATGTATTAATTAATTAATTAAAAAACAAAATATATATAAAACATAGCTAATAGGAAAACAATTAAAAAGTACCAGGACAGTAGAAGCGAACAAGTAATGTACAATTTTCATTTACAAGCAAGAGGGCGTGCGCTAACAACCATGGAACAGTGTAAAACTATGCTAATTCAGTCTTTTTGCCAATCGTTCCTGACATGGCAGCTTCTGGACCACATACTCTTCAACCCAGCCCTATGGATCCACACACCAGCGGCAGTTCAAGCCCGTCTTTACTGCTATTTAGCGACGGATTTCCTGGCTGATGCCCACATATATGGCAGTGTGCGACGTGTCAGCACAGTTCTGCAGACTGTGCACACGCTTAAGTACTATTACTGGGTGGTCAACCCACGGACAAAGAGTGGCATAACGCCTAAAGGCATGGGTGAGTATCTTACGTCTGTATTGCCCGACCAATAAAATAAAAACCCTGCTCTGTGGGCGCTTATCAACTATGATTATAGCAACACCAAGTAGAGTCCAATACTTCAGACCTTCTGATAAATACTTCTTTATATTTTCAAAATCATAACTCAGGATTGGACACAACACCACACTTGACAATATAACATCTAAATTATTTGTAGCGACACCTATAGCTATCAATGCAATAACGTCATAGTTTGATGTACGCTAGCGAGGTTTCTTCTCAAGTATTTGAGGTCTGCGGGCCTCTCAGTGGTTAGACTCGAGGATCCTCCCTTTCGGTTGGAGGAACAGTTTACCAGCCTTCCTTCCACAGATTGTTGCTGTTTGACGAAATGATTTTTCTGCTTCATCCTTATCAATCTTATCAATATCATTTTTTCATATAGGTAACACAATGTACACTTATGAATGTCAAAAAGAAATGTATATTGAATGCTTCTAATTTTACATTTGCTGCGAGTTCTCAAATGAAAGGCGTAGAACGAACGAGAAGAACTGGCAATAAACTCACCGCCACTCTTTTGAATCGCCAATTTTTTTGTTTTACACAATGTTTGTAAGGAGCTGCAACCTTTACACCATGTTCCATATGACATCTTAAGTAATTAATAATAAAAAACAAAGATTTGTCCTCTATCAGCAGGAGGCATGGTCAAATGGGAGCACGTCTCTTACATTCTCGTGGGAACAACACGCAAATACTTAACATCACCGCATTCACGAATTCAAGTCCGACCCGTGTCCACAAGTAGCACCCGTTCACGGGTATGACGCATGGCCAGCCATCAGCCCCCTCGTATCCATTATCTAATCCACTAAATCCATTTTCAGATGCCCCTCGACCAGCTCACAAAGACATCCTCACGATAAGAGCATACATCCTACTATTTCTCAAACAACTGATAATGATCGGAAACGGTGTGAAGGAAGACGAACTTCAATCGATATTAAATTATCTGACCACGATGCACGAGGATGAGAACCTTCATGATGTGCTGCAAATGCTGATATCTCTGATGTCAGAACACCCCAGTTCTATGGTACCAGCGTTTGATGCCAAGGTACGTATGCCCAAAGAACCAGGTGTAGCATACCAAGCACGTGTTTGACAATTTCCTTTGGTATTTCAGGGAGGCGTTCGCACGATATTCAAGCTGCTTGCCTCGGAGAGTCAATTAATAAGACTTCAAGCGCTGAAGTTACTTGGATTTTTCCTCAGCAGAAGTACCCATAAGTAAGTGCTTTCCGCTTTTCAGGCTTTAGACGTTTGTTAGGGTTTGCCGCTATTGGAAAAGGAGTTTGTGATGTTGGAGCATTTAGAGTTAGAAGCTGGTCATCATGAGATTTGATAACTAGTTGACATTATCCTCTCGCTAGAAGTCTCATGCACATCTACGAATTTAAACGAGTTATTATGAGTTTGACAAATTTTAGGACAAAAGTAAATTAAATAAAAAAGGATAAATATTCAATTACTTCCAGTTCTCAAATCAGGGGTAGAACGGAGAAGAACTAGCCAAAAAACTCTCCTTTTGAAGCTCGTCCCATTAAAAGGACCACTTTTAAAGTTGTTAACGATAATTTCTAATTATTTTCTTGCCTCGACAGACGCAAATACGACGTGATGTCCCCACATAATCTTTACACGCTGCTCGCAACAAGATTAGCTGCGAGTGGGGAGCCATTATCCGCCCCTGTTTACAATGCGTTGTACGAACTGTTAACTGAGCATGTCGGTCAACAAATATTGTATACAACCCATCCAGAACCACAACCGCATTTTCGCCTGGAAAATCCTAGTGAGTATCGTGTTTAAGTTAAAGCTGGAATTCCTGTTTTGTTTATCTTTCAATAACATTATTTATAGCTGTTCCCCGCTGTGATATCGCGTTTATATCAGATCTCTGGTAGTAGACCGTTTGCGGAGGTATTTTAAACCAAATTTTCACTTATAATATAATATAATTTAACTTTATAAAATAAATTATTTATTTTTAAGTTAAGTAAGTAGAAAATATGTGAAGACTTTTTTAATTGGCTAAAGTTACATATTATTTTATGTTTATGTAAAGAGCGTCAATTTAATTTAACTTATCTTTAAGCTATTTCTATTTCTATCCGCCTACCATCCATCTTCTTCGCCATCTGTTGTCTAGGTATCGTGCATACATGACCGGCCCATTGCTATATTATTTTCAAAACTTGTGATAGGGCATTGGTTTACAGTCCGAGAATTCTGAAGTACAAATAACATATTTCCATTTTTCAGTGATCCTCAAAGTTGTAGCAACGCTGATCCGTCAATCGAAGCAAACAGAACAGCTTCTAGAAGTGAAGAAATTATTCTTATCAGATATGACGCTTCTATGTAGCAATAATAGAGAAAATCGTCGTACAGTATTGCAAATGTCCGTATGGCAGGAATGGCTGATCGCACTAGCGTACATTCACCCGAAGAATACGGAAGAACAGAAGATATCTGACATGGTCTACTCGTTGTTTAGAATGCTTCTACATCACGCAATCAAGCATGAGTATGGTGGATGGAGAGTGTGGGTGGATACGTTGGCTATTGTTCATTCTAAGGTATGTATTTTTTTTATCTGACAATAAATTAAAATAGCAGCCTATTTTGAAAACAGAAATATATTATTTTTAGAAACACCTTAATGACTTAAAAATATATTTATAGGTGTCTTACGAAGAATTCAAGCTCCAATTCGCTCAAATGTATGAACATTATGAGCAACGCAGAGCTGACAACATAACTGACCCGGCCGAACGTCAGCAGCGGCCTATCTCAACAATCTCAGGATGGGATCGGCACACAGAACCACGTCCTTCTCGAGTATCTCCAGAGAGGGATGTTAAACAAAATGTATTAAACCATGCCGCTCAAACAGAAATCGGAAAAGGATTGTCCCTTAGAGAAATAGAAACGTGCAATTGTAAATCAAACGATGATAGTCGGACTACAGTAGTGTATAGTGAAGTGTGTAAAGTTCATAGTCCTGCCAAAAATACCCAAGTGCCCGATAACGGTTGTGATAGTGATAAAAATGAATTAGATGAACAGTCGGAGTCAATAGTTCAATCGATTGTAGAGAATGAACTTCTCAAAAGTTCCGAATCTGGTATTGTAGCGGAAGATGAGAAAAACGATAAACCCATATCGCGACAGGGAAGCCTCGATTATATACCTGTTAGAGATGTTGGCGAGAATTTGGTTAATGATAACACTGATAAAAGTGAGGGATTACCTTCCAGTTTATCAGTCAGCGAAACAGCCAGCCCTGAGAGAGTTTCTGAAGGACTTAACCCCGTTAATGAAAGAGAATCAGAACTTTCAGATCGATCGGAATTATATTTAACTCCGAGTGAAGCAACCAGCCCAAAGAAAGTACAAGATAAGACTGATTTACCTGACGACGTCACTGACGACCCTAAGCATGTTGCCATAAACATTGTTAATGATGTACTGACGATTGCATTGGAAACTGTAAGATTGAAAACTGATGACGACACCGATTCCGGTGCTATATCCGGTGGACTCAATTCAGAAGGAAATACACCAAATGGTCGAGAAGACTTAGAACATGATATAGAAGACATTGTTGACCACAAACAAGTTGAAACTATCGCTAGTGAAATAGTTTCGGATATAATCGATGCAGTTGTTATGAAAAGTGAAATGCCTGAAGTTCCCAATGAAGATTACATCAAAAGTGAATTAGCAATCGATAACGAATTTATAGTTCCTAATGAAACAGAACACGAAAAAGTAATAGAAAATGAGATTGAAATTGAAAATGATATAGATGAAGAAAATCCAAAGAACGAACTATCAAGTGAACGTTCGATTCTAGAACCGAAACCCGAAATTCCAGCAATATCAACAATTAGTGAGAATATTTCTTTAGCGAATAAGGAACATGAGATTCAAGAAGATCTATGTGATAATGATAGGGAGAAACGCCGGGTAAGTTTGCCTGGAAGTGAAATAACGCCCGATTTGAGAGGTGAAGGCATTGCCTCGCAAGGAACTAATACTTCGACATCACCAAAACGACCCAGGAGCGCCTCGACCAGTACTCAAGTGGACTCAAATCATTTTGGTAAGTGTAAAAGTTTGATACCTCGGTGCCTTACTTGGTTTGGAGTTCCTGCAAATAATCAGTAATAAAAAAGACATTTCCTCTGACTTCGTTTGTTTAGTTTAACGTACGTAGACATTTAATATTTGCAAGTGCAATATTTAGTATATATATGGCGCAGCCAACTAGCATAATTAGCCGTTCAATTAACAGCCTAGCCTTTTAACTAAATGTCGCCGTTTAACAAGCGGCCTGAAAGATATTCAGCCGTAGCGTTTGTTACAACATTTAATAAACTGTCTGGCTAATTAGGCCATTCATACGATATAGTCATTATTTGGCAGAAATAAAAAAGGTGAAACATAAACAATATTTGTTTTAAAATTAAATTTCTTGAGTCAAATACACATTATTATTGTCACTATACTCTTCCATTGTACTTGTTGTTTTTCATGAAACTTTGGAAAACACTATCAACTGTCAATATCGCAGCGGCAAACCGTTGTGGTTTGAAGAGTTTCGTTTTGAGTTTGAGAGTGGCAGAAAGTGGAATTTAATAAACAGTCAACAGGTTAGGCAAGTAATGAAATGTCATCGATCCCATCGCCTAGCTGTTTGATCAACTGGCTGAACATCTTTCAGGCCGCTAGTTAAACGGCGCCGTTTAGTTAAAAGGCTAGACTGTTAAATGAACGGCTAATTAAGCTAGTTGGCTGCGACATATATATGTGTGCTATCTAAATGTTTCTTAGCCACTAAGGCGATGATAAAATTATTTATACTATGGTAGTTCAAAAATAATAAGATGTTATTTCAGAATGTTCCCGATCGGCGCGTGCGTCTCGCGCGATGTTCTCTCCTGGTCCAACGCGGCCTCCATTCCGCATTCCGGAGTTCCGTTGGTCGTATATACACCAGCGTCTGCTTTCTGATGTCCTGTTCTCTCTTGAGACTGATATACAGGTGCGTTACTATTAATACAATTAATTTATTTACTAAAACCCATATCTCAAGTTAATAAAGAAAAGAGAATGTACGTAAAAATATCCAAGAAATTGTTTGGCAATTGTTTCCGGGACCTGCCCTGCGATTCTGTAACTCACTTTTCGAAATCACCAAGCGACCGCCGATGTGAAAACCGCTGTGTGAGTTCGAAAAGTGAGTTACAGAATCGCAAAGCTGGTTATCCATTAAGTTTATGAATGGGTAAGATTTATATTTTCGTATGCTTGTAACTAATCAACATAAAAAGTATTGAGGATTTAATTTTTACTCTATTTAAGTAATTAACTTTAATCAACCAGGCTCCAAAAGATAAACCACTCCTTATATGGAAATTGTATTCGTTTTTACAACAAACTCCCAAGCGAAATTAGAGAATTATCACTAAATAAATTCAAAGCCCTCGTTAAACGAAAATTAATCAACAAAGCTTTTTATAAATTTGAGGACTACTTAAATGATCCTAATCCTTGAATTGCTCCAGTTCAAACAATTTGTATGACAATACTTGGCGATTAAAAAGAGTGGCGGAAAGTTTCTTGCCAGTTCTTCTTACCCGCTCTACGCCCTTGACTTCCGAACTGGTAGTAAATGTAAATTTACGATTAATTTAACTTGACGATTCAAAAGTGTACTTGGTTACCCATTTGAATAAAGATATTTTGAGTTTGAATTAAAATAATTAAACGTTTACCATGTAATGTGAATAATGGAGACAGTGTTCTGCATCTTCAGGTCCTCGTGACGCTTATAAAATTAAGAAAGCCTGAGAATTTGGCTCGTACAATAAATTTTTCCTAAATATTAAAAAAAGTCAAGCCGTGCGTGCCTAATACGCTTTTTGAATAATGTTTTTTCATACTTTGTTTCATTTATCACTTTATGAAAATGAATAACTATAATACGTATTACATAGGTTAACTGAAATTCTACTGTGTTCGTGAACTGTCAAAATTTCTATTAGTTATTAGTGCCTATAGTAGATAGTTAATTTTTTTTTATTTCAATATTTATTAAGTTATTCAGCTAATATATTTAATAAATTCTATATATTATACATTGAAATAAATAACTAACCTTAACATAAACTAAAATATATTATTAAAAGGAGTCCCTTTAGGCAAGGTTCCGAAGATACTGGCAGCGTTCCCCCTTTGAATAGCTAGACTTATTCTTTGTCCGAGGTAGCTGCCAGATCTTCGGTCTCCTGTGATGTCGACTAACCTTTTTGATTTTTCTTTAAAAAGCCTTAATGCTCTAGGACCTCACGGACCAAGGGTCTCGACACCGAATGGAACAAAATAATTTCTTGTATTTTTTTCCTAATTAATTTCGTATGCTTGTTTTTTTTTTGGTTTCGTCTGTAAATTTTATTCACTTATAGGGTCCAGGTGACCCTTAATTGACAAGGCATGAGTGTATTTATAAATAGATACCTAATATCTTGTTATGTCTTTCTTGTGGAATAAAGTATAGACGCCTTTGGAATTCTGTAATGCAACTAAAACCTGATTCCATAACAATAAAAAAGGTGTAAAATTTCCCTGCCTTTATTCTTAAGTGTACTTTAAATTTACAGGTCTGGCGCAGTCATTCAACCAAGTCTGTGATTGAATTTGTGAACAGCAGTGAAAATGCAGTTTTTGTTGTCAATACTGTACACCTCATCAGTCAGCTGGCTGATAATCTTATCATTGCCTGTGGAGGCTTATTACCATTGTTGGCTTCTGCCACATCACCTAATGTAAGCATTACCAATCTATTCTCATCACGGGACGATGGCATTCTGATAAGGAGGGAGCTTGTAGTTTATTATTTATCAGAATGCCAAGTCGTAAAATTACTGCTTTACGACTGATTTGAGCGCGACCGCCGCTGTGAAAACCGCAGTGAGAGTTCGAAAAGTGAGTTGCAGAATCGCAAGGCTGGGGTCAAACGGCTCATCTAATGATAAGTGATACCGGACACTCAATGCCGGCCTATTAAAACGGGTACGCTCTTTTCTCGAAGGAACCACATTGCGCGGCAAAAACCGGTTTTAAAAACCGTTGTGGAGCGACGGAACATAATTATTATTCGAATGTTGTTTTTAAATTATGTCCAATGCCGTAGCATCTTCCGTGGGCAACTTCATTCTGTTAAGTTTGTGTCACGGTGCGCGCGCATCGTAAAATTTCACTCTCATTAATTTTTCATAACGCGCCTAAAGAAGTATAACTTCAAAAAGTTTCTAAGACCTCAGATATATTTACAGAATGAATTGGATGTGATCGAACCAACTCAAGGTATGCCGGTCGAAGTTGCAGTTACCTTCCTCCAAAGGCTTGTGTCTATGGCTGATGTACTGATATTCGCAAGTGCCCTGAACTTCGGAGAACTGGAAGCTGAGAAGAACATGTCCAGCGGTGGAATACTTCGGCAGTGTTTACGCTTGGTATGACTTTCTATATTCAAGTTTTTAGATACTTTGTAATAGAATTTCTTCTTTTGTCTTAGGTACAAGAGCCAATGAAATATGAGATACTTATGGTATATTAGAGATCTTAAATATAGAACAAAGTTGATTATTAAAAAACGTTAATGTACTTATGTACACCACGCGTTAGAAGTTATAATTTTTGGGCGTAACAAGATAAAAAATTTATTTATATAGAAAAAACGATACTAACAATAGAAACAACTAAATTGTTGGCTATAGCTAACTTCAGAGTGGTTTTTAGCGACGGTGTGCGCGCGCGTCGTAAAAATTTACTCTCATAATTATTCCCTAACGCCTATAACTTCAAAAATAAATTATTATTATTAGTAAGCCTTTATTGCTGACACCCAGTATAAAATATATAAACATCAGATGTATAATAATATTATGTAGCGAATACTATAAGCAACTCATAATTTACTGGCCTTGTTGACAAGTATTAAATTGTAGTTTAAGTAATAAAATTACAGTTTATGTTAATAGATAGATAGATTTGTCTTTTCCATGAATTAGTTGAGAGATTGTACAGATTGTATTTCTTGTTCGAAAGTGTTAGAAATAGATAAAAGTTGTATTTTATATTTTCATGTTAAGTATCCGTAGTTTACGTACGTATACGGTGTCTACGTACATGTCCGTGTACGTTAATGCTTACTTTTAACTTCTTGTGTTGATCTTAAGTTACTAGGATAGTATGAGTAACAGTAGATTAGCGTAGTGAATAGGATGAGTAGCTGTAGCGTGTGACAGGTCTGCACGTGCGCGGTACGCAACTGCCTCGAGTGTAAGGAGCGACAGCGCTGCGCGGCGCGACCCACACGGAATTCTGAATCACCCTCGCCTAAGGTAACCACTGAAATGTTTATAACGTCCTAGTACTTTTTCTTATTAAAAATACTTCATGCTATAAAATAATGTATTTATTTATATAGGTATGTTATCTAAAGCTGGCGGCTTCAACACATTTACACTTTGTGCTTGTGTAGTGTCTGTGAATAATCGCGAGACGTGATGTCAAACTGAAATACAATCACAAATACATCATGAAAAGACTGTCCGTCTCTCTCGCGCTCGGCCAAGCTTATGAGTATAAAAGAGACAGTTATTGTTTTTCTTTTGCTACTGTTTATGTTGATCTTTACTGTTTTATATTATTATTATTTTATACATGTCGATCTTTTTTCAAACATTACCAGGGCAATCTCGTGAAATGGTGCACAATATTTTTAATTATTTTAAGCATCTTAATAAAAACAGTTTAATGAAAACATATTATATTTAATTTGACATCAGATGTGACTGGGGTTTCTAAGAGGAGTATTGAAAGAATAGTTAGTGAAGTAAAAGTGAAGTGTGTTGAGCTAGATGGAGCTTATGTCGAAAAATGAAAAATTATTTACACGAACTACTCTTTCACGTTCTTGGTCTGGCTTAGAACTTTTGGATCCATCCTCGTATGCACCTAATATTTATATGTATTTGACACATTTTTATTTATTTACAACCCACCCAACCTTACTAAAACCAGAGTGGACTTAAATGTATAGCATGGCAAAAAATCATATTTTGAAACATACTGTATGTGAAATTGCATTAGTGTGAGTACTGTAAACCCGCCAGCTTTCGATAACCGACCTATATATGTGTTTCAATATAAATAAATAAAAAAGTACGTGCGTACTATGTAGAAACTTCTTTGGCAAACTAATTTTTAAGTTTTGTTCAAATCTAAAACTTTAGATTTCCCAGAATTAGAGGGAGGGAAAAAGGAATGTTAGGAATTTAATTGTGATTATTAAATGTCAAAAGTGTCGAAAATTAATACAAATTATACATTTAACTTTTTATTTATATAGATAATAAAAACACGTGGAATTTTAATTTATAATTCGTCTTTTGAGATTTCAATAAATTATTTTGCATAAAATATAATATACTTATATTTCATCAATTCTCTTTACGAAATTTTAATGTTAAGAGTATAATTTCTTTAAGGTAATTCACCCTTCTCACTCTCTCTCAATCGTTCTCATCTTTTTCTTCGACAAAAACGCTGCACGTCTTCGTGACGCTAATATTACTATTATTGCGTTTAATTCGTAAAAATTACCCTCATGAGCCTAAAGAAGTTTCATCAAAAACGATCTAGCTTTTAAACAGAAATCTTTCTGAGTAAAGCAGATTAGTTAATATTTGTTTTAATAATTTTCAGAGCGTAGTTGCGAGTTTAGCAGAAGCGTCGAGTCCCGTAAAAGACCCGGAAAGGCTATTACAAGACATGGATGTTAATCGCCTCCGAGCTGTTATATACAGAGATGTTGTAAGTAACCTTATAAAAAAAAAGATTGTGTGGTTTTATGAAACCACTGTAAAAGTGAAACACATTATAGACAATTAACGAAATGTTTTTGGAATAATATTCCATTAAGGGTTTAAAAATCGCTTTATCAATCTTAATTTTATACTTGGAAAATTGGAATGATAATGGGAAATAATAAAAGTAGACTAAGTCTCCAACTAATATTTTTATTGAACTCTGTGTCTTAGAGAGTACGACATACATAATACATAACAATTATTTAGATTATATACACATATTAAATAATACACTACATGGTCAGCTGCTGCGAACTATATGCGCCGCCATATTGGCCTTGGCTGCTATGACGAGCGTCTTTCACTTTATCCCTACTCCGCGGCCGACCGTCACGCGACATGCAACACACAGACGAAAAAGTTTGAGACGATGTAATAATAGTTTCACTTAAAAAAAATAAGTAATTTAATCACGAATAATTATCGTACAATTTTAATTTAGATTAATTCCTTTTAACTCTACAAATAACACAGTAGAAATTAACAATCAATTGATTCGTTCTCTTTATTCTCTAACATAATATAATTAAAATTCAAACCAAATTTTATATTACAGACTTTCGGAAGTATTTACAGCGAAACACTTATTTTTGACAGTGCTTAGAATTCACATAAAAATACATATACACGGCAAACTGACAAATCTTTTGTTTTATATAAATAAATCAGTGGCGCTACTACCTCTTTAGGTCGTGGCCTCAGATTTCTGAATCTGTTTCATGATCATTTTTAAATCTAATAGGCAAGTAGGTGATCGCCTCCAGTGACACACGCCGTAGACTTTTTGGGTCTAAGACATGTCGGTTTCCTCACAATGTTTTCCTTCACCGTTGACCGTTCGAGCAAATGTTAAATTCGCACATAGAAAGAATGTCTATTGGTGCACAGCCGAGGATCGAACCTACGACCTCAGGTATGAAAGTCGCACGCTGAAGCCACTGCTCTAATCTTTTGTTATATTTGTATACGTTAGTTTATATATCATTAACAAATATAACATTGATTTAATTTTCATATTTGAAATTTTCAGGAGGAAACGAAGCAAGCTCAATTCCTATCACTAGCCATCGTCTATTTTATATCAGTCCTTATGGTGTCGAAGTACCGCGACATCCTGGAACCACCACCGCACGCCACTGCCTCAACAGACTGCGCACGTCGCATTCACCACGCCCATGAGCACGGTACGTATACGTTAGCTGAGATGAAACAATATTATTATTTATAAAATAGTATTAATAATCAGAATTATTTAGTATTTTATCAATTAATTTGATACCGCGTTTTTATAAAGGCACAAAGCGTGTGCTGCCATCTATTAATTCATTTTGTAACTATGTCGAAAACTATAAGCAAGCAACTCTTGTCCTTGAATTGGAATAGCGACTTTACTGCTTTGTGTTACGGTGTACTTTACAATAGATACGCAATGTTGCCGTTTATTTTACAATGAATTTGACTTTTTTTAATACAATTATTTGATTTGACCGTCATTTTGAGGTCCAAAAATGCGGTACTTAATATTTTTAATACAATTACTGAATATCATCAAATATTGCTAATAAATGAGTAACGCCATCTACTGACGGCGTTAGAAACTTTTATCACTTTGTGTTGCTATAACTTTATATTGTATATGTATTTGTCTTTATTTTAATTTGCTATATTGCATTTTTAATCCTTATTTAATATATTTATATATTATATGCTTAATATTACGACTGTGTATGAATAATGTACATATTTCACTAACTAGCTCAAGTTTTTTTGATAGCTATCATACAAAAGCATTCCTATAGTTTCATTAATTTGCTTATTTTTCATGCTTTATTGCACTTTCATATTAATATTTTTTAGGTAATCAGGGAGAAATCTGCTCAAGATATACTTAAAGCAGTCAAAAGCTAAAGCAAAATCATGTTTGATATGTACGTAACAGTATACATTGTCTTTGGAGGTGTTCGTTTATATTGACGATATAATTGGGTTTTTGAAAAAAAAAATTGATTTTTTTAATGTATTTTAAAACTTTATTGTTAATAATATTGACGTTTAATGCAAAAAACTTAAAAAAATATTTTTCCATTACTTATATACATATATACAATATATAAACAATTAAAAATTGATGAAATTTAAATAAAAATCACGTGACTATAAACGCGCCATGAATGATCGATCACCATGTTGTGACGTCATAATGTTAAAGCAATTTAACAGTTCAGCGTTTATATACTATATGTATATATATATATATATAGTATATTTAATATATTAAATATTAATATTAATTAACAAAATTAAATAGATCAAAACACTGTATTTCTTATTTTTCGGTACTGGATTCAAACATTATTTATTATTTTGAAATAACTTTTAAATTATTGCGAAAAATAATTGTTTTGTTATAAAACTTATATATGATCTTTCCCTTAATACAGTAGAACCTCGATAAGATAAAGTCCAAGGGAAACACAAAATATTTTATGTTATAGAGGTTTTAAGTTATCAAGGTTCTATGTCAGGTAAAGGCTAATATAGAGGTATGTACATGTTTCTATGTACCCTTCCTCCCATTTTTACTTGAATGCATCAGAAGGATGGAAAATTAAATATTTAATCATATTTATTCACATTACTTACATTACATAAAAATAAAACAACAACTAAAGGTTTAGTCTATTTAAAAAAAACTGTGATTTTCAATGACAAATAGAGAGGAGAATACATTAACACATTAACTTATGATGCAAGTAAGTCGTTGTCACAAAGCTAACCGCCGTAAAGCTTTGAAGAATTTAGATAAAGCAAACAATAGGTAATGTATTGTTTACGTTAACAATACATTAGTAAACACGTGCAAGCAATAAATACCGAAACCATTTGTTTTGACACTCTTATAAAATGACTCATTCACAAACAATTTTATGTTATAGAGGTTGTGGAAACATTTCTTTTAGTTACTGAGGGCCTATACAGAGATTATTTATTTACGTTATAGAGGTTGCGTATTTTAAGTTATAGAGGTTTTGGGCTCTGATGGGAAGGGAACATAGTATTTTTTGAAGTAACAGAGGTTTTTATGTTACCGAGGTTTACGTTATCGAGGTTCTACTGTATAAAAAAAAAATCTTTTTCAAAAACCGTATTTTTAGTGTATAATAATTTTTGTTTCTTGACGTAGTATCCGACTTTCGTTAAAATCTTCTGCTTTTAACGTATACAGCAGATACCTGATCATATTTGCTTAAGCTTTTGACTGCAATTCGAGCCCTAGAAGGCGTATATCTGACATATCATGTTTCCTCTTTTACACGCCGCTTGATACCGCGTCACGTTGGACACTGGTAACGATAACGTTTCTTTCACACTGCGATGATCATACATCGACGCACACACATCCTATTAATCCTTAACATCATCATTTGTATATCTCCGTCTACCGTCTTTATTATTTCTGCCATTTTAATGCTTTATTTTCCTTCTCTCCTCTCTTCCTCTTGTTTTAACATCCACTTCCTTGTGTTCGAATGTGGCAACGACCGATTTCTCCTTCCATCTATATTTATAATCTTCTGATTTATCTTTTGATTTCCATCTCTTCTGTTCTATCATCGGATCTTTAACGTCATCTTCTAAAAATACTCCCTCCTATCATTTTGCTACCTTCAAAATCATTCCTACGTAAATCTTTTTGGGAATTGGGTTGGTCCTTGGTATTCCTTGGTCCCTGGTATAGCCGGCGGGTCCCGGCCCCTTTTCGCGCAGTGGTCGCATCACGTCTACCCGCAGTTCCTGGGTGGTGCGCAGGCGGCGCGTCACGCGCACTGCAAACTGGATTGCGCGCACATTAGCACTAACACGCACGCGCACGCTCGCATAGCTAGTTACCACCGCGCGCACGCGCACGGGCACGCAGGTAAACGTGCGGCCAGACGCGTTCGCATCTACGTCTTCTGTTAAAATTAGTGTTAAAGAACAGTGTAAGAAGGTAGGAAGAACACAGGAAAATGAAGTCTCAAATTTATTGGATTTGTAAAAGAGCAATGTACCTAGAATGTTTGTGTCTGATATAGTTTCCAGTGTTGCCAATAATGTAAGCATTCTAGACCCAGAACAGGTATTAAATATGTCCATATATATATTATGTATGAGAGTTGACATAACGTGACAAGAATCAAATTAAAAATGATAGCTATCGCACTAGAAGATGATACTAGGATATAAGAAAATAAAAGAATCATTTAAAAAGCTTGAAGAATGCGTGAGAATTGTGGAAGATATACTTATGTTAAATTATATGCTTAGAAGCAGTATGTTTATTTATATATTTATTTCGTAATCCACCGTACAGCGAACATAAAATATATACATATAATAAAAAGCATTTGAAAACATAACATTTACAAAAGGAATGCAATCAATAAAAATTATTAAAAAATATTGGTTGTTTGTAAAGTAGGTTTACGATCGAGATGTTTACGTGATAACGTCTTATTGGTGATATAAGTTTTTGGGAAGTAAGGAATTAATGAAGATAACAATTTTTTCAAATTTTAAATTACATCTATCGTTTTATTCACACTTTTGATGATAAATTTCGGGTGTAAAATGACAAGTTTACTTATTCGACTATGATATACATTTTTCTTCATACATACATTCATACAAATCTCCATTCGTTTGTATGCCGCTAGAGTGAGAGAGACGGGAGATCGGTCCGTCTCTCTCTCGTTATACCTGCGATCGCGCTCGTGAGGTTTTGGTGTGACACAAGTTTCTGAACATGTCACCCGACTAAAACGATTTTAAAGACTTTATCACGTCAAAACGTTTATCTATGTAATACCTAATTCAGCTGTGTTGTGTGATGGTGTGTAAGTGGGGTGTGCTCATGATGCAGATCCGCTTTTTATATTCTTAATACTTTTAACTCCGCGATAGCTTAAACAAGTCAAGGCATATTCGTCGTTGTATGTCCGGGATTTTGCATAGTTGGTGTTGATGTGAGCACGATTCTTGTTGGCACGTTACCGGCAAGAAAACTTTTATGAAAGAGTATGCTTTCGTATCGCTTCTAAGCTACAGCTAATCTATCGTGATGCGAACGCTGTCAACTAATTCCTATGGTCGATGTTTGCGCCCGTTATTTTGTCTCTTAATTCAAGAGCCAAAATATCCAACCCACACGCTTTCGCCATTGCTAACTTGTTCTTTTTATTTGCGATTTCATTTATTAAATCATTAAATGTGTCAATTGTAGTACATTTAGTAGCTTCTATGTTTGCTGAATGTCTTGTTACCGCTTTGAATGCTTCTTGATCTCTTGTAGCTACTAGTAGATGATACAATTTTCATTTCAGATGAAACAGCAGAGGATGTTGAGTACGCTATGATTGTTGTTGACGAAAACAACTCCACTGCTCACGACCTGGACTCACCGTCCATGAAGGTATTTCGCTTTAACCATCCAGCATGGTTTACTTAGTAGATATTTAGATTTAAATTCTCATTTCGTAAAAGCATTTTTAAATCTACATCTTGGCATGTATGAAGTAGAGTAATAGAAGAATGGTACCAATGATTTGTCAGCGGTTTGTGTAGACGTGTTGACGCTTTTTACATCCATTGTTATTTTGCTGTCGCGTTTGTATATAAAGGATGGCGAAAACATCGCGAAAATTGAAACCAGCACTGATGAAGTGAAACCATCTGAAAAGACCGTAGAAGTTACTCCAACCGCCGAAAGAGAGGAACCGCTGTTCCAGTCGAGTTTGAGAAGACCTGCGCGCGCGCCCAAGGTGAGCTAAGGACCGACCGATGTTCTAGTAGTCTCTACTCTTCTTTCTACCTTCGGTGTCCTAAGGTTTTTAAATCTTGTACATCCTTACGATGTCTAGTAATTAGACAGTGTGCTACTTACTGATACTAATAATTATTTACCTTTATAAGCCTCCCAGCTCCAGATCAAAAACTCTATCGGGAATCACGGTGTCTGTGGTCAAACTGGTTCGTAGTTACACCTCTTTATTGGTTCTTTAAGCCTAGTACATTTGATGGCTATCCAGTTCTAACACCTCATTGGTTCTTGAAGCCTGGTACTTTGAGAGGCTATTTAGATCAACACCTCATTGGTTCTTGATGCCTGGTACTTTAAACGGCTAATATCTAACATCCCGTTGGTTCTTAAAGCCTGGTACGTAACGGCTATCCAGATCCGATCTTAAGCTTTAATTTATTACGTATTAATATATATACGTCACGTTTAAAAATCACGTGTGACGCTCGGCAGCTGTGAAAACTAAAAACGCTAGCACAAGCACACTACACATTTTTTTCGCTAAACAAAAAGATATATTTTTATCACGCCGTAATATATCTTAAATTCTGAACTAACATATATTAACACAGCTTTGACACTCAAAAATATATCGAATTGGATTAAATTACCCAGTTATCAAGCAATAGTTTATGGAATAGCGTCGACGTAGTAAGTATTGCTATGTACAGTGATTAAAAACATGACTTAGCATGTAAGCATGTGTGTTTATTCTATTGCTTCGCTTTTTCCACACATCTTTTGTCTCGTTTGCATGTCCACTCTAACCTCTAACCCTCTATTTCTCTTTTTTCTACTGTGTGAAACTTTTAAATGTTATATATTGGATAAGAATTGCAAAAGAACTTGGTCAGGTTTGGTTATCCGCTCTTGAATTTATTCGTTTAGTTTAACTAATAGACTCTATATTGGTTCTTATACCCTGGTACTTTTAATGACTAGATTAACACCCGGTTTCTTCAAGCCTGGTACATCAAACGGTTATCCTGATTTGTGAATGAAAAAAAACAGCACAAATTCAATTGAAATTTTCAATCAATAAATTTAAGCTAGTTTCTTAAGTTTTGATAAGATAAGTCTAAACTTAACAGAGTGTGGATTCCATTGAGGACGCGGGGTCGTTCCATCTCAACTCCACAGAGACCACAAATAATGATCCAGAGACATCTAGCGAGATTGCATTGGACGACAATAAGCATCCCGTAAGTGGTTATATAGTTGTTGGTAATCTGTGATAGATGGCGCTTTGTAAAAGGAATAATTTATTTGATGTAGTTACCAATTGTCACCAAAGATGGCGCTGATAACAATTGCTTTTATATTTTTTTAATCTTTTTACCTTAGCTTTATTGATGAAAAACTTACCGAAAATCCTCTTTTGTCTTTTTTTGTCGAATTGTATTCACGCTGTAATGAAAAGAGATAAGTACTTTAGTTAACAGGGTGCATATAGACTATTTCGGTTATCGTTAAAAGTTTAATTAAAGATTTTTACGTTGAATTATGTAATGTTTTCAGTAGAAATACGAACAAAACTAAAACGTACAACGCTAAATTAATATATTTTAAAATTAAATCGCGCTTCTATTTTAATGATTAAAAACTACTCTTGCAGTTATTATTATAGATATTATCGTAAATTTCAGGTGAGTAACGACGAGTCATGGACTGACGTGAATCTGAATGATGACGCAGAACGTGGACCAGCCACTATTTCTGGAAGACCACGAGATCATGAAGGTACAAAGTCATATTCGTGTCCAAAATATTTTCTTGCATACACGGAGTGCTTCTTCGTAACGCTTTTTGACAGACAAAATAGGAGGTTTCTGAATTCAACTGTATATAGTTTGAGATAAACCAATGGTGGTAATAAGCAAACAGATCCAGGACACCAATCTGATGATGATGAAATGATTCCTTCAAAAATCGTTTTTTTGTTGTTTAAATTTATTAACTCGAATTATTAATAATTCATTAGAATTAGAAATACATTATTATAAAAAGGTTTATTAGAACATCAAAGTATTGTTTGGAATTTCTACTTTATAATTATTAACACACAATTAATAAATATTAAATTAAGTATTAAATCTTTTTTTTTTAAGGCTCTGGCACGATTTGCGCAGTAGCCAGCGTCAAGTATAGGATTTTTTATAATTCGTGCTTGTCTAGAAATTCGACCGTGTCCTCCATGTACGGTTTAAGCACTCGCCTGGTACCGCACAACCCTCCCAAAGGCCGAGAACAAATTTAAATTAAATTAAAACTTGCCCTCGAACCGGGGATCGAACCCGGTACCCCTCACCTAGGTATTAAATCTTAAAAATATTTTATATTTACAGAAATAGAGAAACAAATTCATCTACGCAGCGAGCAACACGTGCAACGTTTGCAAAATCGTAACTTACAAGCAGCCCAAAGACACTTACATCAGGTAGATATACCTCTCACTGCCCTATGATACCCTGGTACTTTGAAATTAATTTGTAAGGGTTGAATGATTTTCACTACTTATAAAAAAATGATTTAATCAATCAATCGATTATATAATATGTATTATTCATGATGTGTTTGTTGGCTTCAGCGTGCGATTGTCATCCCTGAGGTCGTAGGTTCGAACCCCGGCTGTGCACCAATTCTTCTATGTGCGCATTTAATATTCACTCGATCGGTAAAGGAAAACATAGTGAGGAAACTGGGTTGTTTAAGAACCAAACAGTCGACGGCATGTGCCATAGATAGACTGATGAAATAGATATAAAAATCTGAGGCCCAGACCTAAAAAGGTTGTAGCGCCACAGTTTTTTTTATTTATATCTTCATGCAGGTTTTTTATTCGAAAGGCTTAATCGAATTCTCGTCCCGGTCTAGTTCTAGGTCATTTAAAATCTAGTATTTTTCTAAATCAATAAATAAATGCATTTAATTTAATTACTTTTGTTTTTAATTTGCCAATTTCTAGAAAATTCCATAGCCGTGCTGTGCTGTCTTTATCACTTTATTAATAATGAAAGTGACAAAACAACGGAACCTTCATCAGATTCTGAATAGTAATGTATGTATCAGCAGGAAGCAGCAACCACTTGTAGCGATAATGCAGGCTGTGAAATCACGGGTGTTGGGGCTCGTGAAGCGTCTCTCACACATAAATTGGAACGTGCCTTGGGTGCTGTATGCCCACTACTTCGTGAAATCATGTTGGATTTTGCACCATTTTTGTCAAAAACACTCGTTGGTAGCCATGGACAGGAGCTTTTAACTGAAGGCAAGCAATATTCAATTTCATAACTTCAGACAAAATAATAATGAGAAAAAAGATCAACATGTACAGTAAAGATCAACATAAACAGTAGCAAAAGCAAAACAATAACTGTCTCTTTTATACTCATAAGCTTGACCCGAGCGTGAGAGAGACGGACAGTCTTTTCATAATGCATATTCAGTGTGACATCACGCCTCGCGCTTATTCACAGACACTACAAAAGCACAGTGTTAATGTGTTGAAGCCGCCAGCTTTAGATAACATACCAATAGTTCTGCCTTAATATTTTTACATAAGACCCTTGCTTTCGTATGTTATCCTGGTAGTTAAAACATTTAAAAGTCCTTCAAATTTCAGAGGAAAAAGAAAATCATATTCCTTTTATTTCTGTAGCTGGTAGTATATCTTTTATATGTAAAATTCCAGGTCTTCAAACGTTTAAGACCAGCACGTCTGTGGTGGAACTGGTGATGTTGCTCTGCTCTCAAGAGTGGCAGAACTCCTTACAGAAGCATGCTGGCCTGGCATTTATTGAGCTGATCAATGAAGGAAGATTGCTATCTCATGCTATGAGAGATCATATTGTCCGAGTCGCAAATGAAGCGGAGTTCATTCTGAATAGGATGAGGGCAGACGATGTTCTGAAACATGCTGATTTCGAGGTACAGTTGCGGATAAACAAACAAAATTTATTTTAGCAGGCTGGATAAAAGTTCCAAATTATGTCTGCCAAAGCCCCTTTGGGACATAGATTAACCATTTATAAGCTAAAAGTATGATAGGAATGAATTTTGCCGCGCACCACCACTATGTGGAACCAGCTGCCCACTAAAGTATTTCCGAACCAATTCGACTTAGGGTCTTTCAAAGAGCGTACCAATTATTAAAACACTCGCGAGCCCTCTGGCATTGACAGTGTCCATGGGCGGCGGTATCACTTAACATCAGGTGAGCCTCCTGCCCGTTTGCCCCCCGTTCTATAAAAAAAAGAAAGAATTACTCTTCCGGTAGTTTAGCGTACATACAACGTAAAGTTAATAATTATTATTATTAGCCTTTATTGCTGACACATTTGAGTTACATAAAAAACAATTAATTCTAATAGGTACATCTATATATATAAAAATGAAACCCGTTTTGCGTTGTCATGACATAACATGAAAACGGCTTGACCAATTTGTCTGATTCTTTTTTTATAATATTCCTTGAAGTAAGAGGATGGTTCTTATGGCGAGAAAAAATTTAAAAAATTGAGTGAAAACGTCTAAAAACAACACTTTCTATATTCCCACAAAAATATTCGTTATAATATTTAAAGGCAATTTGAACTTTAATACCATATCATAAAGTTCAAGTGTTAGTGGAGGGGTTCCGGGAAGGTAAATTTTTATTTTTTGACATAATGTATTTGTTGTATTATCAACTTTCTTTTTTTTTATCTCACTAGCTAGACCGGTGTCCCGAATAGCAGAAAAAGTATTTAAAAAAAAATGGTGCGTGTACTTATGTACGCGCGTAAGAAGTTATACTTCTTTGGCTTTCTAAAATTATCTATTAATAATCAATATTAAGCGTTAATAATTTAACAATATTTAATATTTAGTATATTATTCAATGATTAATTAATATTAATAATAATTATTATTATATTATTAATTCAATTTAATAACTAGGTATGTTTCATAACCTTTTAACTAAGTATAAATAGGTCTTTGTGAAAAAGCATTGCTAAATTTCTTTGAAAAAATAATTAAAACTGCTTTATTAGATTGTCTTATTCCCATCTCGCGCACGCTCGGCACCCATACTGAATTTTGTGTCACGGTGCGCGCGCATCGTAAAATTTCACTGTCATAAATTTTTCATAACGCGCCTAAAGAAGTATAACTTCAAAAATAAAGAATCGACTGTTAGGCGGTACGATGTTCGCCAGGCCAGCTAGTATTAAATAAAACTTAATCTAATACGTCACTTGACCCAGGTAGTCAGCGTGTCCTGTGCCAAATAGGCTGCTTCCATTATTTTCTAATGTTAGCTCTTCTTGTCCAAGTTGCGCTTCCTATTCTCTTTATATCGTCTGCCCATCTCTTCCTCTGTGTTCCTCTTTTCCTTTTTCCATGTCTTACTTAGTTGCCATTCTGTAATCATTTTTGTCCATTTCAACCTGCTATCTCTCGTCATGTGCGCGGTCCAGGACCATTTTATGATTTGACGAAATGATTTTCAAATTTTATGTATGAAAGATTATGTATTTTACATACTTTTTACAGCATACATACATGCATTTTTGTATACATGTATTTGTTAACCTATATAATAATTAATATCTTACTTTATAATTGTAATTAATTATAATATCCTCTAGTACTTATTGAATAATGGTACCAGGATGACATAAAACAAAAGAGAAATTCACAGTGCCTCTGCGGTACATGGGGCGCCGAACGCGCGGAGGAAGAGCGGACGTGCGAGCGTTTAATTGCGGGAGCGAGACGCAGAGATACGGCTTCCGCTGCTCGGATGCTCGATAAGCTACACCACGCATGCGCCGCTAGCTGTGGTGGTAGCGGAGCGCCATCTTGCGAGCACTGGAAGCTGGATTCATGGGAGGACGACGCGAGGAGACGTCGACGTCTAGTTCCAGACGCGCGCGGAAGACGACATGATGAGCGCGCGCATTCTACGCACCATGCCCAGTCACATCCACCAACAGATGCTATATTACAGGTATTTTTGAAGTTATACTTCTTAAGGCGCGTTATGAGAGTGAAATTTTACGATGCGCGCGCACCGTGACACATAATTAACAGAATGAAGTTAGTGGCGCATGTTGGCACGCACGCCGCCTCTGTTCACTGTGTATTTATATTTATAATATTTATCCACATGCTTTGAGAAAACATTAAAACTGTCGTAAAGCGACTTTGTTTTCCTGGGCATGACATATATATATTATATACGTAGTAGGTACATATTTCTTAATTATTATAAAAAAAAACTCTTATAAAGTAGGCATTTTTCATATTAAACTACAATGAGATACCAGGCTCTCAGCATGGCTAAGGATCTAATTTTTCAAATTTTCAGGCGACAGAGGAACTCCACGCGCGTATAGCGGGCGTGTCGGGCGGGGCACAGTTACCGGCTGCGCCTGCGCAGGAGTTGCTCGATGACGCCGAGTTACTCATTGATGAGAGAGATGCAGAACAGGATCTTAGTGGTAACGTTTTTATTACTTCTTGCGAAAATTTCATGCCTTAAATGATCTAACCATCTTCTATTTTTATGCGACCCTAGTTGGTTGGAATCTTTGTTCTGACAGAAATTATTGTAATTAATGTAGGCAAACCTGACAGATAGATTAAAACTGCATTAATTTTAGTTGAGTAATTTCGCTTATCTAAAAATATTTGAATTAGCACATACGGATTTAAGTCATCTGCCTCTATTAATAATAGCGTAAATACAATGTGGGAGAAAGAGACTATACTTTAAATATTTGTATATTTATAGGTCCTGTGAACATGAGCACGCGGGCGCGTCTAGTATCAGGAGGAATGGCTGCCCTTGGCACATTGTCGCTGACAGCCACTGAACTATACTTTGAAGTGGATGAAGAGGATCCGGAATATAAGAAGATTGACCCTGAGGTAAGTCCTATTGAAAAGGAAAACATAATTTAAAAATAAAATATGTTTATTATGGAACATAAGATACAGGTATCACTTATTCCTCCCTACTCATCGGCAAAGAAGACAGAGGGTGTAGGCCGAGAGAAAAAGCCGGCGTAAAAAACTCTTGGTACTCTTTTAAAATAGCAAATCATCAAACAACACTTCTTTTAAAACAAATATCGCAAATTAATTAGAAGTAGCCTGTCTAGCACTAGTCCCAGGCCCTTTTATCAACTAGATAATCGTTAACTTTATAGTAAGCCTTTTTACACAGCTTTTCTTTAATATATATATTTCTTAACTTTATTAAAAGGCAGAGATAAAAGAGCCTCTGGGATTTTATTAAAGAAGAGTATCCTTTTTCCCAAAAAAGAATTACTAACTTTAGATAGCCTAGAACGGGGAAATTGCAGCCTGCGTTTGTTCCGTGTATTAACATTGTGCGAATCTAAATAATATATGAAACAAACAGTTACGTAAATTGTTTGTATTAGACCGAGGAATCATAGTCCCTAGAAAACTTACTGACGTATCGCTCACGTGCGCGTGCGCATAAAATGCGTACAGATTCTTGTTTACATTGCAGCGTGAAGCGCCTTTCAGAAATTCTAACGAATGTTTTAAATCGTTAAACATTTACCTTTTATTAGTATACTAGTAGAGTCGGCCAAGAGTTGCTGTGCCTAAGATTTTTGTTATATTACATAGTAGTAAACTATTCAAGAGAAACGGCAGGAGAACACCAATCCACCATGCTTTTGGTGGTTATGCCATTAAATTGTAGCTTATGTGAAACGTTGGTAATTATTTTGATAAGGATCAATACCTAGGTACGAATAAAGAGCCTTTTCTAGCGGTGGCATTTTAATAAAAAAAAATTAATAAAAGGACGCTTATTGTGACGTAACTATAAAAGATAGAGACATGCTGTCGCTACAATTTTTGTAGATAGTGATGTGTCCTAAAAAATTGTCATACGTCATTTTGTTCTATCATTAGTAGTTATCGCAGCGCACACGATTGAAGGAAGTTTTTTGTTTATTTTTTAACACCTTGGGTTAGATTATTCAAGTTTTAGTAAGCATCCCTAACTTTTGAAAATGAAACATAGCCTATGTCACTCGGGAATAGTGTAGCTTGCCAACGGTGAAAGAATTTTTGAAATCGGTCCAGTAGTTTCGGAGCCTATTCATTTAAAAAAAACAAAAAATCAAATCTTTCCTATTTTTAATATTAGTATAGATTATTTTTTAAACGTTTTTTAGTTACATTAAATATATCTATTTGCTGATAATTTGTGTTATAATATGAAGGCATATTATACTTCTCCCTAGAAACCTTACTGACACGTATAGCTCACGTGCGCGTGCGCCTAAAAGGCGTACATACGCGCTAGACCTCCAGTTGTCTTTCAGATATTTTATAACGAATGTTTTAAATCGCTTAACATTTACCTTTTATTAGTATAAAACCTGTTATAACTAATAAATTTAATCAATAAATCTTTTTTGTATATTTGAGACAAAACTGATTTAAAATAAGGTGTGACATGAATCTTTGTTCTATAATTTATGAATGCTTCATATTTGTTTAAGAGTAGTAAAATTGAATTGTATTTACGAGGAATTTGTCGTAAATCGCAAGGACTTTTAAGGATTTTTGAACTCTATTGCAAGGGAATAGAGTTGTTTTTTTATTGTATGGTGTATGGAGGTAGAATGTTTTGTTCGTTGATGTAGGCGTGTAATATAACCGCGGTAACTGAATATGAGTCAGATTAAAGGACGAACAATGAGGCCCCGCAGCGCTGGCCCACGTGGCGCCATTGTAGGGATGTGGCAATGTCGATAGTTTTTTTACGCGCTTTATATTAGCTTCACCTGTATGTATGTATGTATGTAACCGATTCCTTCGGACTCGATTTTGACTTTAAACGGACAGATTTAATTCAAACTTTGTACATTTATAAAGAATCAGCGATAGTATAATAATTTCATAGGTTTATCTCGAAAAAACAATGCAATTTTTTTTAAGTCCACAAAGCAATACGATTAAATTGAGACAACACGTATTGCTGCTAGGACTAAAAAGTGGAGAATAATTAATATAGTTTAAAAAACTAAAAAACACGCTTTTAAAGCACATCAAACTAAAAAGTGAAAAATAATTCATAATTTAGGCTGAAAAACTCTGTGCCATATTTTTCGTCTATCGAGCAACCCACGCTTTTTCACAATAATACCAGTATTTTTTGTTCATTACCATTTTCAGCCTAAATTAGGAATTATTTTTCACTTTTTAGTTTGATGTGCTTTAAAAGCGTGTTTTATAGTTTTTTTAAACTATATTTATTAATATTGTATTTATCACACCGAGAGCAGTGTTGGCCTAGTGGCTTTAGCGTGCAACTGTCATCCCTGAGGTCGTAGTTTCGGACCAATGGACTTTCTTTCTAAGTGCGCATTTAACATTCGCTCTAATGGCTTGTCTTAGGTCCAGGATATGGTCAGTATAAGATGTTGTTAGGATAGCTAATTACGTAATCAGTTATGACAGAAGGTCCCTTTAGTAGGGACTGAATTGACAGAAGTTTTTAAAGAAAAAACTTTTTGACCGGATTGATGTTATGTATTACTATAAATTTACAACTATTTAACATAATTTTAAATTTATCCGACGTTTCGCGTGCTTTACAGCGTGCGTGGTCACGGTGACTGAACACAAAAGGTGTTGGATGTCAAAAAGTATCACAGCTGTAGAGAAAGTTGCATTATCTGTATTTATTTCCCCGGAGTTGGTATCGACTAAAAGATGGAGGGTTTTGGCAAAAATGGCTCACGGTGTCCTCTATTTTCGGGGATTGTTTTTCTTGAGATTTTAATTTGGATATTATTGAATCCCAGGTGTTTGACAATTTTAGGCCATCTTCTCTATTGAAATTGGGGTGTTTTTTTATTTCAATGGCTTCGCGTACCAATCTTGGGAAGAATCTTTTTTCTTTCGTAATTTTCGAAGTTTTTACATCGATCTTACCTGCGAAGACTTGTTTTTTAAGTTATTTTTTTGATAGCATATGTGTATTTGTATACACACGTAAAAAACTTGACGTTATCACTACGTAGCATAGTACGTCAAAGGTGAGGTTCCATAGTCACCTATTTAATATTTTAATTTAATTTTTATGGTGTTGTTTGATACAATCACAATTTAAATACTATAATTACTTAAAATGTCATGTGGAACATGGTGTAATGGTTGCAGCTCCTTACAAACGTTGTGTAAAAAAAAAAAAAAACATGGCGATTAAAAAGAGTGGCGGAGAGTTTATTGCCAGTTCTTCTCTTCCGTTCTACGCCCTTGATTTGAGAACTAGCAGTAAATGTAAAATTAGAAGCATTAATATTTATTTCTTTAATGACGAATCACAAGTGTACATTGTGTTACCTACGTGAATAAATGATTTTTGAATTTGAATTTTACACAATCTATGAAGATTGTTTATTTAAAGTGGCGAATTAGGGGAAAAATTAAAAAAAAAACCAGTGTCGATACAGTACGATTTTTCCACAACTGAGCGATTCTTAAGTAAGTTTTGCCGCGCACCACCACTATGTGGAACCGCCCAGTTGAAGTACTATCGAACCTATTTGTCATAACCTTTAAGAGAGTATCAATACTCTCACTCTCAATCAGTGTGTTCATGGCGTAAAATAATTCGTAAATATTCAATTAAAATATCGACAGCGGTCATGCCTAGTTGTTAGCGGTGTGTGGTTCCAAGCCTCAGCCTCAGACAGGTCTACAATGGCGTCCCGCTGCGCCCGCGCCGGCTCGAGGTCGCCGTTGCACGATTTTTATTTATACTGGAGAAAATGCAGTCAATCGGAGTGTTTTTAATTACGAGTTGTTAACATTAATTGCAAAATAAAAATGTTATTAATACATTTGTGATCAGATGAATTTCATTATTAATTTTCTGTAATCTAAAGTTATTAAACGTGCATTTTGTTTACTTACATTTCAAGGATTTTAGGTTTGTTATGTCAAAACGCCAGTGGTCTCGTTTCTTCATATGCAAAATACGCGAAAGTTATAGAGACAGAACATAATTCAAACATTTATCGATGATTTTTGGGTTTTAAACGTTTTCTTTGCTTTCTATCTCTTCTATCTATCATAATGATAAAATATTGGTTATAGAAGTTGGTTAAAAGATCGCCTAACCACTAGGTGGAGATAATCTGAATCTCTTGCGTCATTTGCAGGTCTTCCATTAGAGGTACCAAGAATACAAAAACTAGTAGCTTGCTACCTTCTAGGTCTGGGCCTCAGATTTCTGTATCTGCTTCAGGATTATTTATTCTAAATAGGCAAGTAGGTGATCCACCTTCTGTGCTAACACGTGGTTGACTTTTTTAGGTTTAAAGCCGGCTTACTTCCAAATCCACTTAGATTTAGTCTAGGACTGTGGTATGCTCATTTCATTCCTGTTCCTGTCCATAGACAAAACTATTGCGTCTTCATGTGACAGTTTACAAACAGAAACATGTTTTTTAAATATTCTTTTGTTTAAAGTAACATTATCATGTAGAGTATATCGCGAATACATATGAGAAGTCAGAAGTGTAGCTAAGGGCAATGTTTGCTCATCTGTCAGATATAATGAATTCATTGCTCTTGCGGTCAAAATAATTGGGGTGAGACATAAGTTGTAGCGATATTGTTTGTATTGCTTTGACATATCTTCAAAATACATATAGTTTTCGTTTGACGAAGTTAAGAATAGAATTTGGAATTCAGACGTATTTTTCTTTCTTTTCTTTCGACTTTCGAATTCATAAAGAATACCAATATTATTCTGTATTAAACTCTGCTGCGCCTTTATGGTTCTGATGCCCTTAGCAAGAAAGACGAGGTTGTTCTTCTTATTAGCGGGAGATCAAAGAATCTTTGGCCCTGTTTGCAACAGTGTTTGGCGTATTCGCTACCAATGAAGAACTTTATAACATCGACGCCAACACCGTCCAATTCATAAAGTGCAACAGTGGTGGGAGATGTGTACCGAATGGCGGTCGACAGAACCCCAAGGTCCTTACTGAAATCACAACTTGCAAGAGAAAACCCGGTAGACCGAGGCTGGTTGGTGGGATGGAGATGACAAAGACCTCGAAATATCGAATCGGGTTGAATTTGGACATAAAAATCACTATATACATTGCGATGGCGAAGTATACTTGTGGATGCTAAGGTCCAAGGGTCCTGTATTGATTGCCTGTAATATATTTTAATTACCGTTGTTTGAATGAATATAGGAGAAATAAAGCGACAGATAATGCCTAGAAAAAGTGAAATCGCTCATCTCTTTTGTTTTATGTCATTCTGGTATTATACGATCTGTGCCCGAAGTATTATTTACTGCGACTAATTCAAACGATTTCAAAGATTGTAAATTGAATTCGTAATGGGGCATTTTATTTGTTTATGCTAATCACGGTTTTAATTAAGCGTGTCGTGTTTATGGTTGGTGCGAGCGGGATGGGAGATGAAAGAATTCGTGCTATGTGTCTATAAAAAGATTTGTAATTTATCGATTTGTACATTGTCTATGTTTGTCGACATGACTTTAATAGACTAAGCTACAAAAACGCTATCGAACGGCATCAGTCATTAATAAATGTCGTTATAAATAAGCCTCATTAAAAATGTTTGCTTATGCAAATTATTAAGTAATAAATTCCCAATGGTATAATAGAATCTATGGACGCGGGATGTTCCCACGTCATCGAAAACGCCGGGCCGTCATAAATAAACACATTACGTCACTTTGACAGCTCCCGGTCTACCTGACACGTGTCATCGTGGCCCAAGATTTATTGTTATGCATTTGTCATTAAAATATGAACCTTATTAATATGTATTAAGATTCCTATTTGTGTAAAATCGAAATTTAGGAAGTTTCTTTTTGTTTTTATGCGAGGCTCCTACCTGTCGTTTCTGCATTATTTTTAATATTTGATTTCAAACAATGATAACAATTGAATGATTTGTTGTTTGTTTTATGGATATGCCATATGCGTTTTCGAACGTAAGTATCATTTTACAGGTTTTATAATAATAATAAAGCCCGTTTTATTTCCAATCATAACTAAAACAAATTATAGTATACAGCTTAGAATATTTTTCATTTTTTTCTTTTGCTTGTTATCTTATAGCCTAGCTTCCTTCAGGTACATCGATCGGAACCCCTTCACGAGTAAAAGCTTCCAGCTTTTTTCAACTGACTGTCTATGTCTCTCTTTCTCCATTCTTTTCCTGCTACCGCTTCCCCGCCCATTGCCACTTCTGTTTTAGGGAAAGATGTAAGGCATCTATCACTTTTATCGTGATAGCATAATTGCTCCGTAAATTGATCTTCCCAATAATACAGAATTTAGACTAATTCCTTAAAAGGGATTGATTCTATCAGAACTGTCAAATTAAGTGGAAATAGAAACGTGGCTGGCTTTCGTACATAGTACACACCTCAGATCCCATCCGTTTTTTCTTTGCATAGACAAGCAGAGCAGTACTGTTCTGTGATTTGAGACATGCTGGTTTCCTCACGATGTTCTTCTTCCCCGTACGAGCCAGTGTTAGATGTGCACTGACAGAAAGTCCATTATTGCCCCGGGGATTTAAGCTACTCCTCTCTTCTCAAGATTGAGAGGCGCACGCTGACGTCACGAGTCCAAAATTGTGATATCTGGCAGCGCTGTGGAACAGTCTGCTCCTCAGCATAATGCTGAGCCAGGGCCAATTACAACCACAGCACACGCTTTACACACTTGAAACGAACCGAAAGGGAAAAGGAAAAACAATTTTTTTTTATTTCTCTCTCATTATGTTTGTTAGTAAAAAATCATATGTCTAAATTTCATATCTACTCTAGGATATACCATAAATAGTATCGTTATCCTGTCAGTGGCCCGTACCGGTGTTGGTTGCACGCAGGAATTTAGGCGCCAGATGTACGATAACCCCCCGTTGTCTATTATCTAATATCGATATCGACAACGAATGTTTCCCGTCACTAACCGCTTGTTGAAGTCACGATTAATTTGATTTGTTTGCTTAACGAGAGTATCCGTTTTTAACGACATTACTGTAATGTAATAACGATTGTTTTTTAACTAAGTCTGGTAATTAGAGGGATAATGGTAATTAAAAGCGAATATATATATTTTATATATACTAGCGGAACATATAGACGTTGTCCTGAATGATATTTAAAGCGATTAGGATATTAAATTACCATCCGTATCACGTTAACGTCCGGCGTTCCACAACTGAGCGTTTCTTAAGACAATTTCTGCCCACCACCACTATGTGGAACCAGCTGCCCACTGAAGTATTTCCGAACAAATTCGACTTACGGTCCTTCAAGAAGAGAGCGTACCAATTCTTGAAAGACCGGCATCGCGCTTGCGAGCCTTTTGGCAGTGCAAATGTCCATGGGCTGGGCCGCTTGGAACATAAAAAAAAAATTAAACATAGTTCCGACTTCAGCGCCACCCAAACGCATACAAAATCATTAAAATCGGTCCAGCCATTTTAAAAGGAGTTCAGTGACACACACGTACCGTAGAATTATATATATATATATATATAATATATGAAAGCAATCCTATCTGTTAAGTTAGATCAAACTGCACACGGTGTGCAAATTTGATTGAAATCGGTTAAGTAGTTTAGTAGTCCATGGCGGACTGACGTGACGCGTAATTTATATACATATATTAATGTGTTTCGTCCCATGCCCCAATGCGTTTGCGGGACCATTTTTAAACATACATATTTTTATTTCGTAACGATAAATTAAAATTAGTCTTGAGATAATTAACAGGGTAGCATAGCGTTGTGGGAGACGAAAAACGCGCGGTATGCGACCCTGGGGGCGCCAAGGGAGCCCTAATTGCCAAAGCGTTAACGGGAGGGCGGAACCACTTAATTAAAAAAAAAACTATTAAGAGATTATGTCACGTGTTGTTGGTTAGGGAAGGAAGTCGCGTCGCGGTTGGTCTCGCGGGATTGGAATTAGCAACGAAATTCCTATCTTCTGAGAATTGCTTAGATTTCTTTGACTCGCATATTTATTACTAGCTGACCCGGCAAACGTTTTGCCATGTATATGTTTCTAGGAAACATTTATTTGGTTTAATAAAAATAACTATCTACTATAGTAAAAACGGGTTGATCGTAGAGGGTAGATGAAAATTAAGGGTTGTATGTATTTTTGTATGCTGTAAAAAACTCAGTTCAGCTCAACTCAAGCTCAGTCTACTGATTATGTATAAAAAAATTCATAAGAATTGGTCGAGCCGTTTCGGAGGTGTATGGGAACGAACATTCTGACACGAAAATTTTATATATTAGATTATTATTGGTACAATCCTACTATTATATGTCACAACATTTTTTTTTCTTTCAATTGCCCACATGGCTTTTTGTACATAATATATTGCGGCTTCAGCATTTGACTCTCATCCCTGAGGTCGTTGGTTCGATCCCCGGCTGTGCACCAATAGACTTTCTGTCAATGTGTATGTATGTGAAGGCAAACATTAGAAAACCGAGTTGTTTTAGACCCGAAAAGTAGAAGGCGTGTGTCAGGAGGCTGATCACCTACTTGCCTATAAGATTGACAAATTATCATGAAACAGATACAGAAATTTGAGGCCCAGACCTAACAAGGGTTGCCTCTGGTATTTTTAAGTAAGTAGTAGATTGGGCGAATAGGCGTTGGGGTGCTGTGACGTTTCGGCTTTCGCAGGTACTGTCTGGCCATGGATGCTTTGGGCGGTATCTGCATAAGGTGCCTAGAAGGGAGGTGCATCCGTTGTGCCACCATTGTGGCGCTCCAAATGACACGGCGGAGCATACTGTGGCTGAGTGTGTCACCTGGACAAGGGAGCGTCATGACCTGGTATCAGTCATAGGGTCGGACCTCTCTTTACCGGGTATTATCTTAGCTATGTTAGGAAGTGAGGAGGCCTGGAGTGCAATGGTTACCTTCTGTGAGCATGTAATGCTGCAGAAGGAGGCAGCTGAGCGATTGAGGGAGAGGTCTGGGGATGACCGTAGACTGACCGGTAGTTCAAGGCTGGGGGCTCGAGTGGCCCGGAACCGCAGGTCTTGAATGAGCCCTCTATGTCGGATATAAGCCCGGGTCCCTTGGGTAGAATGCCTAGCGAACCCCGAGGGCCCATATGAAGGGCGTGTGAAGGGCTGAGGTGTTTTTAGTGGGTGGGGTCTCGCTACCCCTCTGAATAGCAGAGGGTTTTGAGTGTAGACCCAGCCCCACAGTCCCCGCGTCAAGCTCGACATCGTTGATGCGGGCCTGCGTTAGCGCATTTTCACCTCGTATAAAAAAAAAAAAAAAAAAAATGGTATTTTTAAGTAGTACATATTTATCGTGAGGTCTAATTTTGCTTAACATTTTGTAACAATGGTGGTTTACCAAATAGCAGAATGATTATCAACACCTAAAAATTCGACGTTTACATGTTTACAAGCATGTTACGTCATTGGAACTTGTGCGACGCCATCTGGCATGAAAGCGTTTCGGTGAATTATTAAAATTATGATTGTTTAAAGCCGAACTTATTGCCACCATAGATAAAAATATATAAATTTCTCGTGTCACAATGTTAGTTACCGTAGTCCTCCGAAACGGCTTGACCGATTTTTATCACATATCACATTTTATATGCATATTCAGTAGGTCTGAGAATCGGCTACTATATATTTTTCATAACCCTAAGTGTTGAGGGTTGTCAACCCCTAACATTTTATTATAATTTTTTGGACGAGATTTTAATTTTATTTTTTTTATGATAGGTACATCAAACAAAAATACAACCCTCAATTTTCACCCCTCTACGACAAACCCCTATTTTTATTGAACTTAAAAAAAATATACATGGCAAAACGATGTTTCCCGGTCAGCTAGTTTATTATACTAATTACTCTCATTGACTTATTATTCCCTGGTACATGCAATTGTTTGCACGTGAATTTGTAACAGATTTTTTTAATGAATTGAGATTTAAACATGTTATTTTCTCACGGGTATCGTGCGTTTGTATCGTAAATATTGGTAACAAAAAATAAATTATGTGTTTGTCGCGTGATAATGTTCCCACTACCGACACGGCGACCTAAAAAAGTTCAAACACCCAACACAGATTATAAAGAATCGTTTGCACTACTTTTAGCAAACTGTGGAACATGTGAAGTGTTGCCATTTGACAAAAACTGTCCGAATTTTAATCTTGATTAAGACATTTAACAAAATAAACGTGAATTAATCTCTAAGCTACATTAAAAAAATATTGAATTCCCGACACAGTTTACAAACAATTGTATACACTATTTTTAGCTGTGGATTATATGAAATGTTGCCATTTAAAAAAAACTGTTTAAATTTTAATCTTGATTTAGACATTTAACAAACCTAAATTTATCTCTAAGCTACATCAAAAAAGTTCAAATTCCCGATACAGATTATAAACAATCGTATGCAGTAATTTTAGCTGTGGAATATGTAGTGTTGCCATTAAAGAAACACTGGTCAAATTTTAATCTTGATTAAAACATTTAACAAAATGAACGTACATTTATTTCTAAGCTACATCAAAAAAAGTTCAAATTTCCGGTACAGATTATAAACAATCGTATGCACTACTTCTAGCTGTGGAACAAGTGAATTGTTGCCATTTAAGAAAGACTGTCCGAATTTTAACCTTGATTAAACATTTAACGGAATGAACGTAAATTTATTTCTAAGCTACATCAAAAAATATTAAATTCCCGACACAGTTTACAAACAATTGTATACACTACTTTTAGCTGTGGATTATGTGAAATGTTGCCATTTAACAAAAACTGTTCAAATTTTAATCTTGATTTAGACATTTAACAAAATTAACGTAAATTTCTCTGTAAGCTACATCAAAAAAGTTCACATTCCCGATACAGATTATAAACAATCGTATGCACTACTTTTAGCAGTGGAATATGTAAAATGTTGCCATTTAAGAAAGACTACAAATTTTAATCTTGATTAAGACTTTTAACAAAATTACCGTAAATTTCTCTGTAAGCTACATCAAAAGAGATTAAATTCCCGACACAGTTTACAAAGAATCGTTTGCTCTACTTTTAGCAAACTGTGGAACATGTGAAATGTTGCCATTTAATAAAAACTGTTCAAATTTTAATCTTGATAAAACATTTAACGGAATGATAATAAATTTAATTCTAAGCTACATCCTTAAAGTTCAAATTCCCGATACAGATAAACAATCGTATGCTCTACTGTTAGCAAACTACAGAATATGTGAAATGTCAATTATTCTCTGACACATATTCACGTACAACACACTGCCGTGTCCATGACAGCCACATCCTTTTTTTTAAGTCGTAAACCAAAGACAATATTGCGTCTAGAACGCCGTCAAACGTGTACAATTTATATTAGTAATGTTGCCATATTAGGATGCGAGAATTGTATCTGCTATAGGATTCCGGTAGCGGCATAAAAGCGGTGTTTGTGCACTAAATTCACACCGATACTCACAAATGTACTATTCATGGTGAATGATAAAAGCATATGTGGGGTGACAATGATTTCCTTAAGAAATCTTCAAAGGACCGCCATTTTGTTTTTAAATGATGGCCTAAATCCGTTCTTAGCAATAGATTTCGGCATCATCTATTTTCTTGAGCTTGATAGGTTATCTTTAGTTGTGCGTTCTTTTCTCATACGTCGAAATTGAAGGTTTCTTCTTTCTTCCCAGCAGCAGATAGGTTTAGAGTTTAGAGGCAAACCTTTTAAGACCTTGGTGCCAGTGGTATAGTATATACTCTTACGTGTGCGCAATTCATTCTGATATATCCTTAAATACAGAAATAAAACTACTATATACGCGTCAATCTTAGATAAAATAGTCGAGATTTGGCGACTTGACATCGTACAATGCCAAATACTTTTCTTGGCCGGTAAGAGCGTCGCTGTCATGGATATTAGTATTGCCAGTAAATACAAATTAACCATTATAAGGGGAATTATTTGAAGTCATGCAGGCTAACATAATAATTTATTGAAGTGTCTTAGAAAACAACTGATATTATAGGTTTTGTTACCTGTACTATTAATATAATATCTTTTAAGACCTTGGAATCAGAACCGTTCGGTAATTAAAACTTTTCCTTTGTAATTAATAATGCATGGAATAAGAATAAATAAATTTTAGTTGGATTTTTATTAGAAGTTTTTTTTAATTTGAGAGCTAACTGTCAATGTCAGTCTGACATTTCAAAATGGCGACGTTAGTTCCAATTTCAGCCAAGAAATGAATGTGGCACTATACACAGGGTTTCCCAGGCTCAGACGGCTCACCTGTTGTCTGTCAACTTCACTAACCAATATTCAAAAGCTGTCAAAGTGACGTATTATGTAATTTTTTGAAATCATTTTATTATATGTGAAGACCTCAAAATTCAAAATATTATATTCACCCTACACTTAATATGGTTTAGGCGCCATTTTAGATCACGTAACGCCAACAATGGCCGATAAAATACAAGCGCGTAATATTAAAACAAAATCATCTTTATACGTGAGTAGAAATACATCGAATTACTAGGAAATCTATCATATCATTATGGGAAAATTTGATAAATTCCATTGCGTACACGCTTCTATGAATTAACAGTAATATTGACTTGACAGGGGAACCCTGTTCAACGACGTGCATTTTTTGGTGTGTGCTGCTCATTCTTTTGTGGACTGTTCTGGACGATTGAGGTTTCAAATGATTTGGATTTGCAGCAAATATGTCATAGTGTTTTGCAGTGTGGCAAAATCTATGATGGGGCCCTATCAGAAAAAATCGTCACGTTGTACTCAGTTAAATTTTAAAAAACTTCAAGATTTTCATCTTACTCAATTACACGTTGTATATGTCCCACTAATGGCCTTAGGCCTCCTCTCTTAGGCGAAAGGGAATGTTCTGAAGTCACCACCCTAGCCCAATGCGTATTGGAGACCTCACATTCATCCATAGAACATAATATGTCTTGGGCAGGGGCTCTGTTTGCCCCCGGCCAAAGAGAGCTTTGCCATTTTGGCAGCACTGCCCTATTGATATACTGGTGTTTTGATAATTATACTCTCTCATTCCGCTGGCTCTGGGACCCAAATAGTGTCTTGGCCTCCGAAATTAGAATCTTCTAGCGCTTCCAGCCCTGTAATAGCTGGCTTTCAGCTGCAACAGTTTCTTCTCTACTCTGTCGATCCAGCGGTACCTAGGGCGATACCAGTAGGTCGGCTACTGGTGTCCAACTACTAGGCCAGCTCAGGAATCATCCTTCACCGCCTGATCACCCATCAAAGTCGATAGGCCTATAATAATGGGCTACCCAACTCTTTTCTTTTGGTTTGTAAATTATTTCAATTTAACAAATTAAAAAAAACTTAGTTTAATTAAATAAGTTTTATTAAATAGAGTTAAAAATCAATATTTATTTAGATTATATTTTATAGTTTTAAAATAACATTTACCAGGCAATAATAACCTAGCAGGTACCGTTGAGCAATTTTGTCTAAGGCACGCGCGTGGTAGCCGCTGGGCGCGCGCGTGTGGTCCCTACAAATCCCTGTTACAACTAACCTATCTAGACTTCTGATAGCCTAGTCCTTTTGATAATATAATTTCTAGAATAATCTGTTAGAATTAACATACTTACACATACAAACATAGAGATTAGTTATGTTTATATACCATATAGGTATATAATATTATATCTATCTTAAATTTATGGAGCCAAGCTATCTATCTCATCCCAAAAAACATTTTGTATTGGTAAACAATAACAAACAATATGGGTAATTCGTAAAATCGAGTAGCTATCGAAAAGAAAAGTAATAAGTGTATTAAAACATAATTTGGGGCGTATTTGGAACAAAACGTATGGGTTGATAAGTTGATACTTTAGAGCTGTCAAAAACTGAAAATATCTCATTGACCCATCCTAAGTATGGCCAAAAACCCGTGCCTCTCACATGGATCAACACAAGTAAAAAAACTTTAAATATTAATGGTTAATTTTATGCATATTATACGCTGTTTATGACATTGATAAATGACCTATACGCGATTCAAAAGCTAATCACGCTTAAAACGGAAACAGTTATTAGTTATTAGCTTCTGTATTTGCCGAAGAATCAATCAGCTTTCTAATGATACTAGCTGTGCCATCGTTAATTTAAGACCCGTGTACATTATGCGTTCCTAGTACTTTTTTTTATTATGTACTTAAATTAAATATTTATATACAGTAACAATAAAGCAACAATAAAATTATACATAGTAATAATAATAATAATTAAATATTTATAATTTTTTCTTTTTTTTTTTTCGATTTGCCTTTCTTTGCGAGTAATGTAAAGAGATACTATACGTTAATAGTTCGATTTTATCTCCTGCGTTCCTGTTAATCCAGCATCCAGGTGCCGTACGATATGGGACTCTAAATGGCCATCCTTTTAAGTCATAATATAAAATTCTCAATAAGTCCTTACTATAATTTAAATACATATATAAATGTTGTACCGTACTGAGCTATACAATTATTTATCTATGATTCTATGATTACATTGCGACTCATTTGTCTTTATTAGGAGCGGCTTCTGTAAACGGTAGTCTGACATGTATTATCTATATTTATTTTTAATTTAGTTGAACTACTGGAACTATTTCGAATTATATTTTAATAATTCTTTCAAAGACAAAGTCATCTAGAGATATATTCTTGATTTTTGAAGTGAAACTTCTTTATGAGGGTAAAATTAAAAAAAAAAAACGTCACGAAGATGTGCAGCGTTTTTGTCGAAGAGGGCGATTGAGACCGATCGAGAGAGGTGAGAAGTGTATACCTGATAGAAATTCTATTTTTAAAATTACTAATTCGTAAAGAGAATTTATGAAATATTAGTATTTTATATTTTATGCAAAATAATTCATTGAAATCTCAAATGAATTGTAAATTAAAATGCCACGTGTTTTTATTATCGAAGAAATTAATTAAAGAAATTAAATGTATTATTTGTATGAATTTTCGACACTTTTAATATTTTAATGACAATTAAATTAATAAAATTCCTTTTTCCCTCCCTCTAAGTCTCGGAAATCTAAAGTTTTAGATTTGTATAAATATGAACAAGAGTTAAAAATTAGTTTGCCAAAGAAGTTCCACTTCTGACGTGTGTACTTTGTACGCACGCACTTTTTTTTAATTTATTTATTTACACGCTTTTCTATTCATATTATGATTAAGGCACTTGAATACTATGTTTCATTGATATAAATTGCATAAAAAATAACATTTGAATGTTTTAAATCAGTTATCAGAAACTTAAATGGTAGGTTTTAGGAATAAATTCTTAGTAAATTGTTTACGAAACAAAGCAAACTATATTTCTAACATCTTTCTTGTCATTGACGCGTAATATGTAGTCACACAGTCTTTGGCAACCGGTACGATGAAGTGCTTCGGCTGGTAGTAGTATTTATGCGACTTTAGCATTCAGTCTAAAGAAAGCTTTAGATTTGAGGAACGCGACACCATAGTATCTCTTCAAATCTCCTGTGCCCAGTGTATGCACAATTTACTACCACTGAGCTTAAAATATAGCTTTTATCGAAACATATTTTTTGAATTGTAGATAACAACTCCATTATAGCAATAAGATATTTAATTTAAAAGCATAAAGAACAGCGTTTAATCGGATTGAGTATATCTTGTTGCAATTCGCGAGATAAGAGCCACTTTAAAGGTTTTATTTATCGGCATTTTTGTGGTGCTATCGCTTCATTTGCATGCCGAGTCCCTTCGTGTTATTTGAAAAGCACTATGGGTAGCAAGGTAAAAAAATTTGCTGTATCCAAAGGGGAGATGGAATGGATGCTCTTACCAGAACTGCTGGCACTGCAATTTTTATTCATGAGGAATGTTCAAGTATTACGTAATTTGAAGGTGGGGGGGGGGGCTTCTTGTAAACCGTTACGGAGGAATCAAGTTGGCCAGGGGTTTTAAGGCGAATATTTGTTTAGGGGGATATTAGGGAGTACTTTATACGAGATTCTTTAATTTATATTAAGCTTCGAACTCAAGTAACAACCTTAACCAAATATAAACTCCAAGCTATACTCGATCGACATAACAGCTACTTGAATGACATGCAATTTTTAAATTACCTTTCAAACTGAGTGCACAATATTTTACGGGTTTTCAGTCGATATCTAGGGAACTAGGAGTTGGTATCACTGTTCGTTATGTGGCAACCTTAGGATCGCTGAAAACAATAATTATCTCTAAAAAAACTCTTATGTCAGCTGTCAACTGTCAAACGTCAGCGGCGACGCGGGAAATTTAAAACAAATGAAAACTACACAAGTTTAATTTGGCTTTCAAAGCACACCGCGATGTTTAATTTCTCACCATAGATGCAGGATTTCAATTCCAACTAAAATTTAATCGCAATTAATTCAATGCAATTCAATTTGCGTTAAGTAATTTAAGTAATTTAAGTTATAATTAGTATACAAAGTAAAGTTTTTTATCGGCAATTGTCAAGTTTATTGAAATATAGCAACAGGTGGGCTGCAGGAACTGTCGTGTTCACATTTACTACGATAAAAATAGATTTGAAGCGTTATTTATTTTAAATATATGTATGTATGTGTTTTTGTAAAAAAAAAACTAAATAAATAAAAAATCATTTAATCATATAGGTAACTTAATGTACACTTATGTCTCGTTAGCAAAGAAATACATATTAATGCTTCTAATTTTACATTTAATGCCAGTTCTCAAATCAAGGGCGTAGAACGGAAGAGAACAGGCAATAAACTCTCCGCCACTCTTTTTAATCGCCATTTTTTTACACAACGTTTGTAGGGAGCTGCAACCATTACACCATGGTCCACATGACATATTAAGTAATTAATAATAATAACATATATTAAGAAAAACAAAGACTTGTCCTCTATCAGCAGGAGGCATGGTGAAATAGGAGCACGCACTTACATTCTCGTGGGAACAACACGCAATATGGAGTGATGAAGGATATGCCTTCTTTTTGTATCTTATCTAGGCCATACAATGCGAAGAAGCGATGATAACTTAGAGAAACTGATCGTGGTTGGTAACACAGAAGGAAAAAGATCACGTGACTTTTTTACCAAGTAGATGGACCGATCAAGTAAAAGACTCATCGTACTCTAAACTGTACACTGTCATAAGACAGAGAGATTAAAGAGAGAAGAGATTCCTGACTTATAAGGAAGGACGAATTGTAAATTAAAATGCCTCATGTTCTTAATATCGAAGAAATATATCTAAAATTGAAATTATAATTTGTATTAATTTTCGACACTTTTAATATTTAAATGACAATTATATTCATTAAATTCCTGACAAAGCTTTTTCCCTCCAAGTCTCGGAAATCTAAAGTTTTAGATATTTTGAATAATGAGTTAAAAATTAATTTGCCAAAGAAGTTTCCCTTCTGATATGTGTACTTTGTACGCACGCACTTTTTTTTATATATGGCATAGTTTTGCATTGACTAAAAGCTCTCTAGAAATAAAGAAGCTTTTTGCCGTTAAGAGGGAAACGCACGCGCACCTATAAGGTGTATTTTTAAGTGCCTTTACACTATTAAATTGATAAAAATAATTTACGATTAAAATTATTTTAATGTTATCTTTATCACCCTTTTGTGGAGTTTTTTTTAAATTAAATTACTTCCTAATTTGCATTACTTAATAATGTGTTAGTTTATCTTTGGTTCTTTTATGATAATTAAATTAGAGTACGTTTAGGCGATAAATTGCGATCATAAATGTTGAACGCGACCTTTTCTGACAGCTGTCACCTGCTCTTTAACATACCTCAGATATGTTTGACTAGCGAGTCGCTCTGTCTTTGCACGGACTACCGTGGCACGTTTCCTCATGAATACTTCTTGATATTGGTGAAAACGTTCATCATCTGTCAAGGCAGAATACGAAATTCCACCCGTGTCACCTTGAATATTCTTGTAGCTTTGTTGTACAAACAAACTAATGGTTTCAACAGTATAATACTGGAAACAGAATTTATGTTACCGTATGACCAACCAAGATCCAGAAGATATACCACTCCTTACATGGAAATTGTATTCATTTTTACAACAAACTCTGAAATTAAAGAATTATCACTGAATAAATTCAACTCTCGTTAAACGTAAATTAATAAGTTTTTTTATAAATTTGACGATACCTAAATGATCCTAATCCTTGGGATTGATTTGCTCCACTCCAAACAATTTGTATGACTCAAAACTTGGCGATTAAAAAGAGTGGCGGAAAGTTTCTTGCCAGTTCTACGCCTTTGACTTGCGAACTGGTAGTAAATGTAAATTGAGAATCAATTTAACATCTTTTCTGTTGACGTTCATAAGTGTACTTGATTACCTATATGAATAAAGTAATTTTGAGTTGGAATTATCACGTTAAGTTAGCGTTCGTAAGAAATGTTTTCGTGCTACTACGAAACAAGTAGAGATTTAGAAGGAATAATTAATTGTGAAACCAAGTACATTATTTTAGTATTTAACAAACATAAAAATATAAATACACAATAGATCAATGATTTTAGTTAATATTAAAGAACAATATAATTATTTTTGATCAATATATACATGTTTTGGTAACGGTATGGGTTAATAATTTAACAATATTTAATATTTAGTATATTATTCAATTATAAATTAATATTAATAATAATTATTATTTATTATTTTATTATATTATTAATTCAATTTAATAACTAGGTATGTTTCATAACCTTTTAACTAAGTAACAATAGGTCTTTGTGAAAAAGCATTGCTAAATTTCTTTAAAAAAACAATTTAAACTCCTTCATTAGTTTAAAAGGTCATTATGGTCATTCTGATAATTTTGTGTCACCGTGCGCGCGCATCGTAAAATTTCACTCTCATCAATTTTTCATAACGCGCCTAAAGAAGTATAACTTCAAAGAATACAAATTATTTAAATATCTGCCCTGTACTGTAAGATTCATAACTACGAGTATGAGCCGCTAGTATATCTTTTAAATGTCAAACGCCTATTTTGACATATGGGAGTGATACTTAGCGCTAAGCTCCAATTCAAAGTGTTTTTATAGCCTGATAACGGAGTTTTATTTTGCAGATAACATGATTTATATATATTTTAAGTGATTATTTTATTGCCACACGTGTAGGGTTTTAATTATTTTATAAATAAACTAGCTGACCTGGCAAACGTCGTTTTGTCATGTATATCATTTATAATTAAAAATAGGGGTTGATCGTAGAGGGGTGAAAATTAGGGGTTGTATGTATTTTTAATGCTGTATCATAAAAAAATAAAAATTTGTCTAAAAATTAAAAAAAATAATAATTTAGGGGTGGACTACCATTAACATTTAGTGGTATGAAAAATAGATGTTGTCCGATTCTCAGACATACCCAATATGCACACAAAATATCATGAGAATCGGTCAAGCCGTTTCGAAGGAGTTTAACTACAAACACCGCGACACGAGAATTTTATATATTAGATTGAATATTTAATGAAACACTAGTCCTGGAGTCAGATCTGCATCTTCTACCGCATTTACCATAGAGAGTGTTCAGAGGAGTTGTTCGGATTAATACCTGCAGTTTAATCATCGGACGTCAAGGCAGAATACGAAATTCCACCCGTATCACCTCGACGCCTCAACAACTGAGCGTTTTTCAAGGTAGTTTTTGCCACGCACCACCACTTTGTGGAACCAGATGCACACTGAAGTATTTCCGAACAGCTCCGGTGCAGCTCCTTACAAACGTTGTGTAAAAAAAACATGACGATTGAGTAGCGGAGAGTTTATTGCCAGTTCTTCCGTCCCTTGCTTTGAGAACTGGCACTAAATGTTAAGTAGGAAGCATTTCATATACATTTCTTTTTTGACGATAAGTGTAAAATGTGTTACCTATATGATTAAATGATTTTTGAATTTGAACCAATTCGACTAAGGGTCCTTCATGAATAGAGCGTACCACTTCTTAAAAGGTAACGCACTCGCAACCCCTTTGGCATTGATAGTGTCCATGGGCGGCGGTATCACTTAACATCAGGTGAGCCTCCTGCCCGTTTGCCCCTTGTTCTATAAAAAAAAGGGTGCGTGTACTTATGTACGCGCGTAAGAAGTTATACTTCTTTGGCATTATTAAAAATAGTTTTTGATTGCATGCAAATAATTAATTACAATTAAATAATCAAAGACTGGAAAAGGAGTCATTATAGTCAATAAAGTTCAGTTTACATTTGAAAAATTAAATAAATAAATATTCATTATTATGTCCATAGCCGTAGCATTTCCGTGGGCAACTTCATTCTGTTAATTTTGTGTCGCGATGCGCGCGCATCGTAAAATTTCACTCTCATCAATTTTTCATAACGCGCCTAAAGAATGATGATGGCCTTCGTCGTAGCATTAGCTTCTAGAAACATCGGAGTACTTTTGAAAATCGCATCGGTTTTATTTTAACCGAGAACAGGATAACATAAATTGAAAACATTATTACCAATGATTAAAAACGGTAATTTAAAACATACAAACGACATTTAATGAAGCGAAAAACATTCTTTTCCTGTTTCGTTGAATTTGAATGCTATTAGGGATGCGAATTTACATAACTGCAGTGGATTGATGGGCGCCTGGTAACCGCAGCTGGCCTGATGCGCTGATAACGGACAGATGAATGAGACACGGGCCCTTTTGGGCACCGATATGCAAATATTTCTTTAACTTAAAAGAGCATCAAAAGATAAAACTTTTAATATTTTTTATCCGTTTAAAAAAAGTTACTGCAGAGTTGCTTGGGTGTGCGTCTAATCTCAGAGGTCGTGTGTTTGCTGGTTTCTGTTAGGATAACATCGTGAGGAAACCAGCTAGCCTTATACCCAATGATCTATAAGTATTGTATCAAGTATTCAACGAAATATATACAGATACACCAGTCATTATAGACATTCGAAATCGAAAATTTGATAATAATTCCAAAAGTTTTCAAACTTCGGTCAAGTGAATGGTACATTGGGACGACAATAAATCTCATTTTGCAACCTTGTCCGCAGTCCGGAACATTGTTAAAATTGCAATTAAATTAATTTTATGTCTGTATGGTCGTGAAAAAAATTCCAAGTTCTGCAAACTTGGGATAGTTTTCAATATAATATTTCATATCACGTATAAAATTTGCAACCAACCTAAGTGTACGGAACATTTTTTGTTATTTATTTTATTTTCGATATATCTGTCAAATTTGCAGAACTTTTGGAACGTTTTCCTTCAGTTTAATAAAGAACAACATTAATTAAATAATGTTCCGTACACTTAAATTGGTTGCAAATTTGACACGTGATGTAAAATAATATATTTAACACCACTCCAACTTTGCAGAACTTTTGGAATTTTGGTCTCAAGAACTAAGCAAATTATCATTTATTGCTTTTTTAATAATGTTCCGGACCGCAGAGCAGGTTGCAAAATTTTATAGTTTGTTTTAATACCACTCCCGACCTTACATCAAAATTTGAAAACTTTTGGAATTATAATGAATTAATTGTCTTGACTGACTGGACTAAGAAGTCTGAGGCCAAGATGGATAGCGTCATTGTTTTTATGTTACCATGGTAACAACATGAAATGGTAACCATAGTAACGAAGACGATTTACTTATATCAAAGAAGAAGAACGTACCTGAGGCATCTCGAGGCTCGTCCCTTACTTTCTCTTACTCTTGTTAGGAGATTACAATTTTTTAAGTGAGAGCTTTTGCAACTTCTTTCCACAATTATAGTAATTTATACTCAGTGAGTTTTTACAACAAACTTCAAGCGAAATTAGAGAATTATCATTACAGAAAGCCCTCGTTAAACGTAAATTAATCAATAAAGCTTTTTATAAATTTGATGAATACTTAAATGATCCTAATCTTTGGGATTGATTTGCTCCAGTTCAAACAATTTGTGTGACTCAAAACTTAGCGATTAAAAAGAGTGGCGGAAAGTTTCATGCCAGTCCTCCTTGCCCGCTCTACGCCCTTGAACTAAATGTAAATTTACAATTAATTTAACTTATTTTTGACGTTCATAAGTGTACTTACCTATATGAATAAAGATATTTTAGGTTTGAGTTTAGTTTATTGGACATTTCGATCTCTATATCGACTTGGCCCCTATTGAGAACATATTATGAAAAATGTAAACAAAGAAACTGATAGTATTGTCTTTGATTGACATAACCTTTACACTTTTAAAGAAAAAACTTTTTAACCGGATTAAAGTTATGTATTTTTATAAATTTACAACTATTTGACATAATTTTAAATTTATCCGACGTTTCGCGTGCTTTACAGCGTGCGTGGTCACGGTGACTGAAGACAAAAGGTATTGGATGCCAAAAAGTATCACAGCTGTAGAGAAAGTTGCATTATCTGTATTTATTTCCCCGGAGTTGGTATCGACTAAAAGATGGCTCACGGTGTCCTCTATTTTCGCGGATTGTTGACGCGAAACGTCAGATAAATTTAAAATTATGTCAAATAGTTGTAACTTTATAAAAATACATAACTTTAATCCGGTTAAAAAGTAAGTTCTTTCAAAAGAGTACTGTGCAAATAAACATTAAATAAACAAAGGCAAGTACCCAAAAGTGTATCCCTCAGCGCATTAACCCTCAAGTTATTAATTTAAATGTAGTTTTAAACTGAGTGAGGAATGTCTGATCGCCGCGGGGCGCAGCAGTCGACTGGTTTTTGTTCGTAAACACTCGCTGAGGTATCGGCAGACTTATTCCCGTCACATATTTAAAATTAAATCCACTAAAGGCCTGTATTCACTTTGAGTAGTGATAAGTACAGGTGATTAGTGATTAGCAGATAACAAGTGTGGGCAGCGACTGATTAGTTGGCTGCGTAGTAACGTGATGAGAAGCGTGTTCTATTTTTGAAGTTGTACTTCTTTAGGCGCGTTATGAAAAATTGATGAGAGTGAAATTTTCTGTAGCGCACCGTGACACAAAATTAACAGTATGAAGTTGCCCACGGAAGATGCTACGGCATTGGACATAATTTAAAAACAACATTCGAATAATAATAGCATTTATGTTACACGTAATGTAAGAGAATAATAATAAATATTTATTTATTTAATTTTTCAAATGTAAACTGAACTTTATTGACTATAATGACTCCTTTTCCAGTCTTTGATTATTTAATTATAATTAATTATTTGCATGCAATCAAAAACTATTTTTAATAATGCCAAAGAAGTATAAATTCTTACGCGCGTACATAAGTACACGCACCCTTTTTTTGCGCGTGAACTGCGAGTGGCCACGTCACTCTCTACCCCTCACTCGCAGCGTGCCTGCCAAAACACGTCTGGACAACCAGCAGTACTCTTCGGTCAACCTGAGAGCAAAGTAAATATTCCATCGTATCTTCAGCAGCCAATTCATTTAGTTGGTAGCTTGCGCACTGAAGCGGTCTTCTATTGATCCATTTTCGAACTCATACTTTTCTTGGTCTTGCTTCAGCTTCCAAAACTTCTTATACTCTTATCTCTTTTAATGCTTCTTCTTTTCGCTAGCGCGCTTCTCGATGTTCGTCCAAACTTGCTGATCGATAGCTATCGACAAATGAATTTACTTAACAGAGCCACTAAACAAGAATTGGACACTATTTGCAATCACAATCAATTACTAATCACTTGCACTCCCACTAATCAAAGTGAATTTAATCTGTCGGCAGTCATACGACTGTCATATTTTTCATAAGATCAGCATTGGTATTTGGAATATTTCGCTGGATTTAAACAAAAAGTATTTATTTATTCATTTACTATGAACCAATATTTATATATAGTCGCAGCCAATTAATTAAGCAGATTTTGTCTTAAATCGTATCGTATTAGAATATTCTGAATAGGGCTGTATGTTTCGAGTGATGAATGCGGTGGGCGGGCGTGGGGGGCGGGAGAGACCGATTATAAAACAATAAGACAGCCTTCATCGGACTCGCGGATGTTTACTGATAGGGTTTGAGGGCAAATAATACTTACAGGCATTCTTATAATTCATTAATCGGAGTTAAAAAGGTGGCCTATGTGTATTATTCATATAATGTGTACACTTATGAGTGTCGGTAAAAATGCTTCTACGTATTTGCCGACAATTTTAATTCGCTGTTTTTGTTTTGTTTGTAAGGCATTAACGTTATCCTCTTCATATTAATGCAATTAATAGAATTTGTGGTTTAATAAAATAAAGGCCGGCAACGCACCACTAAAATGTTTGTCTATGAAATGCGATGAATGGCCTTTTTGGATGTCCCGTAGGCTCCTATTATCTATAAAAAAATAAAAAATGATATATGACGAGCGTTCAAGTATTACGTAACGAATTTTGGGGGGGAGGGGTCCTTTTCTAAAACGTTACGATGTGGGGCGGGGATTGAATTACGCGTTATTGTTAATATTATTTTCGACTTTCCAGTACTTTACACCACATAATGGTAACTTTTAGGTATAAAGAGGTGGTGTAGGTGGTCACGAAAAGTTTTACTATTGGGTACAGAAAAACGTTACGGCGCGTTATGAGGGGCAGGGGGAGGTCAAGAATCTCCAAAAATTTCGTGACGTAATACTTGAACGCTCCCTGTATTGAGTAAATAGTCACACGTACTCTCTCTCACACACATATACACACATATTGCACAGACATACCAATATATATAAATATTATATTTTACTCTGATAGGCCGTACATGGCAATTCTTTGTTAATAACATGTGATTTTTTAATTTATACAAAAGCTCTAAATGAAAAAAGATACTTAAATTATCTAACTGTGACTCCCAAATGTCTGTTTCATGATTTGTCAATCTAATAGGTAACTAGGTGATCAGCTTCCTGACACAAGCCGTCGACTTTTTGGGTCTATGGCAAGCCGGTTTCCTTACGATGTTTTCCTTCACCGAGCGAATGTTAAATGCGCATAAATAGAAAGTCCATTGGTGCACAACCGGGATCGAACCCACAACTTCAGGGATTGAGAGTCGCACGTAGAAGCCACTAGATCAAACAGTTCTGCCCAAACTCGACTAGTGACTTGGGCATTTAAGACTAATTTTTATATTTTGTTCCATTTCAGGTAAGTCTCAATGTTGCTGATGTTTGATCTCGTAAGGTAAGTAAAACATTTTACGCTATCGAAAGTATAGATATACGAACATATAATATATCTTCGGGCACGGCACAGCTCCCGCCAACGAGCAAACGACATGCCCATCCGTTTCGCGAAGCAGTGCAGTGCTTTTTCGGTGTATAACTTCGTTGTGGATGAAATTAGAAGTCTGGTGTTACGAATCAGGGATTGTATAAACATAATATGTTACAAATTTCATTTAAATTGAACGAGTAGTTTTGTTTAAACTAGTCAAAGTTTCTTAATTTTGACTTTCGACCGATCTTCAACTCTAATAAGACACTTCTAGCCGACATAGAATCTTCTTTATTATATATCTATATTTATTTTAAACTTACATTAGTAATTGATATGGTGACTATAAGATGTTAGGTTAGCTAATTACGTAATAACTTAAGATAGGAAGTCCCTTAAGTAGGGGATAAATTGACCGACTTGGCATTACATGAATCTCACAACTTGTTTTTTTCTATAGAACAGGGGAAAACGTGCAGGAAGCTCACCTGATGTTAAGTGATACCGCCCAAGGACACTCAATGCCAGAGAGCTCGCGTTGCCGGCCTTTGAAGAATTGTTACGCTCTTTTCTTGATGGACCCTAAATCGAATTGGTTCGGAAATTCTTCTAGACAGCTTCCACATAGTGGTGGTGCACAAAAACTGCCTTAAAAAACGCTCTAAACAAACTATAACTGTTAGTTAGTTAATCAACTAACTAAAAGTTTCTACAGCACAATCAAGCGATGTACCAGGATTCAAGAGATTGAAGAGAGTATTAATTCCATTCAGGATTCAAAACATCAAAATGTCGTTGCTTTAAACAACATTGTGCGTTGCGTAAATATTGTCTTGACATTCTAATCACAGGTTAGTGAGATAGCATTCTGAGACCACACACGACGAGGCGGTAGCGAGCATCGCTCCAGGGCAGGCCCTGTCTTAATCACTATGCTATAGTCATAACTCATTTCGACACAGTCAAGTAGTCCCACTGAAGTATTTCCGAACCAATTCGACTTAAGTCCTTCAAGAAAAGAGCGTATCAATTCTTAAAAGGCCGGCAACGCACTCGCGAGCCCTCTATCATTGAGTGTCCACGGCCTGCGGGCAGACTTAACATCAGGTGAGCTTTCTACCCGTTTTCTCACGGTTCTATAAAAAAAAGGCATAAAAGTGACGTTACCTATTGATTGATTTCACATTTTTTTTGTAAAAATTCTACGGAATATTATATGGTATAATAAATATTGTTATAGAATTAACTATAAAGTTTGTTACGAAAGAGCTGGGAAAACTGACACCTGTTTTTTTCTTCTTCTCTTTCTTTAGCGTAACCGTAATTTAACAGAAAAAGAAAGTGAAGAAAATTCAACTGATGTAGTTTTTAAGAATTAACAACAAATGTGAATAAGCTCCTTTGATTCTAGCTGTTAGTTTCTTCGACGCGTTTGAGAACATTGTTCCACATTAGGGTTGCCTGGAAGAAATCGTTTGTTAGCGATAAGGCCGCCCGTTGCCTTATAACTTTTGTAACATGTTTTTTTTTGTATTTTTGTTATGTGTATGTTTGTGAATAAGGTAATAAAGCATAAATAAATAAACACTGAAATGATCGTTCAGATGTCGTGAACATTACAATCAAAGAGTTTTTATTCGAAATTTAAAAGGAGGTTTTATTACCTATTTTTTCACAGTATAAAACGGTGCCATCTAGTATTTATTAATTTAGAATCGCTTTGATGTATTGTATCAATGAAGGCGTAATTCGATGGTCCTTGTTTAAAGGGACTTGAAATATAATAAAAAGTTTTTATTATGCTCGTAAATTAATTGTTTATAGCACGATAAAACTAGCTTACGTTCATCGCTTGAAGTAACTCGATCCAGCTTGGTTAAGAATTAAATAAATCGAGCCAAAGATCTCTTGTACAATTTCTAAGAATTTTTAATATATACCCGTCTTTCGAATACACTGGGGACCTTATTCTTTAACGTCCAATACTTTTTTTTTAACGAAACACATACAGACACAGAGAACACATGACATGCAAAAACATTACTTGCATGTGCACCAATGACAAGTGGGCACAACTTTGAAACATTACAATGATAAATAGATATATATTTTATTTTTTAAATTAAATTCAAATTCAAATTCAAAAATCATTTATTCACGTAGGTAACACAATGTACACTTGTGATTCGTCATTAAAGAAATAAATATTAATGCTTCTAATTTTACATTTACTGCCAGTTCTCAAATCAAGGGCGTAGAACGGAAGAGAAGAACTGGCAATAAACTCTCCGCCACTCTTTTTAATCGCCATGTTTTTTTTTTTTTTTTACACAACGTTTGTAAGGAGCTGCAACCATTACACCATGTTCCACATGACACTTTAACCAATTAATAATAAGAACATAAATAAAAACAAAGACTTGTCCCCTATCAGCAGGAGGCATGGTGAAATAGGAGCACGCACTTACATTCTCGTGGGAACAACACGCAAACACATTAACGAAATTTAAAAAAAATATTGCGGAAAATCTTCAGAAAGAGATCCTCTACAAAATTGTTCTAAGATAATTTTTTGATAAAATACCTATTAAGCAAATAATATAGTTCTTAAGCAAAAAGATTTTTTTTCCACTTTTTAACTTTTAGAATTTTGGATTTACCAAAATTTACAGTACGATGGATAGTGTAGGAGATATAGCCAAAAACGTGTTTTTACCCCTTTTTCCAAGATGGCGGCCGGGGGACAAGGACGCCAACCCCACAAACTTGGGTTTAAGCTTGTGTTGACCCACACCAGTATTTACGAATCAATTCGACTTAGGGTCCTTCAAGAACAGAGCGTACCAATTCCTAATAGGCCGGCAGTGCACTTGCGAACCTTCTGGATGTGCGAGTCTCATGGGCGGCGGTATCACTTAACATCAGGTGAGCCTCCTGCCCTTTTGCCTCCTGTTCTATATAAAAAAAAACAGCATACTGTCTTAGATAAGTCATCTCTCTTTTCGCTGTCAGTCAAAAAACAGGTAGCATATATTTAAAATATCTATCGCCTATGACATTAAACAGGAGCCAAATTTAAAATATTATAATATATACCGAAAACGATTTATTACCCCGCAATTTTTAATCAATTTCACATGGGAACTTGCCAATAAATTTTCGAAAATTTTGCAGATTTTTTACGAGAATTTTAATCGCTCCAATAAACTATTCGACAAGGGATTTTCGCACTTATCTCCGTAGACTTAAAGTCGGCCAGCGGTGAGTTTACCCTGCAATAAAGATTGCGGTACTTTTGGTTTGACTTGGTCAAGTTAAACGGTATAGCGTTGTGGTAGAGGTGATTTTGTTTGTATCTTGCTTTAGGGCGTGGTACTAGTTAGCGAAGTGCATATTAGCGATGTAACAATCTTCTTGGCCCGCGCCTAATTGTAGGTTCTCAACGCCTCGAATAAACGCTGCGAGGGTTGCTCCTATGAGGTTTTTAGACTATTTATTTATTCACGTTTTTTTCCGGTAGACATAGAGAGACGGATCTTCAATTGCTACAACCCTGACATGCCTCTGCTCTTGCTCGTTGGTTATGGGTACTATTGACACTCAAACTCAAATAGCTTTATTCATGTAGGTAAACAAGTACACTTATTAACGTCAACAGAAAAGATGTTAAATTGATTCTAAATTTACATTTACTACCTTAAGGGCGTAGCGGGCAAGAAGAACAGGCAAGAAACTCTCCGCCTGACCTTGAATTTCCCTAGTACCTCCTGGATTTGGTGTAGGTACAAGACCCACCCAATCTGTCCCCATCCACGGTTGCCTTGTATATAAGTAAACATAATCATGAACCTACTTTGAATATGGTACGACGAATGGTATCAGCTAACTTGAAGATTTATTTAAAAAAATTGTGAATTTACGAGTTTTTAGGCATGGAACTAGCTATCCACTGAATACAACTAAGGTTCCTTCAAGAAAAGCGTCCCGATTCATAAAACGGCAACGCACTCGCGAACTCTCAGGCATTGAGATTGTCCATGGGCGGCGGTATCACTTAACAGGTGATCCTCTTCCCAGTTTGCCCCTAGTTCTATAAAAAAAACTTAAAAGCATCTTGCAACTCAGCTATCACAAATGTGGACAGACTTTTAATAGCATGAGCCCTAAAGACAATAAAATATCCAGTATGTGGTAGGGGCGTGTATAATCTGTCGGCGCGGTGTGTGGCGACCCTATGTTATACTTTGACGGGACCAATTGAAAAATAAACACAGATCCGCGATAACCACCGCCGGGTTGTTGACTTGGCAGCGTTGGACTGGCGTAAGATTAGTGTTAACTTTGATACTGGAAGTCTTCCACCTTCAGCTACCCACTGAAGTATTTCTGAACCAATTCGATTTAAGGTCCTTTTAGAAATGTGTATCAATAAAGTTGCAAGCCTTGCGTGAGTTAGGTGATACGAAGTTCGTTCAGTAGACGCATAAATGTCTAAGTAAGACGCTGACGGGGGGACCCGTTGTCCTAATCAAAACTCGGAAATACAGAAGGTTTTTTAATTTGATTTCTGGTGGAATTTATGGATGGTGCTTTTCTCTCTGGGTAGATCCTCGACCAGTGGAACAACTGACGGTCGCTACAAATTCTAAGGCTTGCGTCAGTTTTCATAACTGACGCAAGCCAACCTTACCTAACATTAGTTATGTTACATATTTATATTATATTTTATTTATATATTATATTTATATATTATATTTTATTTAATAACTAGCTGGCCTGGCGAACATCGTACCGCCTAACAGTCGATTCTTAATTTTTTTTAATACTTATTCTGCTATTCGGGACACCGGTCTAGCTAGTAAGATAAAAAAAAGACAGTTGATAATACAACAAATACATTACGTCAAAAAATACAAATTTACCTTCCCGGAACCCCTCCACTAACAATTGAACTTTATGATATGGTATTAAAGTTCAAATTGCCTTTAAATATTATTACGAATATTTTGTATGGGCATATAGAAAAGTGTTGTTTTTAGACTTTTTCACTCAATTTTTTTTAATTTTTCTCTTCGTAAGATCCATCCATCCATCCATCCTCGTACTTGAAGGAATATTATAAAAAAAGAATCAGACAAATCGGTCAAGCCGTTTTCATGTTATGTCGTGACAACGGAAAACGCGTTTCATTTTTATATATGTATTTAGATTAGAAGCGTAAACAATATCGCACACTTGAAGCCAAAATTAGCCCTTTAGTTTTCCCTCGTAAATTATAATATGTATATGTTTCCGATAATGTCCAATAACATAGTAACCTAGATATACGAACTCTTCAAAAAGTCAAATTACTTTTTTGTTAACCCACCGTCGCAACCCCACTACCCATAATAATCATAGTTATAATCTCATGTTTCAAACAATTTAATTCAAACAAAGTATTTGAACATATCCATACAGCAACCGCCACTGAACTTAATTCGTGTTTTGTTTGAATTAATTTGATTCACAAATGATAGATTGTTATATAATTTTGTAACAACGGCCTGTTGAGTGTGATTGATGTGTATAGTTAATTAGTGATGGTTTTATACCATTTTGTACTTAGCGGGGGGTTGGAACATTTGTATAATTAGGGTCGGTTACTTCACCTACGCTATGTTATCCTAATGTGCGATGATGAACTTTCAGATTGAAGGTTCTAACTCCGAGTGTGCGTTTAGTTAGTTAGGTGTTTGTTTTCTATATGGTACGTAAGCACTATAGGGGGGAGGGGGGGGGGGTTCTTATTTGGTGATTATGTCAACAGTAATTATTTACTTTTTTACACATATTACCCACACATTGTCTATGCTTGAAAACGAAATGCGTTTTTGAGGCTTACTTTTGCTGAATACCCTGAATAATATGTATATATATCTTATATATGTTATTGCGTTGCTCTGAAAATAAGGTTTTTTAATTTTAGTACTTATACACAATACTAATTACATTATTAAACTTAAATCACACTACTAACTAACATAAAGTACTTATCTCGTTCTAACGCAGCGTTGACTCAATTTGACAGAAAGAGTAAGCTAACTTTCCAACTTCGATTTTGTTCCATTTGGAGTGGAGACTCTTAGGCCGTGGGGTTCAATTGCAGAGTTAATTAAAGATTTCAGTTGGCGACTGGTAGATAGTTCCGGTGATCCCAAACCTGGTGCTATCCTCGCTCATCGAAGATTGCAATACAGGAAAGAAATGCTATCATTAAAGGTTACACTCCCACAGGGACCACACTTTTTAAATATGTTTTATTTATTTTCTTAACGGTATTCCTACACTTACTAAACAATATTCAAAAAATTACACTATACACAAAAACCAAAAACGGAATACACATTTAAACATACACAAAGCACAGTTTCACCTATACAAATACAAAAAATACAAAGAATATATATGCATTTATAGTAAATTCTAAGTTCTAAGATTCATAGTTCATTATAACATATTTAATATCAAGGAGGAATAACAAAGCCATTCTATCTAATAAAAGATACTAGAGTTTTTATATAATTTCTTAAGCATTTTTTAGATACATGAAATATAATATATATATTTGCTGGTAATTTCTGTTATAATCTGAAGGTATACGGAACATGACTGAGTTACGTAAATAGTTTGTATTTACGTAATTAATTTTCTTTTTATTATTTAAATACATTATAATTACTGTATATTCGATTGTAATTAATAAATAAACCGTGACCACGCACGCTGTAAAGCACGCGAAACGTCGGATAAATTTAAAATTATGTTAAATAGTTGTAAATTTATAATAATACATAACTTTCATCCGGTTAAAAAGTTTTTTTTTAAATGTGTAAAGGTTATGTCAATCAAAGACAAATAAAAAAAATACCTAAATGTGTCCAATTGGACGTTTGCTATAATGATAGACAGAGAATATGGTACACAATTAGAATGTGCTTGTATCACGTCATATTTAACATTTGAATAATGTATATAATTTATCTAAATCGGAATCGACTCCCGTTCCCCGCCGTGTGCCGAGCGCTAACCTATGACCCGCAACCATAATTCTTTGTAATTACACCAATATTGATATGGTATTTTAACGACCGGAAATAATATTGCGCCCGCGTCTTTGTTTGCGTTAGTTTAATAGATATTTTAATCTCAAATAATACAATTAATTTTGAAGTGAAACTTCTTTAGGCGCAAGAGGGTAAAATTTTTACGGAACGTCACGAAGATGTGCAGCGTTTTTGTCGAAAGGGAGAGAGCGATTGAGAGAGTGAGAAGGGCGAATTATCTTATAGAAATTCTATTTCTAAAATTAAAATTTCGTAAAGAGAATTTATGAAATATTAGTATTTTATATTGTATGCAAAATAATTTATTGAAATTTCAAATGACGAATTGTAAATTAATATACCACGTGTTTTTGTTATCAAAGAAATAAATTTTAAAAATTAAATTTATTATTTGTATTAATTTTCGACACTTAATATTTTAATGACAATTAAATTCATTAATTTTTTTTATATAAAATAATAGTAATAAGTAACATGACTGCGTGACATTAGCCAATCCGTAAGACTATTAATCGTTAAGGCCAAGTGATTAGTGCCAATCCGTCTTGTAAGGCCAAAAGGCCATTAAATAAACGCAATAAGTGATGTATGGCGTTGTATTATTGATTGTAATTATGCCGTGGGTAAAGCGCACGCGATACAATTTATTGTTTTTCAGATCGTTCAGATTGTATCAGAGACGTTCTATTGAATATGAGAGAGAACTAAAATAAGATACAAATTGCAGAACTATTCGTATCGAAAAATATATGGAATATTTTCTTTGAAATTTTCATCTCTACCGGATATTAGAAATAAAGGTGTTACCGCATATGGAAAAACACGTTTCACAACTGCTCATCGGTGGTTTTTCCCACTCACAATTAAATCTTAATATTTTACAAGCGCTCCAAGTTCTGATCCACCACTCCGAAATAACTATTCCTAATAGTAGAACGGCTTAATGTTAAGTAAAGGCGCCACAACCTTTTTAGGTCTGGGCCTCAGATTTCTGTACCTGTTTCATGATCATTTGTTAATCTAATAGGCAAGTAGGTGAATAGCCTTCTGTGCCTGACACGACGTCGACTTTATGGGTCTAAGACCTGTCGGTTTCCTCAGGATTCCTTCACCGTTCGAGTGAATTTTAAATGCGCACTTAGAAAGTCCATTGGTGCACAGCCGGGATTCGAACCTACGACCTCAGGGATGAGAGTCACACGCTGAAGCCACTAGAACAACACTGCTCTTAGTAGCACAGGAGCAGAATATATACGCTAGAGCTGTTCCTTTAAGTGGTAGATGTTACGTCAGATATATTTTTTTTCATTTTTGAAGTTATACTTCTTTAGGCGCGTTATGAAAAATTGATGAGAGTGAAATTTTACGATGCGCGCGCACCGTGACACAAAATTAACAGAATGAAGTTGCCCACGGAAGACGCTACGGCATTGGATATAATTTAAAAACAACATTCGAATAATAATAGAATTTATGTTACACTTAATGTAAGAGAATAATAATAAATATTTATTTATTGATTTTTCCAATGTAAACTGAACTTTATTGATGACTCCTTTTCCAGTCTTTGATTATTTAATTGTAATTAATTATTTGCATACAATCAAAAACTATTTTTAATAATGCCAAAGAAGTATAAGACACGCACCCTTTTTTTCTTCTATCTACTCCTCTGCCATTGTGTCTCTTATACCCAACTGATGAGTGATGATGAATAATGTAGCACTAAAATGGCACTAGTTTAAATTTAATATAATTCTCGTGCAGTTGCGAGAACTTGATATATTTTATATGTAAAAAATGAGGCGTTGACATCGCGGGGATAACAGCGGTCGTCCGAGATACGACGCTTTTTTCATTCGCATTGTGATTTGCGGCATGTATTAAACATTTTAACATGTGTCCATGCCAGACACGTTTATCTTGTCTTTCATGGCTGACCCGGCATGTATCATTGGACATTAAATATCAGTTAATAGTCCGGTCAATCTGAGCAGTGGTAGATACCTGAGGTCGTAGGTTCGATCCCCGGCTGTGCACCAATGGACTTTCTATGTGAGCACATTTGCTCGAACGGTCAAGGAAAACATCGTGAGGAAACCGACATGTCTTAGACCCTTAAAGCCGATGGCGTATGTCAGGCACAGGAGGCTGATCACCTACTTGCCTATTAGTCAATCAATTTAGACAATCGAAGGTCCCAATAAGCTGAAAATCAGTGGAATTGTTCAAAACATAATTATAAATCATATTCAAAAGTTTCCCATCATTTCCGTGTATGAATTTTTTTTTATTCAATGTCAAAGGTCAAAAATGTATTAAAGAAAAGCTGTGTAAAAAGGCTTACTATAAAGTCAACGATTATCTAGTTGATAAAAGGGCCTGGGACTAGTGCTAGACAGGCTTCTAATTAATTTGCGATATTTGTTTTAAATAAGTGTTGTTTGATGATTTGCTGTTTTAAAAGAGTACCGAGAGTTTTTTACGCCGGCTTTTTCTCTCGGCCTACACCCTCTGTCTTCTTTGCCGATGAGTAGGGATGCCTTCAAATTTAATGACGTGGAATAAGTGATACATGTATCTTATGTTCCATAATAAACATATTTTATTTTATTTTATTTAAAAAAAAATAGTTTTTCGTGATTTTCAGCAAAACGGTAAGTTTATCATGAGAGGAAAAGTGTTAATAAATAAATAATCAGTTACTTCTAATACGATGATACCTATTACCTACACCGATAATTTAACAATTATGTCCGAAGTATGCGGCCTATAGCTTGTGAAGCCACGCCAAAAGTTGCCAGTGAAAATTCCTGGGAGGAATGTCAGGTCGAAAGAAGGTCTACACGACACGTTGAGATTTACGGCGCATTGTGTCCGCGATCGCTCCTGGATCTTTCCAAAAAACAGGAATGCGAATTCACTTTCGGCATTTCAATGTATGCAAAAAGTTTTAAGGATATCGTTACGAAGTTAGACTAAACCAAAAGTGGCACTGTTTTAAGTAATGTTAAAGCTAAGTCAAATGTGCACAACCCGGGGAGTACCACAATCTAGTCAAGTCAAGTTTGACGGCTCATTGGTCTAGTGGTTAGTACCCCTGACTGCGATTCCATGGGTTCGATCCCCGGCTGAGACAAACATCGATGTGATGAGCATTTGGTGTTGTGCTTAGGTCTTGGGTGTTTTAATATGTATTTATATGTCTATCTATCTATAATATGTATGTATATCCGTTGCCTAGTACCCATAACACAAGCTTCACCAGCTTAGCATGGGACTAGGTCAATTGGTGTGAATTGTCCAATCAAAAAAAAAAAGTCAAATCATTTATTTCAATTAGATCACCTATAATGGCACTTTTGAACGTCAAATGAAAATGATGATTCTAGTTGCCCCTTCCAAAAGGTTCGTGTGGCGAAGAATGGGCAAGAAACTCCACACTTACTCTTTTAAAATAGGTTTACAATATTTTGTTGACATCAATATATATATATATATTTATCTAGTCTCCCAGAACCGGAGTGAACTGATTCAAAAGGTTCGTTTTATTGTACGCGTTTCGTGCGATTAGCGAAATATGAAGGTGCCGAAGAAACAGTAACTACCCCAGGGTATCACACACGGTTGGGAATCCCGTTCTTCTTCACAGGCTGCCCTTCGTATTCTGAGTGGGGCAACTCTGCGCTTTAGATTATTTCCGTACCAATTCGACTAAGGGTCAAGAAAAGAGCGTACAAATATAAAAATAAAAAGTGAATCAGTAAAATTGCCCCGTTTTAACTAAAGTATCTTAACACCATATTCTTCATCTTCTCGTGACAGTCACACAATAAATAACAAAGTCGGGTTTGTTTGCACACTTATAACGGCTGCACTGGTGCGAATTTCATGGTTTTTACAAAGGCCTACTGCAATTATTTTCCAATCTTGGTGTTCTGTACCAGTTCGAATCTTACTCTTTACTTATTAGAAACGTTTGGATCTTCAAACAATCAAACGGATTGGTGTCCTAAATAATTCGTGATATTGCGTGGATTGTTGATTTATAGATAGTTCAATCTTTCACCGTTTGATTGATTACCAGTCATCAATAGCCACATGGAGTCGCTACAAACGCACTATATGTAAGTGACTTCCTATTACTGTACGATTTTTATCTATATATATAAAAATGAAACCCGTTTTCCGTTGTCACGACATAACATGAAAACGGCTTGACCGATTTGTCTGATTTTTTTTTTAAATATACCTTGAAGTACGAAGACGGTTCTTACGGAGAAAAATTAAAAAAAATTGAGTGAAAAAGTCTAAAAACAACACTTTTCTATATTCCCATACAAAATATTCGTAATAATACTTAAAAGTAAATACCATAGCATAAAGTTCAAGTGTTAGTGGAGTGGTTCGTTCGTTCGAGGTAAATTTTTATTTTTTGACATAATGTATTTGTTGTCTTATCAGCTTTCTTTTTTTTATCTTAGCTAGACCGGTGTCCCGAATAGCAGAATAAGTATTAAAAAAAATAATGAATCGACTATTAGGCGGTACGATGTTCGCCAGGCCAGCTAGTTTATATACAAATATATTCTTAAACATATGACATCACAAATTCTATACATCAATTATAGAACATAAGCAAGCTAGCAAGGGACAAAATTAAACAAGCAACCACCAAATAAAAAAAAAACTAAACATAATTTTCTTCCCTTTGGAGTAGAGACGCATGGGCCGTAGAGTTCAAGTGCAAAGCTAATTAAAAAATTAACTTGGCGACTGGTAGATAGTACCGGTGACCCCAGAGCTGGTGCTTTCCTCTCTCAACGAAGATCGCAATACAGCGAGGAAATGCTGCCATTAAAGGTACACTGCCACAGGGACCAAACTTTTTAAATCTATTTAATTTTTTATTAACTATGATTACTAATAAATAAACACTATGTTAATAGAATACAAACCGACAACAATCAAATTTGCAGTTTGATCTAACTTAAAAGATAGGATAGCTTACATCTCAATTTATACCCGCAATATTATTTTATTGCAAAATATTTGTTTATTATTTGACAGTCACAATTCTAACAGATGGCGGTGTGTTGGAAGTACCAAAGTTTCAAATAAGCTACAATTTAATGGCATAACCACCAATAAAGCATGGTGGTCCCCATGACTGGTGTTCTCCTACCCTTTCCCTTGAATAGTTCACTACTATGTAATATAACAAAAACCTTAGCCACAGCAACGCTTGGCCGGCCTGCTAGTAGTTATATACGTTAGATTAGTCTCCGTATATTACTATAGGCTCATCTGGTGTTAAGTGATAGCGCCGCCATGGACACTCAATGCCAGAGCGCTCAAGTGCGTTGCCGGCCTTTTAGAATTTGTAAGCTCTTTACTTGAAGGACCCTAAGTCGAATTGATATAAACAGCGAAATAATGGAACTCAAATAAAAAGTGGGCTCCTTGGCGTGTTGTCCGCATCTCACGAAATGGCGTTTGGTATGTTAATTTTTTTTTAATTCCGTAAATTTATAGAAAAATGTGGTATTTCCAGTAAAAAGGCAATAGTGGATGGCGAGTGAGGTCGTAACATAAATTGTGATGATACCATCTCTTTCAACTGCCTTGGAATTGAAATATCAAAAAATCATCTTTATTACCACGTATTAAGGTATAATTCTCAGTGAACGAGTGTTTTAAGTATGTTACTAAATCTCTATGTTTTAATTTCTCAAAAATCCGATCGTTCGACGAGATATAAACTTTTAGATTTTTTTTTAATCGCGTCGACTTCGTGTTTTCACCCGCGTGTCATATTTGGTTGTTATGCAAAATTATAACAATAATGATATTAATTAAATTCAAATTATATATTTAATAACTAGTAGACTCGGCCAAGCGTTGCTGTGGCTAAGATTTTTGTTATATTACATAGTAGTAAACTATTCAAGAGAAACGGCAGGAGAACACCAATCCACCATGCTTTTTTGGTGGTTATGCCATTAAATTGTAGCTTATGTGAAACGTTGGTAATTATTTCTATAAGGATCAATACCTTGGTACGAATAAAGAGCCTTTTCTAGCGGTGGTATTTTAATAAAAAAAATAATAATAAAAGGACGCTTATTGTGACGTAACTATAAAAGATAGAGACATGCTGTCCGGACATTTTTTATAGATAGTGATGTGTCCTGAAAAATTGTAATACAACATTTTGATCTATCATTAATAGTTTTCGCAGCGCACAAGATTGAAGGAAGTTTTTTGTTTATTTTTTTACACCTTGGGTTAGATTATTCCAGTTTTAGTAAGCATTCCTAATTTTTTTAAAAATTAAACATAGCCTATGTCACTCGGGAATAGTGTTGCTTGCCAACGGTAAAGGAATTTTTGAAATCGGTCCTGTAGTTTCGGAGCTTATTCATTTCAAACAAACAAAAAATCAAACCATTCCTCTTTATAATATTAGTATAGATAGCGTGAGGAAAGTTTAAACTAATATTATCATAAGTTACAAGACTGTTAGGCAGAACGATGTTCGCCGGGTCAGCTAGTAATATAATAGAATAGGTGAGCCTACTGCCCGTTTGCCCACTATTCTATAAAAAATGCAAATCCGTGTACGAATTGTGTATAAATACTTTCGACTTGAATACTAAAATTTTATTGACGCATACTTGACGCAGTGTAAAGAGGCATTCTTTATCAATAAAAACGAGATGTCTTATTAAGCTGGCAGGTGTTTATCGTTAATTGGATAAAAACACTAGAACTACAACGAGATGTTGAATTCCGTGTAATATTTGTAAACATTTGTTATGCGCGAGTTATATAGACATTAATTAAGTTACATATATATAATGGTATCAATCTCTTATACTGGGAATAAATAAGGCGCAACTGCGTTTCTCTGTGAATACAAAAGATTTATTTACAAAAGAAATGTCTATTAATTTACATTTAATAAAAAAAATATATATTTACAAATTATTCACTCACCTGTGAATACAAAAGAAACATTTAAAGCCTATATTCTAGGTTTTATAAAATCTATTTATATGTCAAGTGACAAATTAAACATCGACATCAGACGGCAAGGAAGAAAAATTAAATATAAAAAGAGTTTGTATAGGAAAATATATTATGTTTTCCGTACATATATATTTTAGTTAATAATTAGACGCGCAAAATTTTAGCATCGCTCGTTTCCGATAGTGTCCTACTTATATTCTTTATAGGTAACATAAGTGTCACATAGATTTAAGAACCCTTCAATAAGAAAGTTAGTTTTATGTTAATCCAGCGTCGCAAGCCCACTACCCCTAATGCTATGTTAGTTATAAGCTCATGTACTAAACGATTAAAGCCAGTTGACACTCAGCATTTGAAGCTTTTTCAAGACCAAAGCTTTTCTTGTGTGCTTTCTTCAGGTTTCTTGCACTGGCTTAAATATGCATTAACCTGTTGTAACAAAATTAATTTAATTAGAACGAAACTTTCTAAAAATCCAGTTTTAAGATTTTAGATGCATCGGACGTCACAAGAATGCGAAATTCCACCCGTTCCACAGTTTTTGCCGCACTTGGTTCGTAAATACTTAAATATATTTCCGAACCAATCAACTTAGGGTCTCGCATGACTGCAAACTGTATCTTGAACGCCGACAATCCTTGTACGAATTGGCACGCTCTGTTCTCGAAGGAGCCTAAAGGCCGATTTACATTATCTTAGTGTTTAGGAGAGTGCTTTAGGATAGTACTTTAGTTGAAACATGTAAACGCTACTTGCTTTAGTACGGTTCTACTTGACTTTCAAGTTGAATCAAAATAGAATCGCTTTTTATTTTTGTTTCAAGTGATACCCCTCCCGCGCCCGCGCACTCCCCGAGATCTTCCCTCGTTGTGTGTAAACACATAATTTAGTCATATCTTTCTAGAGTGCATAAGTGCCGTGAAACGCGTGCGTGTTTTTTGATTTTTATAGATGGCTAATTGGTCGGAAGATACAACTATCAAATTTGTGTCTGAATATGTTGTTCTCGAATGTTTGTGGAACGTTAAAAACAATTTATACAAAAACAAACCGCCTAAGCATTCGGCATACACTGCCTTAAAAGAAGCTATTTTGTTTATTATTTATATTTAGTTTATTTATTTCGAATAAAATCTCGTCTTCTATTTGTTCCATAACTACAGTTAGTATTTTGCGTAGAATAGAGCGTATTTGCCGACGTCGTTGCGCGTTCATTGTGGCGCTGTAATGATACTCTACTGGAAGAAATGTAAACGTTCACTCGCAACGCACTAAAGCACTAAAGAACTTGCCTTTCAAGTTGTACTAAAGCACTCTCTTAAACACTAAGATAATGTAAATCGGCCTTAAGTCGAATTGGTTCGGAAATACTTCAGTTGGCAGCTGGTTCCACATAGTGGCGGCAAGTAAGGCAGTTTGCCTTAAATAACACTCAGTTGTATTCGTCAAGGTGATACAGGTAAAATTTCGTAGTCTGATGATGAAACTTAGCTATGATAAATATTGTTGTATTATTAAATTCCAGTATGTTCAAGTCTGAAGTAAGATACCTCGGAGATGCCGTCTCGTGGTTTTTGCACAACATTGTATCAAGTAATTATCTTGTTAAAACTAATTGTGTTGTCAGGAGTTTATAAGTACTTTATCACTGTTAAGTTATTTCAGCTTTTTATCATTCGTTTAGAATGATTATTTAGTTTATAGTCGCTGGGAGATTTATATTAACTTTGCCTCGCTAAATTTATTTATACAAAACTAGCTGGCCTGGCGAACATCGTACCGCCTAACAGTCGATTCTTTATTTTTTTTTAATACTTATTCTGCTATTCGGGACACCGGTCTAGCTAGTAAGATAAAAAAAAGAAAGTTGATAAGACAACAAATACATTATGTCAAAAAATAAAAATTTACCTTCCCGGAACCCATCCACTAACACTTGAACTTTATGTTATGGTATTAAAGTTCAAATTGACTTTTAAGTATTATTACGAATATTTTGTATGGGAATATAGAAAAGTGTTGTTTTTAGACTTTTTCACTCAATTTTTTTAAATTTTTTCTCCGTAAGAACCATCCTCGTACCTTCAAGGAATATTATAAAAAAAGAATCAGACAAATCGGTCAAGCCGTTTTCATGTTATGTCGTGACAACGGAAAACGGGTTTCATTTATATATATATAGATATGCTTAAACGTAAGAAGATGAGCAGGGTCAGCTACTAGTCTTCAGTGCAATTGATGTCCAATGCCTTTGTGTGGACTCGACACTAGAATCTTTGCTATTCGGAGATCCAAAAAAAAAGTATGAGATCATACTCAAAGTAAATTTATTCATTAAAGTAACCAAGTACACTTCTGAACGTCAACAGAAAAGAAAGTAAATTAAAAAATATATTTTTCTGTGACCGAGGCGCAAACCGGCTGCTGTGGTCTGTGGCTGATTGACCAGCGCTGTGGAACAGTCTACTCCACAGCATTATTCTGAGCCAGGGCCAATTACAACCACAGCCACGCATTACACACTTGAAACGTACCTTGTTCTTTAAAAGAAAAATAAAGTTACCCCTCATTCTTTTTTATTATTGTTATTTTATGTGTTTCTCTGTGTGTTTTGTTAGTAATACATGTTTTGTCTATGCTAAATTGATTCTAAATTTACATTAATTACTACCACTTCGCTAATCCAGGGCGTAGAGCGGGCAAGAAGAACTGGCAACAAACTGCGCCACTCTTTTTAATCGCCAAGTTTTGAGACACACAAAATGTTTGAACTGAAGCAAATCAATGTATGTTATTTCTCAAATTGCTAAAAGTTCTGTATATTCTCCTTTGAGCTAGAGAAAGCGATTCCCAACCGGACTTGGCTTGTAAATGAAAATCATAACCAGCTTTTCCATACATTTTCTTTAAATAACTATCTTCTCGATCGCAGGGCTTTTCTTTATGAGCTAAAATGGTGTATTATAGTCGTATATTAGCGTTTAATTGCGTTTGTGTTTGTTCAGCGGCCTATCAAAGGGCGTGCGGCACCGCGGGCTCCGTTTTTAGTGATTGATAAATCAGTGCAAGTTACTTTGCGGATGCAGGGACGTATTCATGTTATTTCATTTGTTTAATTAGTTATTAATAAGGATGTGGAACATGGTGTAATGGTTGCAGCTCCTTACTAACGTTGTGTAAAATACTTGGCGATCAAAAAGAGTGGCGGAGAGTTTATTGCCAGTTCTTCTCTTCCGTTCTACCCCCTTGATTTGAGAACTGGCAGTAAATGTAAAATTAGAAGCATTTAATGTGTATTTCTTTTTTGACGTTCATAAGTGTACATTGTGTACCTTTATGAATAAATGATTTTTGAATTTTGACTTTTTGTCAATGAATGACGCTGGGTCATGGTAACAAAACACCATCTTCTAGAATGTATAATAATAGCTGATGGAGGCTAATAGCGAGCAGTCTTGGCCGAGTGGCTTCAGGGTGCGACTCTCATACCTGAGGTCGTAAGTTTGATCCCCGGCTGCACACCAATGGACTTTCTTTCTATGTGCGCATTAAACATTCGCTCGAACGGTGAAGGAAAACATGAGTTTGGCTTGCCTTATACCCAAAAAGTGTGTGTGTCTCAAGTACAGGGGACTGATCACCTACTATTAGATTGACAAATGATCATGAAACAGAAACATGAAAAAATCTGAGGCTAACTTAAAAAGGTTGTAGCGTCACTTTTTTATTTATTTTATTATCGATAATTGTTCAAGTGAATCCCTCCCTGGTGCGCCATATCGCAATGAAAAATAAACGCCGCAAGCTCTCCATATAAAGAAATAAAAAAGCTTTTGAAATATTTGCAAAGCGATAATTCTGAACCCGATGTGGTATTTTAAAAGCATTCTAAACGATAACGTCTTATAATATACGAATTGTTTAAATTGCCATTTAAAACTAATGTCCTACAAGGTTCGTTCGAGATATTTCTTCTTAAAAGGCCGACAACGCACTCGCGAGCACTTTGGTATTGAGAGACCGATTCTTATGAATTTTTTATGCATATTCAGTAAGTCTGAGAATCAGCTACTATCTATCTTTCAAATCCCTTAGTGATAACCACCCCAAAAAAATCGTATTTTTTTTTGTTTTTATTTTTTTATTATCATACAAAAATACTTACAACCTTTAATTTTCACCCCTCTACGATCAACCCCTATTTTTTATTGTTGATAGTTATTTTGAACTAAAAAAATGTTTCCTAGTACTAATATTTGGCAAAACAAACGTTTGTCGGGTCAGCTTTAGTTTAATATAATTATTAATTAACTTAACATTTAATGGACAACTGTGTGATGTATAGTCATGCTCTTAATGTAACAAAAGCAGATCTCTAGAGGGTGTAGTAATGAAATCCGAATTCGATTTGTGCGGGGCTAATGAGCCGCCCTATACTAACTGGATTACGTATAACCTTATTACTCCCCTTCCACTCGGCTCGATGATTTGTGATGCTCCATTCGATTATGAAACGTCTACGGACCGTCGGAAAGAAAATCATTTTACTTTGTGTACAATTGTGTAAAAAAACTTGTGTATATGTCATTAATTTATGAAATAATATTGATATGTCGCGGCAGAACGGTCGAAAAAATTGTGGAGAGTTTATTGCCAGTTCTTCACGGCCGTTCTACGCCCTTGATTTGAGAACTGGCAGTTAATGTAAAATTAGAAGCATTTAATATGTATTACTTTATTGACGTTCATAAGAGTACATTGTGTTACCTAAATGAATAAATGATTTTGACCTTTGATTTTTCATAGATTATTTAGAATACAAATTTACGTAGAATGCAAATTTTATGTAAAGCGTATGCTTTCGCCTGTCTAATCCTTATACTGTTTTGGAGTTTAATCATGAGAGACTGTTGTAGAATATACCTTCATTTGATTAATTAAAGAATAAAAACGTAAAAACTTCATGTTTGTTTACGTGTTGCGTCACAGCGACGCCATCTTGTCTAGAGAAGCGTTTTGGCGGGTTAAAGTTATTATTGTTTTAATTTTTTTAAATAACCCTTGTAGTTTTGGCAATCATCTGAAACGATTTAAAAAATGCATTGGAACTAAGGGAAAATTTACCGATGTGACGATAGCAGGAGACAATGGCGTACTGCTGTTGAATGAAATGATTGCGTAATCATTGTATAATAGTGCAATGATTATATACAACACGTGATAAACTCATTATATATTTAAAATATTATGAAATTAGACAAAAAACAGCAGTTCCAAATAACCTCTATAAAAGGAAACATAAAAAATAAACAAAATAATAAACAGCATTTGAACCGTCGTAGGGTATTATTTGAAGTAGAAACTAGCGAATTATTTTTTTAAGTTTTTTGACTTTGAATCTATACTTAGTTGTTTCTTAATTGAATACCTATTAACGAGGTTTTCACGGGTACTAGGCGTTCATAAGTTTAGACTATATTAGTGTTGCTATAATCATAATTCATTTAGCCACCACAGAGCAGAATTTTTAGTCTGTGGGTCGGGCTTTACATTGTGTTATCTATCAATTGATAATATTTTGATTCAGTCTACATGGCTAATACAACTGCATAACAGTGGTACAGTTTTACAATTTTAAATGTCAACTAAAAGTGGTAGAGCTTCTTGCCAGTTCTTTTAGCTCGTTCTTCATCCATTCCACGTCGTCAAATCGTCTTTATTGACGTTGATAAGTGTAAAGCCTGAGTAATAAAATTAAACTTCGCCATATTAGAAATCTATTGGAACTAATTTTTTCAAATGACAACAACCTTTAAGATATCATTATTGCTTGTCACCTGTCATAAGTTCATAAAGAAAACTAAATAAGCTATAAAGTAAAAATCCTGGTCTGTGGACGCTAAATTGATTACGATAATAGCAACACTAAGCAAGACATTTGACACAGTATTTATAGACAATATTCCTTCAGACTTTCCGATAAATACTTATTTATTAGATGTAACATGATGCTTTTGGGAGCCGATTTTAATAAATTTAAACCCCAGATAAAAGATAAACAAAGGGACACAGTCCTTTATAAAAACCTGTCGGAATATTGCAATACTTTGCGGCAATAGATGGCGTTAATTTGGCATCATTTCATTACCATAGACTCTAGTAGTTATCTGTCAATTTGACGTGAGAGTTCCACTACTACTACGAACCACAGATGCTTTATTTGAAATGTTATGTAAATAATGAAAATTTTTTACGGATGAAACGCATAAATAATAATATAAGCGTCACGAAGATGTGCAGCGTTTTTGTCGAAGAAAAGGTATCGAGCGATTGAGATGAGAGAGAGTGAGAAGGGCGAATAACCTTATAGAAATTCAATTTTTAAAATTAAAATGTCGTAGAGAGAATTTATAAAATATAAGTAGGTATTTTATATTTTATGCAAAATATTTAAAAATCTCAAATGACGAATTGTAAATTAAAATGCCACGTGTTTTTATTATCTATATATAAATAAAAAAGTTATATTATTCGAATATAATTAATTCGAATCGATTATGATATTTTAGTAATGTTTACGATCCAATTGCTGTACATTACTCCAAATGTAATGTGATTTTCCAGTTATTATAACATAATTTATCGTATTAAAATACCAAATGCATAGTGCAGTGTCAGTGCGGGTGTTTCAAATTTGATTGTATTCGTTTCCGGTCCACTGCACTCCCTCGGCGACATTATTTCTCATTTGCCCCCCACGAGTGGGGGCATAAAAGCAACAATGTCTTTATGTAATTTTGTTTTAACAATAACTAATAATAGAATTTAAATTAATGACAATCTAATTTAAATTAGGAATATAAACGCGAATTCATTGCTTCTACTAATATTATAAAGAGAAAAAGATTTGATTGTATTTCCGAAACTACAGCCTTGCAATTCTGTAACTTACTTTTCAAACGATTTGGCATCCTTATAAAGAGGGAGCTTGTAGTTAGTTTATTGTTTATCAGAATGCCAATCGTAAAATGACTGCTTCACGACTGATTTGAGCGCGACCGCCGCTGCAAAAACCGCTGTGTGAGTTCGAAAAGTGAGTTACAGAATCGCAAGGCAGGGCTGATTTTTTAAATTGTGTTTATTCATATCTTTACTAAGATTTTTAACATAAGAAAGTGTCCAATAACACTACTTACAATCACTATTAAAGTGATGACACTATGTTCTTGTGTTTTTCACTCACTGTTTAGCACTTAATACTAACGTGCACTAACACTAATTTACTAGTTCAAATGGTTTCATGTGATGGCGGAGCCTATGTTCATGGGATTTAGCAGTCTTTTCTATTTCACATACGCTGCGGAAACTATTGACAATAGAGCAAAGTGATGTACTACAGTTTTATAGAAGACATCAATATTTACATAAAAGTTCGTCCATACTATATGTTTTACTATATATTTTTGTATTTATCGAGATAATCTTTTAGGCTTGCTAATACATATACATATGTATAGAGCAGTGTTGGCCTAGTGGCTTCAGCGTGCGACTGTCATCCCTGAGGTCGTAAGTTCGATCCCCAGCTGTGCACCAATGGACTTTCTTTCTATGTGCGCATTCGCTTGAACGGTGAAGGACCCAAATAGTCGACGGCGTGTGTCAGGCACTGGAGGCTGATCACCTACTTGCCTATTAGATTTAAAAATGATCACGAAACTGATTCAGAAATCTGAGGCACAGACCTAAATAGGTTTTAGCGCCACTGATTTTTTTAAATACGTCTTAACTAACAACCTTACAATGCCTTTACTTTGTACCTAGCTTCTTTAATTATACATATAAAAAGCTTATTATTTTAAGCTTCCGAAGCTTTCAAATAAAGCAAATAATTATTCTAATCTCATCAGATTAGGGGGTGAAGATTCGTTCATTAGACATAGATTGAACTGACATTGTGCGTGTTAAGTCACGTGTTGACATCGGACACGCTGTCGCCAGAGATTTGCGTGAAATTACTATAAAAATGTTTTTGCAATGCAGTTTTTTACTACCATTTGATGCATAGGAACCGCAAGTGAATATAATAATAATTATAATATTCTTTAAACAAAAGTCCTTGATCTTTTTTTCATTATGGGCAGGCAACCAGATTGAACGCACGACATTCGTCATGATGCAGGGGTTCGAACGCAGGACTAGGGGGTTAATTCGAGCTCTGGCTTACTTTGATACCAGGATAGCATAAAAAGGTAGATGCCAATAATAATTAACAAATGTAGGAAATTTTAATCTTTCATTAATTAATCTCTAGTTATAAATCAGTGGCGCTACAAACTTTTTAGGTCTGCGCCTCAGATTTCTGTATTTATTTCATGATCAATGTAATAAGCAAGCAGGTGAGCCTCCTGTGCCTGACACTCCGTCGACGTTTTCAATCTAAGGCAAACCGGTTTCCTCACGATTTCCTTCACCGTTCGAGCGAATGTTAAATTCACATAGCACAGCCGGGCATCGAACCTACGACCTCAAGGATGTGAGTCGCACGCTAGGCCACTGCTCTCTTATACGACAATTAATATCCCATTTTTCACCATTTTAAGTATAGTTGGAAAAAAAGGAATTTGACAAATGCGTCCGGGATTTTTTTAATAGTCTTAATACCACATAACTCGTGTTTGGTAATGTTCCAGCCGTTGACAGCTGGTGTCTTTAAATCACGACGTGATAAGCCCGGGATTAGCGTGACTTAAAACTGATTTGCGGTTCACATATGTCTTACAAAGACGAACAGTAAATTTTAGTTTTGGAGCAGCTGGAAAAGTAACACTATGGTTTTGTGAGCTTTTCATTCACAATTAGAAATCATATAAACCACATTATCTATACATATTAAATGCTTTTAATTTTACATTTACTGCCAGTTCTTAAATCAAGGGCGTAGAACGGAAGAGAAGAACTGGTAATAAACTCTCTGCCACTCTATTTGATCGCCAAGTTTTTTGTTTTACAAAATGTTTGTAAGGAGCTGCAACCATTACACTATGTTTCTTCCTTGATAAGGGAATTCTAGTTGACGAGAAATGACATTCAAAATCTATTCACATAATATATTCTTAATTTCCCGTTCATTTTGCATAATTATCGTGCGTGTTTGTTTGTGTGTTTATCAGAATCATTAAACGTCTGCGCAGCAGGGGTCGAGCGTGGCCTACCTGAATACCGCTACTTGCACCTTAATTAATCCACATATTTTTACTTATTTACGACTTGCCCACTCGCTAAATATATTTGTTTAATACAACTTATAGTTGAAACAGCTTGTAGATTTTTCGTTTGAGTTTTAATAGCTTACAAATACTATCCATACCTGACCACAGCTGACACGTAATTGTAATAAATTGGTTTAAGAACTTTTATAGTGTCTTACGCCCCAACCCAATAATCAATCCACAATCTCAGATTGAAATAAACTGAGATCAGACCGTGACAGTCGATCGATCTCCTATCTGCATCCCAATAACTAAACCCTACGAAAACAATCCTCCAAATTTTTGGGGACGTATAAAATGCTCTTTGTCGTTCCATTTTACCGACTTTTCACTCATATTTGATAATCAATGTAAACCAAATAAAGTAAATAAAACCGTACAAATAACATAAATATACATGTGTATGTAATAAACAGTTTTTTTAATTATTTAAAAAACTGGTGTAAGTTATAATAATTAACTGTTGAAATCGAGCTTTCGTCAACTGTCATTTTCATACAAAGGTCTATCCACAGACACCGATACGACGTCCCATGGATAGCTTGTATCGACAGATGCCTATTACAATCCTTCTATTGGTTATTGGCTCACTTGTTACAACATTTGGATTAAGATTACTATCTCAGATGGTGGATTATGGATTGAGATAGGTTATTGGGTTCGGGCGTTAATTGCCTTAGATTCTATCTTAATATAAGCGATTAAAATGTTTAACTCTTGTTATTACTGCCACCCTGGTACTTTAAATATGTAAAAAATTATATTCATCCTACAGTCCTATGTCCTATACCCCTAGATGGGGCAGTGGGTGTCCACAGTGAGTCCCCATCGCGTTCGGTCTTAAGCCTCGTCTTTCCGGCTCTCTTTGTCTCATCTCCTGTACGACGCCAGGTTTGCTTGGAACGCCCAAGCTTCTGTTTCCCTTTCCCTCTCTGAAGTATATCTCTTCCAAGTTTATGTCTAGCATTTCCACTTGCGTAGATCTGCTATCTTCTTGGGATCTACAGCGGGAAAGACAGCGGTTCACGAACTCTTCTCTATTTATAGTTATAAGCATAATGTTTTAGTTGCTTTTGCTTGATTGTATTTAAATACTCGAAATAACTCAAGTAATACACATCTCAGAGTATCGTTTTGTTTTTAAATTGTTATTTATATACATGATTATATTTATCTTCTAATAAATAAAATTCTCGTGTCACAATATTCGTTCCCATACTCCTCCGAAACGGCTCGACCGATTCTTATGAAATTTTTTATGCATATTCAGTAAGTCTGAGAATCGGCTACTATTTATCTTTCAAACCCCTAAATGTTAAGGTTAAATTTAATTTTTAATTTTTTTTGATAATTTTTTTTATGATACTACAGCATACAAAAATACTTACTTTATTTATTTATTTTTATTCTAAGCCTTATCTTATTTCCTAATACAAAAATATTTAATTTAACTAAAACAAAAATACATACATACAACCCTTACTTTTCACCCCTCTACGATCAACCCCTATTTTTTATTATAGTTATATTTATTGAACTAAAAAAATGTTTAGAAATATGTAATATACATGGCAAAAGAACGTTTGCCGGGTCAGCTAGTTTGTATATAAATGTTGCAATACCAATAATACGTGTACATAATGTACGACATTTAACTTTTAGATTATAACTGTTTATTCAAATTCAATTAGATTATCGTGAATACATATAAACACGATAGTTGATGTGTCGGTAACCGAATCCCGAACCGCATTAAGCCTGTTATATACACACACGACAGAGCATAAAGAATTGCTAATGAGATATCTGATCCTAGATGATGTCAGGCTGCTGGTTCATCCTTCTGGTTTCTGAATCACTCTTACGCAATTCGTTTAGCATCTCCGCCATTAAGTTGTGGAATAGGCTGCCCGACTCCATATGTTTGGCTACCTCCTTATCATCTTTTTAAACTCTTCTTTGGCTACCTGACATCTTTTAAAACTCTTCTACATAAACATTTCTTAACCATATTCTATCAATCGTGACTTTTGTAATTCTTGTCTTTCTTATTCTTTTGTATTGGATCGCAATTCATGAATTGTGAGATTAGCTTTTTAGTTTTTAGTTTATTTTATTATATTACATTAAAATTGGTGTTTTTATATTTTTTTATTTGGTTATGCACTTCTTGCACTTTAATACCCATCATATTTTTTTTTTAGATTTTTCCGTACGTAATTAAATATATTATGACGATATTTTTCTTGTACAGCCACCTGAAACGAGTAGCTGTTTAATTAAGAAAATCAGGTCTAAATTTGTTACCTTGAACAAACATATAAAAAAATAGGTTACACATATCACCACAAGGGGGCGCCCTACCCTAAAAAAGTATAAGTTTGAACAGAGATTACCCCAGGGCGGTACCACACGTTCCCACTATAGACGCACGCGCATATTTAAACCAATTTGACTTAGGGTCAATTAGTCTCTTTTCATCACAGCGTAAACACAATTTCACAGAAAGAGACGAAATCTAGGTCTGGATATATAAGCTCCTTGTTATAAGAAATATTATAAATTTTTGCTATATTTAAAAAAAGCTTTCAAAGTAATAAGTACCTCTTTAAAATCGCTTGGTGGGCATTTGGCGGATCGCTTGTGGCGCCGAAGATGTTAAGTCGGGTCTAGTGCGCGCGTGCGCATCGCTGCCTCGCACTCAAATAAGCTGGTACAAATCGCAAGATGTAGCGAGTTTAATTAAGTGTATTTAACATATTTTTTTTTTTATGTAATAGGAGGCAAACGGGCAGGAGGCTCACTTGATGTTAAGTGATACCGCCGCCCATGGACACTCACAGTGCCAGAAGGCTCCCAAGTGCGTTGCCGGCCTTTCAGAAATTGGGACGCTCTTTTCTTGAAGGACCCTAATTCGAATTGGTTCGGAAATACTTCTGTGGGCAGCTGGTTCCACATAGTGGTGGTGCGCGGCAAAAACTGTAAATATTATGTAATTCATCAGTGCAGTACTTTTTAACGAATAGCGATTCCAACAATAAGTTTATTAATTGACGGGATTCAATATCGGGACAAGTTCAGTTATTTCTTGTACCAGATGCTAAACTCGGAGAAGAATTGCTTCTTCGAACTAAACGAGGAGAGAAAGAGGAGAAGAGTAGGAGAGGCCTATCCAGCTGATGTCCAGCAGTGAACTTGAACAGGTTGAAACGATTGAACTAAAATCTAATTCAATCAATTCGACTTAGGGTCCTTCAAGAAAAGAGCGCACCAATTCTTAAAAGGCCGGCAACGCACTCGCAAGCCCTCTGGCATTTAATGTCCATGGGCGGCGGTATCTCTTAACATCAGGTGAGCCTCCTGCCCGTTTGCCCCCCGTTCTATAAAAAAAAAAAATCTATTTACCAAAGAGAGTGTGTAGAGGAGTTGTTCAGACTAATATCTGCAGCTGGGTTTCATCATCGGACGTCAAGGCCATACGGACGGTATTTAGTATTGTGTCGATCCACAACTGAGCGTTTCTGAATTTCTGCTGCGCATCACTATCTGGAACCAGCTACCTACTGAAGTATCTTCGAACCATCAATTGAGGCCGGCAGCGCGCTAGCGAACCTTCTGGCTGTGCGAGTGTCCATGGGCATGTATCACATAACATCAGGTTTGCCTCCTGTCCAAACAAAAACTTCTTTAGCGCCGAATTTATTGTAACAAATTCGCTTATGGGAGATTAATATTATACCCGCTATCGCTTGTTATTTGTACCATAGTTTATCAAGCATTCAAAGCATTTGTCTTTGTCGATAACAAAGCGTTAATACACTCGACTGCATCTTAGTGGAGGCCTACAAATTTTCCAAGTGATTAAATTTCATATTCAATCTGGTTTCATATTATATTTTGTTTTGTTTAATACAAAATTTTAAAAAATAACTCCACACAACACTATGTGCGTAGGCGCAGATGGCTGATCTACTTGGTTTTATCGTCATGCAACAGATACAGAAATCTGAGGCCAATACCAGGGGATCATAAGAGCATTGAAGGTATATAAGAATAATGCAATATAATATGGAGATTTTAAAATTAGTTAAAAGGAGGTAGGAGGCTCATCTGATGTTCACTGATACTGAGACCTGACATCCATGGACACTCACACTGCCATAAGGCTCGCAAGCGCGCAGCCGGCCTTTTAAGAATTGGAACGCTGTTTTCTTTAAGGACCCTGAGTCGATTTGGTTCGGAAATACTTAGTGGGCAGCTGGTTCCACATAGTGGTGGTGCTCAGAAATTGCCAATGTACACTTATGAACGTCAAAAAAAGAAATACGTATACATTGAATGCTTATAATTTTACATATGCCAGTTCTCAAATCAAGGGCGTAGAACGGTAGGTAAGAACTGGCAATAAACTCTTCGCCACTCTTTTTAATCGCCAAGTTTTTTGTTTTACACAACGTTTGTAAGGAGCTGCAATCATTACACCATGTATGGTATTTTGTTTTCTGCCTTTACGATTCTCCAATGATAACATCTTAAAGTGTGCTAGACTGGTTCTAGATTTATGGGTCACCATATGACCTAGACTCTAGAGGTACACGGTGATACCGTTCATTAACTACTTGGATACAACAAAAATTCGTATTGTCTGATTGACATAACATTTACACATTTAAAGAAAAAACTTTTTTAACCGGATTAAAGTTATGTATTATTATAAATTTACAATTATTTAACATAATTTTAATTATCTTTAGTCGATACCAACTCCGGGGAAATAAATACAGACTTTCTTTACAGCTGTGATACTTTTTGACATCCAACACCTTTTGTCTTCAGTCACCGTGACCACGCACGCTGTAAAGCACGCGAAACGTCGGATAAATTTAAAATTATGTTAAATAATTGTAAATTTATAATAATACATAACTTTAATCCGGTTAAAAAAGTTTTTTCTTTAAACAAAAACCTCGTTAAAAATACTCTTATACATTGACGTGAAACGTCTTAATATAACCATTAAGTAATAATTTAGTGGTGATCGAAATGTTTTCAATTAAACGCGCGCCGCCTCTTTATCGCGCGCAAAAAGGGCCCATTACGATCGCCTTTTGTTGACAACAATGCTCGGAGAGCCTTAAATACGATAAAGGACTTGTGAGGGCGCGGTCTCTGTGATGGCGGTTTATGGAAACTGGTTTTTTAATTTTGAAAAACATCGTGTTTATTTATATTATTACTAGCTGACCTGGCAAACGTCGTTTTGCCATGTATATCATTTATAATAAAAAATAGGGGTGGATCGTATAGGGGTGAAAATTAGGGGTTGTATGTATTTTTGAATGCTGTAAAAAAAATAAAAATTTTCTAAAAATTAAAAAAAAATTAGGGGAGGACTACCCTTAATATTTAGGGGGAAGAAAAAAAGATATTGTCCGATTCTCAGACATATCCAATATGCACACAAAATTTCATGAGAATCGGTCAAGCCGTTTCGGAGGAGTTTAACCACAAACACCGCCACACGAGAATTTTATATATTAAGGATATTTATATAAAAACAAATAACATTAACAAAAATAATAAGCGATGCAACGGGCTGCAATCGCTAACAAACGATCGCTTTCAGGCAACCCTAGTAAGGGGAAAAGCTATAAAAAGAAAATGAAACGTTTTACTTTACTTGGGTACAGACAAACGTTACGGCGCGTTACATTGGGGGGGGTGGGGTGTCAGTAATCTCAAAAAAAAAAAAAAACTCAAAATTAAAATGCTAATCTCACGGATCACGCCTTTTCCCGAAGGGATAGGCAGATATCTCCACTTGCATACCTGATATACCTCTCGGTGAAGGTCTTGGTTTTTTGACATTACATATTTATTATGTTAGGTAAAAAAATAGGCAATCACTATTATCAAAACATCTTGATTCAGGGACGAAGTTTAGTCACTTATAAGCATGACGATTTCCTAAATCGTCGGAGTTTCACCCCGAGAGAATAGACGGCACTCTCGTCGCGTCCTTTGTTGCGTTTCACGACTGTCAGATAGCGCTATTCGTCACATAAAGTCCATCATAAGTTATGAGTCCGATGAATGTCAAATAGCACAATTTATCTTCCAAATAATTTATGTGTTGCATAGCTATTTGGTACTTTATCCATACATTGTGAAACAGACCTTAAGTCAAATATCATCTATTTCTTCAAACACCCGATGAACCAAGAACCTTACAGATAGTAATAAATACAATCGCTATGTGAAAACGCCATCAGTCGCACCACCACAGGCTAACCCCAACTCCAAAAGCGAAACAAAGAACGGTTTTTGAAACCAAATCCCTTCTTAACTCTATTGAGTACGCCGCCATATTGTCGAGTAACGCAATATCCTTTTGTGTAGTATCAGATAAGTTTTTGCTAAACATTTTTACTCATTTGACGTACACCTGGGGCATAACATCTCATTCTTTTGTTCGCCTACTGTTGTCATGGTGATAGCTTAGTTGAATTTTTCTGTTCAAACTGAAGCCAAAATGAAGGTGAAATGCCATCAAAACTTGTAAAACCAAGTCCCGGAACTCAGTTCTTCTACCTTCTACACGTCAAAATTCAAATTCAAAAATCATTTAATCATGTAGGTAACACATTGTACACTTATGACTTGTCAGTAAAGAAATACATATTAATGCTTCTAATTTTACATTTAGTGCCAGTTCTCAAATCAAAGGCGTAGAACGGAAGAGAAGAACTGGCAATAAACTCTCCGCCACTCTTTTCAATCGCCATTTTTTTTTACACAACGTTTGTAAGGAGATGCAACCATTAAACCATGTTCCACGTTAATTATAATTACCAAGTCTATTAATTTTTTAAGTCCCTATACAATCTTGTAAATATGTCAAGTCAATTGATATACTTAGTAGTCGAGTCAGTCAAGACAATTAATTCATTATAATTCCAAAAGTTTTCAAATTTTGATGTAAGGTCGGGAGTGGTATTAAAACAAACTATAAAATTTTGTAACCTGCTCTACGGTCCGGAACATTGTTAAAAATGCAATAAATGATAATTTGCTTAGTTCTTGAGACCAAAATTCCAAAAGTTCTGCAAAGTTGGAGTGGTGTTAAATATATTATTTTACATCACGTGTCAAATTTGCAACCAATTTAAGTGTACGGAACATTTTTTGTTATTAAAAATTAATGTTGTTTTTTATTAAACTGAAGGAAAACGTTCCAAAAGTTCTGCAAATTTGACAGATATATCGAAAATAAAATAAATAACAAAAATGTTCCGTACACTTAGGTTGGTTGCAAATTTTATACGTGATATGAAATATTATATCGAAAACTTCCCCAAGTTTGCAGAACTTTTGGAATTTTTTTCACGACCATACAGACATAAAATTAATTTTATTGCAATTTTAACAATGTTCCGGACTGCGGACAAGGTTGCAAAATGAGATTTATTGTCGTCCCAATGTACCATTCACTTGACCGAAGTTTGAAAACTTTTGGAATTATTATCAAATTTTCGATTTCGAATATCTATAATGACTGGTGTATAGATTATAAAAGATTTTTGAGTCAAGTCAAATCATTTATTTCAATTAGACCACCTAAAATGGCACTTTTGAACGTCAAATAAAATATAATGATTCTAATTGCCCCTTCCAAAAGGTAGTTTCGTGTGGAAAAGAATCGGTATTACTTGGATCTCATATTTTACCCTAGAAGAACTGAGTTCCGGGACTTGATTTTACAAGTTGTTTTTGATAGCATTTCTTTTTGTGTCATCTCACTATTTGGACTATTTGGACCGTGTCATAAGTTCTCAGTTGTGCATTATTAAGACTTATACTTTTTTTTGTCCGTCGAGTGAACTGGCAAAAGTTCTATTATTTGTTAGTGCCTATAGTTGTTAGTTAATTTGTATGTTTTTTTTGTTCAAGTGAACTCTTGTCATTTTTGGGTCGCCTGTTAGGGCAAGAGTGTTTATAAATATTTATAAATAATTTTTTTTTTAAGTAAAGTAATTTAAGAAATTTTTAAAAGACTACGATCAGAACTCCGATAACAGGAACTTAAAAAGAAACAATTTGAACTTAAGCTAACGTTAAATATATCAAGAACTGTCAAACTCTTTTTTCTTTATAAAGTTTGACGTATTTGTGATAGACAAGATTTATTGAGAGATAGATAGAGAAGATATGTTTGATGTTCCTCAACCTCACTTTGAGGCTCGTTTCAAATAACTATCCGTCAAACTTCCTTATTAAAAAAATAAATCAGTGGCGCTACAACCTCTTTCGGTCTTGGCCTCAGATTTCTGAATCTGTTTCATGATCCATTTTAAATCTAATAGGCAAGTAGGCGATCAGCCTCCAGTGCCTGACACACGCCGTCGACTTTTTGGGTCTAAGACATGGCATCCTCGCGATGTTTTCCTTCACCGTTCGAGCAAATGTTAAATGCGCACATAGAAAGAAAGTCCAATGGTGCACAGCCGGGGATCGAACTTACGACCTCAGGTATGAGAGTCGTACGCTGAAGCCACTAGGCCAACACTGCTCCAAACTTCCTTATTACGTTTACGAAAATAATGTAACCATGGCAACGGGACAATGAGATTTATTATAATAAAAACACTTATAATAAATGTTTACGTATCAATTCGTGCTAATCCACCCCGCCCATCATCCGTTATTGTGAAACCATTGTGTTGACATGCATTGTCATCTCACCACGCCCTTCCCACCCATCTACTCATTTTTTCATCTCGATGCCCTTTTATTATTAGTATTACTTTTATTAAGTAGTTTTGGTGTTACATTAGGAGTTTGTTTCAACAAATTTTGAATAGGCTATTTTTTTTATGGCTCTGGCACGATTTGTGCATTAGCCAGCGTCAAGTATAGGATTTTTTATAATTCCTGCTTGTCTTTTAGAAATTCGACCGTGTCCTCCATGTACGGTTTAGGCACTCGCCCGGTACCGCACAACCCTCCCAAAGGCCGAGAACAAATTTCAATTAAATTAAAACTCGCCCTCGAACCGGGAATCGAACCCGGTACCTAATAGGCTTTTTGACAACCTTCAGATTATTTATTAGTGAGTAAAGAATATATACAGCGGAGTTGGCCTAGTGACTTCAGCCGGCGACTCTCATTCCTGAGATCATAGATGCGTGTGGACTTTATATATGTGACTATAACATTCGCTCGAACGGTGAAGGAAAACACAGGAGGCTGATCACCTACATACCAATTATGTAGATGGACAAATTATCATCAAACAGATACGAAAATCTGAGATCCAGACCTAAAAAGGTTTTAGCGCCATTGCTTTGCTTAAATATAATCTAAACAGCACGTTTTAGCGTATTCTAAGGCAGTTTTTGCCGCGCACCACCACTTTGTGGAACCAGCTGCCCACAGAGGTATTTCCGAACCAATTCGACTTAGGGTCCTTCAAGAAAAGAGCGTACCAATTCTTGAAAGGCCGGCAACGCACTTGCGAGCCTTCTGGCATTGTGAGTGTCCATGGGCGGCGGTATCACTTAACATCAGGTGAGCCTCCTGCCCGTTTGCCTCCCCGATTAGCTTTGGCATCTAAACAGCACGTTTTAGCGTATTCTTAGGCAGTTTTTGCCGCGCACCACCACTTGTGGAACCAGCTGCCCACAGAGGTATTTCCGAACCAATTCGACTTAGGGTCCTTCAAGAAAAGAGCGTACCAATTCTTGAAAGGCCGGCAACGCACTTGCGAGCTGGCATTGTGAGTGTCCATGGGCGGCGGTATCACTTAACATCAGGTGAGCCTCCTGCCCGTTTGCCTCCTATTACATAAAAAAAAATTGTTGTTTTCGATTCTGTTAGCTTTTTTTGGCTTTAAAAAAAAAAAGTGAAATATGGTGTAAAGGTTGCAGTTCCTTACAAAAATTTTGTATAATAAACTTGGCGATTAAAAAGAGTGGCGGAGAGTTTATTGCCAGTTCTTCTCGTCCGTTTTACGCCCTTGATTTGAGTAAATGTAAAATAAGAAGCATTTTGTATACATTGTGTTATCTAAATGAATAATTGATTTTGAAATTTGAACAGCCTATAAAAAAAATCCTGAAATATGCGAGAGTATTTAGTATATACTCAACTTAATAATTTAATTTTTTTGTAATGAAATTTGAAACTAACCAAAGAATGTCATCGTCATATTGAAATAATTTAACAAAAAATTAATGAAGGTTCAAACAATTTGAGGACGCGTTAAGAGACGGCTGATCGATATCACTAATTTAATAAGATACAAGTCGACGACACCAAACCCAAACCATAAAACTGTCGAGTCGACTCCGATCAATCTTGCTCCTGAGATCGGAGCTCCCAGATAACCCTTCCACGTACCATTAAAACTGTGACAAATATATATATGTTGTATTGGTTCTTATTCGTTTGAAATAAGGTGCGGTTTTGATTAAACAGGACGAACGAACGCACTGCAAGGTGTTACCTGCGCGGGAACGCGTGTTAAAAGCTTTGACTTCTATCTAAAGCTAGGCTTTTGCTGGAGGCCTAACAGTGAGAGCCCTAATAGTTTTCTAATATTTATTTATTTATGCACCAACAAAGTAGACACTAATACAAGCATGTAACACAAACACAAACACAAGCCAAGTGCTACCCCAATTATAGGCGCATACAACATTCTAAATTCATTTTTATACTTAAAAAAAAAATTAAGTCACGATAAAATAAAATAAAAACATTACAAAATTAATTACTTGAATATCCCCGATAAAATCCTAATGACTAATCAGCTGAGCCGCTAACTTTTACTTGGGGAATTACTGCTATAAATACCTTTAATACATTTCTCCACCTGCCTCTTCCACACAGATAAACTTCTTTTATTTTCTTTTATTTTCTTTTATTTTCTTCTTCTTTCTTTTATTTATTGAAATTTTTTATAGAACAGGGAGAGCTCGAGAGAGAATGCCGGCCTTTCTTTTTTTTTCCTTTCTTTTTATTCTTTAAGCTATCGCTTGCGTATTGTGTCTCCATACTGGGATATATAAATTCTAATATTTCTTCTTCTGTTTTAAATTCAAACCAACAAAGCCATTGCAGCTCAAACTCCCATCAGGGCATGTCTCAGGGCATGAGAGACCCATAATTGTCTTAAGTTGGTCAGACGGGTAGGCGATCGATCACTTCTCCTACCATTGACCTCTTCCTTACCATTACCAGTTTTGTCGAGGCTATTCTGTTCTCTCCTGGCAATAAGGCCCGTTTGTAAATGATAGTCGATAGTCTTGTGGTCTTCTTAATATTTATAGAGTTATTGGTTCTTTTTGCAGACCATGGTATTCGCAACATTCTCTTCCAACACCACATCTAGTACCTGGCTCTATCTTTTTTCACATAGTATTTACAATATTCTTAATCTACATAGTAATAATAATTAAAAATTAATAAATAGATAAGTAAAACAAATTTAAAAAGTTTGGTCCCGGTGTAGTATCTGTAATCCTGGCAGCATTTCGTCGCACGCGCAATCAAAACTTTTAAATCGGCTTCTGTATAATTTTTAATTTTTAGTGATTTTTTATCAACCTGCCGCGATTTTTACCTGAGGCATTTGAACGTTCTCTTAAGCAGTTTTTTTACCGCAGTGCGGGCTAAACATAAGGCTCCAACAGCGAAGGCTCCTTTGAGCTCTTTGTTTTTCTGGATCGTTCGTGGCTCCGTTTTTAATTAATGCGCATCACGTATTTTTTTCGTTGGCATTTTTTTGATGCGCTTTTTGTATATTTTTTTGAAATATGTGAGTGGGTGATATCTCGTTGTCCCCTATTGTTTTCGATTTGATATATTTCGTCTGGGTTTCACTGTTGATTTTATTTGGAAGTTCTTTGACAGATCGTGGTTTGGAATCGTTACCTGTTCATTTACTTGAAATGAAACAAAACTTTTAACGGTAATATACAGACTTTTTGAAAACAAACACCGACCACACCACATAACACAAACATACATTTAAGCTACCAAAAAAATGCACGGTTTTCGCCAAACGCTTTTAGAAGTGAAACTTCTTTATCGGGGTTGGAAAAAAATTTAGTGGAACATTTTTTCGTTACGCGTCACATTTTTCCGTTACTCGCCATGTTGCTTTTTGAAGTCAAAATTCTTTATCGACGTATGGGAGAAATTTTGTAGCAAATCGTCACGTATTTCAATGATAGTAATAATTCTATTACAATTAATGAAATTCTATAATAATCTTCGTAGTAATAAGGTAAAATGAAATAATTGTATTTGTATTCATGTCTATGATAATAAAAGCCTTTTGTTAAACTTTATCTAATTTAACGAATTTCTGTAAAGTTGCATATAGTAGATCATTTTTCGAAAAATAAGATCATACGTGTGTACACCTAGTACACGCACAATTTTTATTTTTAAAAGGCCCTTTCTTCTTTAACCAATTTCTTAAACCTAAAACAATTCAATCACACAATCTTAATAATAATAATTTATTTGCAAGAATATGCTACAAAAATGTTATGGTGGTACAATCTAAAGTTGGTATATTATTCCACACATAATGGCGTGTAAATTTCTCTTATAAGGAATTTTACATAGAAGTTACATACATTATGAGTCATATTAATCAATATCAAAATCATTTATTCATATAGGTAACACAATGTACACTTCTGAACGTCAAAAAAGAAATATATCAAATGCTTATAATTTTACATTTACTGCCAGTTCTCAAATCAAGGGCGTAGAACGGAAGAGAAGAACTGGTAATAAACACTCCGCCACTCTTTTTGATCCTCAAGTTCTTTGTTTTACACAACGTTTTTAAGGAGCTGCAACCATTACACCATGTTCCACATGACATCTTAAGTAATTAATAATACTAACATAAACTAAAAACAAAGATGTGTCCTCTATCAGCAGGAGGCATGGTAAAATAGGAACTCCTCCCTCAAAGGCCGGCCACGCACCCACGAAAAATGAGTGTCCATGGGCTTCGATGACTGCGCTTTTTGGGCGTCCGGTTTGCCGCCCTATTCTATAGAAAAAAAGATATTTTATTTTCGTGATTTTATGTGTATCTGTACATATCGTGTCAAAATATTCCTCTAGTTTGTTTGTACGTGTATTCTTTGCATATCTTTTGAATTAATAAATACCCAACATTATGGAATCAGTCACCCATGTAGTCCTGGAATGCGTGGTTGTGGGTAACCGTACAGAAGTCCTCAGTACAGAGGTGCCGTCAAGTCTGCAAAGTTCTCAGGAGACTCTGTGCTTCTGGAAGGAGCTAGACATTGGCTTAGATAGCTAGGACATTATGGTAGACGGGGATTTAAAAAAAATGCGTGCGTACAAAGTACTCATATCAGAAGTGAAACGTCTTTGTAAATTATTACTAAGGTAAAAGCCCTAATAGATGATCATGTACCAGTATATGTACTCCATGTATTTGTATATCTATATTCGCACTGTTTGCTTGCGCCCTTATCTCCATAGCTATTGCTTTATGCTACGTTCGCCTTTTCTAACTCTCTCTCAATCTAATTTTCTTCGACAAAAACGCTGCTGCACATCTTCGTGACGCTAATGTTAAAAGTATTGCGTTTTATCCGTAAAAAAATTACCCTCATGAGCCTTAAGAGGGCGTCCATAAATTACGTAAGGTGTTTAAGGGGGGGGGGGAGTCAAATCTCATTTAATCCTACGTTGGAGAGAGGGGGGGTCTCGGCAAATATCACGCAATTTTTTTTCTGTTTAAAAAAAACTTAGGAACACGTTTGACCCTAAAGGCCATATCTGCACTTTCCCGCTAACTCCATACCTTAACGCTCAACATTTCACTTATTTTGTTTAAGTCGTAAATAAAAGCACGAAGCAATTTTTTTTTCTTTTTACAATAACAATCCAACGCGTTTACGTAAGAAACCCACATTTTGAAAAATCTCACGTAAGATTGGCGGATGGGGGAGGGGGTTGCATAAAATCTTACGTCATCTCACCAGGGGGGGAGGGAGGTACCGAGAATTTAAAAAAAACACCTCACGTAATTTATGGACGCCCCCTAAGAAGTTTCACTTCAATAATAATAAAGGCAATTGAAAACATCAAATCCTGTTAATAGCTAATAATAAATAATCCTTTTAATTTAAAACACTACTGTAATTACAGATACAAAACAAAATATAATTAATGGCGAACAGAAATAGTTATTTTTATGTGAAGTAATTAACCACACAGTTAACCGGAGATATATATAATGCATGACAGTTATGTTCATCAAAGTCCAAATAAACGGCCATAAAGTGAAGTGTCAAGTGAATAGAAAGTGTCTACAAAGAAACATTTAGTGTTAAATAAACAACGGATATACTTATAGTATTGTCTTTTATTGACATAACCTCTACACATTTAAAGAAAAAACTTTTTTAACCGTATTAAAGTTATGTATTATTATAAATTTACAATTATTTAACATAATTTTAAATTTATCCGAAGTTTCGCGTGCTTTACAGCGTGCGTGGTCACGGTGACTGAAGACAAAAGGTGTTGGATGTCAAAAAGTATCACAGCTGTAGAAAAAGTTGCATTATCTGTATTTATTTCCCCGGAGTTAGTATCGACCATAGACTTAGTATATACTAAGTCTATGGTATCGACTAAAAGATTGGCTTTGGCAAAAATAGAGGGTTTTGGCAAAAATGGCTTACGGTGTTCTTTATTTTCGCGGATTGTAATTTAAAATTATGTTAAATAATTGTAAATTTATAATAATACATAACTTTAATCCAGTTAAAAAGATTTTTCTTTAAACGGATGTACTTAGTTCTTAAAAATCCAAATAATCGAATATATTCAAAGATCAGCGCACGCGCAGTATGTCTTTCAATAAGTTAGTCATCTTTATAAAGCTTACATCTCGTTAAAAATTAAACTGTACATTAATTATCTATTAACTGCTGGATTTTCCTTACTGGGAGATGAAATAAACAGTTGAACATCAGGTTATCGTTATCTGTAATCAGATGCGTGTATTCAGAGATTATTTTACATTTTAAATTATAATTAAAGCTTTGAATCTATTTATAAAGCCTATTGGCAAGTTTCATCATCGGACGTCGAGGACTACGATCACCTCAATTCCACCTGTATCACCTCGACGTCCGTCCAACAACTGCCTTGCGATTCTGTAACTCACTTTTCGAACTCACACAGCGGTTGTCGCATTGGCGGTCGCTCTCAAATCAGTCGTGAAGCAGTCATTTTATGATTTGGCATTCTGATAAACAATAAACTACAAGCTCCCTCCCACCTTTTCAGTAATAACGTTGCGGGTATACATTGAGATGTACTGATGATGACTGCTCACGGTGTGCAAATTTAATTGATATCGGTTCGGTAGTTTAGGAGTCCATAGCCTACAAAAAACGTGACACGTAATTTATATATATTAAGATATAACTGTCACTTGTTTATGTACTAAGTTGTTGTGAGAAAAATGAATTAAGATTATATTATTATTAAATAAGTCTTGTTATCATATCTATTATGTGTTTATCTGTTTGTTTCCTAATGTTACTCTGACAACGTCGATTCAACAAGTTCTTTCTCAGATTACCATCATCAAATTCTTCCTAAAATATTCATTATTTAATCTCCCTGTGTTCCTTATGATCTTTGACGGGTGGTCCCCATTGGAGACGTGTTATTTGTGTATCTATTTGTCCGTCTGTCTCGTGTTACAGGTCCCGAGGGCCGGGATTACCACCCCACGCGTTCACTAAATAGTACACTAGAGATAGAACTTTAATTGTTTGGTATTTTTATTCGACTTTTCGTACAATTTGTATTTAATTTGAAGTATGGGAACGATCTATGCAAATTATTGGGTAATTTTGGTTCACTACTAAAAATGGCGATCAAAAAGAGTGGCGGAGAGTTTATTGCCAGTTCTTTTCTTCCGTTCTACGCCCTTGATTTGAGAACTGGCAGTAAATGTAAAATTAGAAGCATTAATATCTATTTCTTTACTGACGAGTCATAAGTGTACATTATGTTACCTACATGATTAAATGATTTTTTACTTTTACTTTTACGGGCTTTTGAGAACTAGCGGAGAGTGGCGGAGAAAGGCACAACTTTATACAAGGGGCAAACACAGAAAGGCAAGGCAATCTTGAAGGCAATATCTGAAATGACTTGATGATTGCCTGCAATTTTGCCTATCATTATCTGCAAAGAACTACCAACAATAGGCATGAAGTAAATCATTGATACTCTTTTGTGTACATTTTGCAAAATGATAATTTAGTTAACATCTGTGAGCCCCAAAGGATGATGTTCAATCTCGGTCCGACAGAGAGCGCTGAAGTGGAAAATTGAAAAGGGATCGTGATTTTGGTGCAAAAAAATTTGGACCTTAAGCTTTTGTTTTAAGGTTGAAATTACAAGTAACGATGTCATTTTGGGGTTTTCGCAATTACAAAATATATTTAGTACGAAACAAAAAATTGGCCGATCGAGAGATTTGATGTCTTTTTTGGGGCATACGGGACGGCGTAGGTAGCTACCGCAGTCCGTAGATACTCATTTTATTTATGCGTTGCCGACCTTTTAGGAAGGATTTAGATAAGTTTTTAAGTACTTGGAAGATCGTATGTCAAAACTGTTAGTGGGAGACCGTGCTAGTTAGTCAATCCTCAGTGTCTTCGGGATTGGAGGAACAGCAGAAACGTCCTTCATCCACTGGTCTCTAAATCAGGCGAAAGACTGGATTTTACGGAGTTTTCTCGTTACACCAAGTTCTGAAGCTTCGCCACGAGGTACTCCCACCTTCAGCTGCTGTTTTTAAATATATATATAGTATATACGATATATGTATTTAACTTATACCTCGAAAACCTTATTGATTATAATGGGAATAGCCTACCAGGCTACCAGAGTCTCAAGAAGGTGCCATAACAAAGTGTCATTAATATTCCAAATTTAAAAATTGCAAACTTTTGTCTTGCGAATAATAAATCTTTGTCAATTCAAAAAAAAATATCCCTGACATGTAACACGATCGCTATTTGGAAAATAATGATGTCATCAAACACTAATCCCCAAGCTTTTATTTGGATTACATTTTTGCGATTTGGGGCTTATTTTTACAATTATAGATCCTATTTCAAACGAATAGGACCCTTATAACAATTTGTTCGCTCTAAGTTGCAATTTTACAGTTATGTTAAATTCTACTCTATGTATGAAACATAGAGTTCACTTTTGTTTGTGCTTCGTCGCGATACATTAGGCGTGTGATTTATTGGCGGGAAGCATCGGAGTCAAAACATTGCTCTTTGCTGCCTCTATCTCTTGTTAGTAGGGTTGACACATAAAACAAATATATTTTTTACTAGCAGTTTTATTGAAACAACGAATACGATTCTAATTGAATAAATAGAACATTCATTGTCTCAAGTCTCTCAGTTGTCTGTCTCACTCACTTTCTGTATTGAAAAAAAATCTGTTCGATTAATTCGACGTGTATCTCTTTATGCACTCCTAGTACATTAACGAAGACAAATATTAAATTTGATGCAGTTTGGATGCAATTTATTTTCTATATTGTACATAATTAATGTTTTTAATAAGCATGCCATGGCTCATTGATCTAGTGGTTAGTTAGTACCCTGACTGCGAATCCATGGGTCCCGGGTTCGATCCCCGGCAGAGACAAACATCGATGTGTTGAGCATTTGGTGTTGTGCTTAGGTCTTAGGTGTTTAAATATGTCTTTATATGTCTATCTATCTATAATATGTATGTATATCCATTGCCTAGTACCCATAACACAAGCTTCACCAGCTTAGCATGGGACTAGGTCAATTGGTGTAAATTGTCCAATCAAATAAAAAAACCTATCGCCGACAGTTTTGATTCTTAAAACAAATAAATTTTGTGAGTGGCAACCCTAAATTCGTATAAGGGTCTAGTCTCCCGGGAGCCTCTTGACGGTACTCTTCCGAATTACTCTCGCGATCCCTGTAGAGCGGATTTAGTCTTTTTTACAGCATCTGTTTCTTATATATCACTATGAAGTGCATTTCCGTCATTAACGCTCTACTCAGAGTCGTCAATTAGAATAAAAGGTCAGTTAAGTTATTTTATTGCTTTGACATATATTATTACATTGGAGGACTACTGAAAATCTGAATCAAATAAGTGTTTGTGGTTAAACTCCTCCGAAACGGCTTGATCGATTCTCATGAAATTTTGTGTGCATATTGGGTAAAACTGAGAATCGGACAACATCTATTTTTCATCCCCCTAAATGTTAAGGGTAGTCCACCCCTAATTTTTTATTTTTAGATAAATTTCTTTATTTTAATTTTTTTATAGCATTAAAAATACATACAACCCCTAATTTTCACCCCTCTACGATCAACCCCTTTTTTTATTATAAATGATATACATGGCAAAACGACGTTTGCCGGATCAGCTAGTTTTTACATATAAATTTTTACTTTAAGTGCCGTACAATTGCCGCATTATTCAAGCATTCTATGCTGTATATATGTAATTTTAATCGCCGCTATTGAACATGCTGTATAATAGAACCCTTTTGCGTTCGTAAACAAATTAAAAGTAATAAAACAAGAGACGTTAACCCTTCGTACAATCAAATTACAACCCTCAGCGTTTTATAATCCCCTGGTACAGTTTTTATATAGTGATGGATTGCTTTTCACATTTAACGACTGCTTATTGTGTCGTGTACTCCTCACCTGTTATTATTACCTGGTAATTTATTAAAAATAGATTAGTATGTTTGGAAGTTGGCGGATGGATAAAACACAAACAAAATATTTAAAAAATCATAATAAAAATCCCATCATTTATGGAATAAAAACTGCTCCTTGATCTTTCTTTTTATAGAACGGGGGGCAAACTGGCAGGAGGCTCACCTGATGTTAAGTGATACCGCCGCCCATGGACACTCAATGCCAGAGGGCTCGCGAGCGCGTTGCCGGCCTTTTAAGAATTGGGATCTATTTCAAAAGGTCTAACAATTTTATAAATCTTTGGACCCGATATTCTGATTAATGTCCCTGACTCAATTTGGCTGGTTTCCTTCCACATTACTTCAACATATTATGCTCAAATATTGCGCACTTATAATGGCCCCATTATGAATATATTTCGGGCATAATAAATTTATAATATTATAGTAATTATAAAATAAAGATCTTACTGATAGCTCTTATCATTTCAATATTAATTTGCATTAAACACATAATTTCAATTAAGTATATGGAAATTATTTTTAGTATCTTCTATTTGAATTAAAATTAAAGTGGTAAAAAATATGTAATCATGCTGGATTTTTCGCAACTATCAGCTCAGCAGTAGATGCGTTTGTTCAGGACACTCCCCAGCCTAAAGAAGGAATCATCGACCAGTTGAACCACTCACTGACACACACACACATAAGAAAATAAATCAATACATAGTATAAAATAAAATAGCTTTCTCTGTCCCTATATCCCTATGTATGCTTAAATCTTTAAAACTACGCAACGGATTTCGATGCGGTTTTTTTAAATAGATAGAGTGATTGAATAGGAAGGTTTATATGTATAATAACATCCTTTAAATAGTGGAGAAATACTGTTATTTTTGAGGTTTCTAATGTGATGTCATTTTTTCCGCTTACATTGAAAACAAAGGCTGAACTCTACGAGATTTATCAAAATATCCAAATTTAAAGATGCAGCCCACTGGCAGTAATGAATAAATCAAAACTACTGAATATATTTTAATCATTTTTTCAGTGAGGGACATAAGGCTTTATATTTTATACCCGTGCAAAGCCGGAGCGGGCCACTAGTATATGTATATAATCTATATATATAAAAATGAAACCCATTTTCCGTTGTCACGACATAACATGAAAACGGCTTGACCGATTTGTCTGATTCTTTTTTTATAATATTCCTTGAAGTAAGAGGATGGTTCTTACGGAGAGAAAAATTAAAAAAAATTGAGTGAAAAAGTCTAATAAAACACTTTTCTATATTCCCATACAAAATATTCGTAATACTACTTAAAAGTCAATTTGAGCTTTTTATAAATTTGAGGACTACTTAAATGATCCTAATCCTTGGGATTGAATTGCTCCAGTTCAGAGAATTTGTATGACAATACCTGGCGATTAAAAAGAGTGGCGGAAAGTTTCTTGCCAGTTCTTCTTACCCGCTCTACGCCCTTGACTTGCGAACTGGTAGTAAATGTAAATTTACGATTAATTTAACTTGACGATTCAAAAGTGTACTTGGTTACCCACTTGAATAAAGATATTTTGAGTTTGAGTTTGAACTTTAATACCATATCATAAAGTTCAAATGTTAGTGGAGGGGTTCCGGGAAGGTAAATTTTATTTTTTTGACATAATGTATTTGTTGTCTTATCAACTTTCTTTTTTTATCTTACTAGCTAGACCGGTGTCCCGAATAGTTGAATAAGTATTTAAAAAAAATAAAGAATAGACTGTTAGGCGGTACGATGTTCGCCAGGCCAGCTAGTTTTACATAAATATGACGCCCGCAGTATTAGTCGAGGCGCGCTTAATAACTGTGGATTACAATTATCTATCTTGCGTGTTAATGAAATGAATCCTAACATAACTAAATATTAAAAGTTTGGCTGCTTTTCCACAACTTTGAGTAAAAAACCTTTAAAGAATCTGTGTCTGCGTATTACTAATACCTGAAGCTGAGATTCACTATCGGACGTCAAGGCAAAATACAAAATACCATCCGTATCACCTCTACGTCCGTCGTTCCACAACTGAGCGTTTCTTAAGGCAATTTCTGCACACCACCACTATTTGGAACCAGCTGCCCACTGAAGTATTTACGAACCAATTCGACTTAGGGTCCTTCAAGAAAAGAGCGTACCCATTCTTGAAAGGCCGGCAACTCACTTGCGAGCCTTCTGGCTATGTGAGTGTCCATGGGCTATCACTTAACATCAGGTGAGCCTCCTGCCCGTTTGCCTTCTATTACATTAACAAAAAATATATAGAATATAGAAAAATAAAAATTCTAAATACTTACTAGCTGATCCGGTAAACGTCGTTTTGCCATGTATATCATTTATAATTAAAAATAGGGGTTGTTCGTAGACGGGTGAATATTAGGAGTTGTATGTATTTTTCAATGCTGTATCATAAAAAAATAAAAAACATAAAATTTATCTAAAAAAAATAAAAAAATTTAGGGTTGGACTACCCTTAACATTTAGGGGGATGGAAAATAGATGTTGTCCGATTCTCAGACATACCCAATATGCACACAAAATTTCACGAGAATCGGTCGAGCCGTTTCGGAGGAGTTTTAACCACAAACACCGCGACACGAGAATTTTATATATTAGATTTTCAAAGTTCGGACAAGCTAAAATAAACTTGGAAAAAAACTCGTGGCGAAGACTAAGGAAAATTGATTTTATTTATGAAGCATCTCATAGCGTAAAGCTATTAAGATATTGCTCGGGAACACCTGGCCCGACCTATAAATATGCACGATTTGGGGAGCGTTTAATGCGATCCTTCCATTAGGCACCTAAATTATAAACAGCTACTTAAGTGACATTATTTTAAGATGTACACGTGCTACGGTAAGTTAACGACTCAATTCTGAACGCGGAAGTACTTTAAAGAGACCGTTCTCATGGGCCGGCAGCCTACACGCTACGGTAGCCTTTTTTTAAAGAACAGAGGGCGAGGCAGGAGGCTCACCTGATGTTACGTGATATTCGCGAGTGCGTTGCCGGCCTTTTAAGAATTGGTCCCTTGAAGGACCGTAAGTCGAATTGGTTCGGAAATACTTCAGTGCGCAGCTGGTTACACATAGTGGTAGTAAGCGGCAAAATCTGCCTTGAAAAACGCTCAGTTGTGGAACGGCGGACGTCGAGGTGATACGGGTGGAATTTCGTATTCTCCCTAAACGTCCGATGATGAAACTCAGAACTTTTACAGCTGTCCTAACCTAACTAACGTTTTCTTGTACAGTGGTGTCGTAATCTGACGTAGACCAAGGCACCTGTTTAATCAATGAAATCTATGTATTTATCGGACGTTGAGGCAGAATACGAAATTCCTCTCGTATCACCTCGACGTCCGTCGTTCCTTAACTGAGCGTTTTCTAAGGCAGTTTTCGCTGCGCAGCACCACTGTGTGGAACCAGCTGCCCACTGAAGTATTTCCGAACCAATTTGACTTAAAGTGTCTTCCAGAAAAGAGCGTACCAAATCTTAAAAGGTCTGGTAATGTGAGTATTCAGGGGCGGTGGAATCACTTAACATCAGGTAACAAAAAAAAACGTGTGGCACTCGGGAACTGCCGCGGTAAAGCTCTATTGCATAGCATTTTTTATAAACTTATGCAGTTATAATTATTTATTTATGCAGTATTTGTTTTTCTTTGATATTAATTCAAGTTTTTTCTTTGACTCTAACGCGTATTTGCCGTACCTATATTACGTCATCGTGTGTTAGGTTTTTTCGTTACGGAATTTCTTGATTCGGTCACCGCGTTCACAGCCCGCGATAAAATCTATGCAATTGCTTAAAAATCTCTAAATCGCCAATTTAAATTTGTTATGAATGAAAGTTTTGTTCCCGTTCAAGTATTTCTATCCCTCAACTTCTGAATTTTTAATGTGGCTTTGTGCCACTGTCATTTGTTTTCATTATAGCCCCTCACAAATTGAATAAGTCTGATCATAAAGTGTTTTTTTTATATTATAATAGAATTTGATATATTTTTTCTGCATAAAAAGTAAGTCACAATCAAAAACAACAACGAATTAACGTTGCTAAGCAGTGTTTGAAGCTAGAAGCATAATAAATCAGAATTTATTCCACTGTTTTCCGTTGGCCCCAGCGACATCGGACATTTCATCATCGGACGTCAAAGCAGAATACAAATCCGTATCACCTCGACGTCCGTCGTTCCACAACAGCCAACAGCAAAAACCGCTGTGTGAGTTCGACAAGTGAGTTACAGAATCGCAGGGCTGAGCGTTGCTTAAGGCATTTGTCGCGCGGAATGTGTAACCAGCTGCCTACTGAAGTATTTCCGAACCAATTCGACTTAGGAAAAGAGAGTACCAATTCTGGCAATGTAAGACACAAAAAAAATATTATTTTTCTATAGTAATATTATAAAGATTTTGTTTGTTTGAAATGAATAGGCTCCGAAACTACTGGACCGATTTCAAAAATTATTTCACCGTTGGCAAGCTACACTATTCGCGAGTGACATAGGCTATGTTTCATATTCAAAAAAAAATGGGGAGGGATGCTTACTAAAACTTAAATAATCTAATCCAAGGTGTAAAAAAATAAACAAAAAACTTCCTTCAATCGCGTGCGCTGCGAAAACTATTAATGATAGAACAAAATAATGTATTACAATTTTTTAGGACACATCACTTTCTATAAAAAATGTCACGACAGCATGTCTCTATCTTTTATAGTTACGTCACAATAAGCGTCCTTTTATTAATTTTTTTTTTATTAAAATACCACCGCTAGAAAAGGCTCTTTATTCGTAACTAGGTATTGATCCTTATCAAAATAAATACCAACGTTTCACATAAGCTACAATTTAATGGCATAACCACCAAAAAAGGTGGATTGGTGTTCTCCTGCCGTTTCTCTTGAATAGTTTACTACTACGTAATATAACAAAAATCTTAGCCACAGCAACGCTTGGCCGAGTCTACTAGTATTATATAAACTCGTAAAACTGTATGTATATAACAAATACCACATGGATCTTTTATCGGCACGAGGTGTTAGTACCAATAAAACAGTAGTTAGGGCGTTGTCGGACACACCCGTTTAGATAAACTTTACGACGCTGTAGGTACTTGTGGCTACTTTAAGTTAGATAATTTCGGATTTTGATTTTTATTATAACATTACTTATGAATGACCTCTTCATTGAAGCACTCGTTTGTTTCTTTCCGTCAAATTGTGATAACGCTGTGATGAACAGGGACAGGTGATCGACCATGAAAACCAGCTGAGTATTGAAGTGTTTCCGATTCTTTTAATCGTACCTACTAATTCTTAAATGGCCGGTAGGTGGCTGTTCAAGTATTACGTAAGCAGATTTCCTGCAATTAATCCCCCCCCCCCTCCTATTGTCAGCAAAAGTAAGCAACTCAAAAATAATGTATACTAATATTATAAAGAGGAAAGGTTTGATTTTTTGTTTGTTTGAAATGAATAGGCTCCGAAACTACTGGACCGATTTCAAAAATTCGGTCACCGTTGGCAAGCTACACTATTCCCGAATGATAGGCTATATTTTCAAAAAAAATAGGGATGCTTACTAAAACTTGAATAATCTAACCCAAGGTGTAAAAAAATAAACAAAAAACTTCCTTCAATCGCGTGCGCTGCGAAAACTATTAATGATAGAACAAAATGATGTATTACAGTTTTAACTCAAACTCAAACTCAAACTCAAAATATCTTTATTCAAGTGGGTAACCAAGTACACTTTTGAATCGTCAAGTTAAATTAATCGTAAATTTACATTTACTACCAGTTCGCAAGTCAAGGGCGTAGAGCGGGTAAGAAGAACTGGCAAGAAACTTTCCGCCACTCTTTTTAATCGCCAGGTATTGTCATACAAATTCTTTGAACTGGAGCAATTCAATCCCAAGGATTAGGATCATTTAAGTAGTCCTCAAATTTATAAAAAGCTTTGTTGATTAGTTTCCGTTTAACGACGGCTTTGAATTTATTTAGTGATAATACTCTAATTTCGCTTGGGAGTTTGTTGTAAAAACGAATACAATTTCCATATAAGGAGTGGTTTATCTTTTGGAGCCTGGTTGGTCGTACACTCAAATTAGTTCTATTTCGCGTATTATACTGGTGAAAGTCACCATTTGTTTTAAAGTCGTTTATATTTTTTTGGACATACAACAAGGCTTCAAGAATATATTGACCAGATAGTGTCATAATATTTAATTCCTTAAACTTATTCCGTACCGACTCCCTCGGAGATCCTCCTTTACATCACTATCTATAAAAATTGTCACGACAGCATGTCTCTATCTTTTATAGTTACGTCACAATAAGCGTCCTTTTATTAATTTTTTTTTAATAAAATACCACCGCTAGAAAAGGCTCTTTATTCGTACCTAGGTATTGATCCTTATAGAAATAATTACCAACGTTTCACATAAGCTACAATTTAATGGCATAACCACGAATAAAGCATGGTGGATTGGTGTTCTGTCGTTTCTCCTGTCGTTTCGTTAATAGTACATAAACGTATTAATTTTTTGTAGGAATCCTCGAAAATGCATTTTGTTTTCAAGCATAGACAATGTGTGAGTAATATGTGTAAAAAGTAAATAATTACAGTTGACGTAATCACCAAATAAGATAATCAAAGATCACTTAGGGGTTTGAAAGATAGATAGTAGCCGATTCTTAGACTTACTGAATATGCGTAAAAAAATCCATAAGAATCTGTCGAGCCGTTTCGGAGGAGTATGGGAACGAACATTGTGACACGAGAATTTTATATATTAGATTTAAAGTCCACTGTGGCGTGGAAGGGGTTGTCTTAAGTAAATTCTTCCGTTTGCCCCGAGATGGAAACCTATTACTGGATATTATGTTTTTAGCGCAGTTTGAAAGGCCGGCAACGCACTCGCGAACCCTCTGGTATTGAGTGTCCATGGACGGCGGTATCACTTAACATCAGGTGAGCCTCCTGCCCGTTTGGCCCTTTTATAAAAAAGTAATCACATTTTCTTATTTTTTTAATATCATATATATATTAAATGAATATTTAATTATCGACTGTGTACAAAAACTTACACTTCACTTAAGTCTGTACACTTAACGGCACGTGCTCATGTTTTAAGTGGCTCTCAAACCTCTTATGGTACTTCAAATAAGTACCACTAATTTGAATATTTTCCCTCTTTACTGTGATCTCACGAGTACGCCTTTAGTTACGAAATCTTGATTAAAATAGAATTGAGGACTGTTGTTAAGTATATGAGCTTTAATCGTTTAGTATATGAGCTTATAACTAAATTAAAATTGGGGTTGCGACGCTCATTAACAATAAAAACGTGTGTGTACTTATGTATACTTCTTTGGCGTAACAAAATAAAAATCTTTTCAAAAAATTATTCTACGTTTGTAGAAAAAACGACGCAATAAAAAAAATGTTGACCATAGCTTACTTCAGGGTGTCGGTTTTATGTGACGGTGTGCGCGGGCTCAGATTTGCAAGTGTGCGATGATTGTTAACATTTGGTTTACTTCTAATTATTAACTAAAATATATATACATGTAACTCTAATTACATACTTATAATAAGTAAATAATATACATTGAAATAAAAAAATTCTTATGAAATTTTTGCATATTCAGCATGTCTGAGAATCGGACAACATCTATTTTTCTTTTTTAGACAAAATTTTTTGTTATTATTTTTTATAATACAACATACAAAAATACATACAACCCTTAATTGTCACCCCTCTGCGATCAACCCCTATTTTAAAAAGAAAATGTTTCCTAGAAATAATATACATGGCAAAACGAAGTTTGCCGGGTCAGCTAGTATATATATTATATATATATATACGTAGTTACTACACGTTTTGACTATTTAAAGTAAATATTTGTACAACAGCTCTAGTGAAATCCGCAAGTCTAATCCTTGATTAATTAATTCAACAGTAAATATTGATTTGTGCGTTATTGAATTCCTAAAATACCTAGCGATCATTAGAAATTTACTAGTGAACGACGGGTGGTAGGCGCCGCGTGTTGGGTTCGATTCCTGGCTACCCACTGCGCCCACCCATATCACGTAATAATTCACTTTTATAACTAATAACAAATTAATTTGAGATTTATTAATAACGGACCGTTTTTGTTTATGTGCTTCATGGGAGAAAGTGCATTAATGTATGTATGAAGTTTGGCCTCAGTTTCCGCTTTTGGACACCCTTTAGGTCCAAGCCAGTCTTTCAGAAGCTCAGAAGTTTTCTGGGCATTGCAGGCATCAGGGAGCGACTTCGAGGAGTTCTGTTCGTAAAGCCAAAGACACACATTCCTTGACTACGTGGCTAATTCCTCTGCGCTCTTTCGCGCCAGGACAAAGAGAGCAGACCTGTAAATGTCCCTATCATGATTAGATTAGTTCTGTTGACGCTTAGAAGTCGCTTTGTCTCTAGTGGTCCATTTGATACAAGCCAGTCTTTCAGAAGCTCAGAAGTTTTCTGGCTTCACGGAGCGACTTCGAGGATTTCTTTTCGTTAAGCCAAAGACAAGCATTCCACGACTACGTGGCTGATTCCTGTGCACTGTCTCTCGCCTTAGGACAAAGAGAAGAGACCCATAAATGTCCCTATCATGATTAGATTCTTCTTGGTTCTGTTGAGGCTTAGAAGTCGCTTTGTCACTAGCGGTTTTACGGCTGACGGTACTATTTTGGACTGTCTGCAGCAAGTCTTTGGAAAATCCAGGTTTGCGAGATGGGCAAGGGAAGGAGAGCGGGTGTATGAAATTGAGTTGCCAATAGGTGTTTGAAGTGAAACTTTTTTAGGCGCATGAGGGTAAAATGTTTTACGTCACGAAGATGTGCAGCGTTTTTGTCGAAGAAAAGGGAGAGAGCGATTGAAACCGATTGAGAGAGTGTTAGAAAGGGCGAACGTAGCATGAAGCAAATAGCCATGGAGCGAGACGTGGCAGAGAGCTATAGTGAGAAAGATTGACAGAGAGTATGGGAGATCGATAAAAACACACGCTATTTGGTTGATGTATTCGTTTAGCAGTTATATATTAGAACTTTAGATGGCAATTCTGTTGCATAACGTCTTGTGCAGTAAACAGTGTGAATATAGATATACAAATACATGGAGTGATCATATACTGGTACATGATCATATATTGGGTCTTTTACCTTCGTAATAATTAATTTACAAAGAAGTTTCACTTCTGACATGTGTACTTTGTACGCACTCACTTTTTTTCTTTAATATTGGCACATTACACACATTGCTGGAAGTTGACCAAAGTCTTATGGCTTGTCTTTAAGTTGTGCTGGTTTCCTCACGTTTCCAGCTATGGCATACAAGCCAGGGTCAAAGCCAGGGTCCGAAAGCACAAGCTAAAAAATATAAAATGATGGGGGGAAGTTTTGTCAAGACTCTAGGTGAACCGAGGGCGGAAGCCAAAAAATATTAAAAATCCATGAATTATTCTAATCATTTTTTACTTAATGAGCACAGGAAACGCTGCACTTTATTATAAATCATCCCACTTAGCACCTTTTTAAAAAAAAATGTCATCGAAATATACCAGGCGAGCATAAAAAGTTAATAGTTTATTTTAAGGATGAGAAAGTATGTGGCGCGGTTTGAGCTATGGGCTACGTCTTGCGTCTGTGTTGGGACCGTCCATCATACGTATATCCCTCTCGCTTGCACGCGTCTGTCTCCCTCTAACGATCAGCGTTTCAGTGCAGTTATCGCAAAAGTAGTGTTAACTAGAATTACGGTAGATCTGTGAGTTATATCGTATTTTATTATTTTAGTGAGATAATGGCGTCGACCAAATTAGGACTTTTTGATAGGTAAAAAAACATGTAATTGTATATCTAAAAAAATTTAAGGACAGATTCTATCTTACACATTATTTTTTTTGTCGCATACATATTATGTGTGTAAATATATGTGTAAAAAGATTTTTATTACCAGATTAATGTACACTTTACTTGCGAGCCTGGCAGACGTTGTCCTGGCGTTTAAATATAAAAAGAATCAAAATTGAAAACTTTAAATCTAAACCATTCTCCACATAACACTAAAAATTCATCAAAATCGGTCTTAGTTTAATAACAAACTTACAGAAGGCAACAGAACCTGATATGACACAGACTATTTTACATTGTTTTCTTACAAGAGGCAAACGGACAGGAGGCGCTGATGTTAATTGATACACACATGGACACTTACAATGCCAGAGGGCTCATGCGTTGCCTGCCTTTTAAAAATTGGTACGCTCCTGAAGGACCCTAAGTCGAATTGGTTCGGAAATACGGAACTAATTGAGGTTGAAGTAAATGCCGTAGATGCAGAGGCTACCGCATTACAGTAGACTTAGTTAAAACAATGCGATAGTTGATTTAAATTTTACACCGTTAGCGAGGGGTGGGTTTTTATTTTTATCGACGAGAGCCTTGAGCCGTTTCGAGATAAGTAAAAATTTGCTTATTCTTTGTCGAATTGAAAAATGTCGTATGCGTCACGGTCGTTTTTCGCGTTTTTTACGTTTTTCGATTGGAGTAACACAGAAATGCTTTTTGGACGGTTCCCTTATCGCCTGTGAATGTTTGCGAGGAATTAAATATAATAATTTATTGTTTTGCGGATAAAATAAAGTGTTCTTTTTTCAAATGTTACGCACTCTTTGTTATTCATGTGACCTTGGTATATAAAATTCGATGTACATACTTTAATCAATTGCAACTCTGAAACGGCTCGACCGATTTCGATGAATATGTCAAACAAAATTAAAAAAAAATTTTTAGGTAAAATTTTTCATATTTTTAATTTTAAGTTTAACATCACAAAAAATTATTATTTTAGATGTATTCATCGATTTAATCTCCTTTTTTGTTGTCGGTTAAATATAGATTTCCCCTTGAAATTAACAATGTAACTTTATCCATGAAAATTATGATTGTATGACAGCTGATATCCTATACAATGGTGGGATAATGTTTTTCTAGAAACGTACAAAGAAATATCTGTTATTAGAGCAATTATCGTTATAATGCATCTTTTCGCGGCGCTCGCGCACTCCATTCTACTAAATATTCAATGTTTTCCACATCGATAAACATGTATTGTACGAGTTGTAGCGTTTTTATTGTTAGCTGTCTAAGTTATAGCGTTTTTTGGTTTTCTTTATATAACTTTATACGCTGACAGTTGAAGTATTTCCTAACCAATTCGACTCGTCCTCCAAGAAAACAGTGTATCAATACCTGAAAGACCGGCAACGTTCCCACGCTCTGCCATTGAGAGTGTCCATCGGTGCCGGTATCATTTAACATCATATTTTATAAAAAAATTAAGACTTAGGGTCGTTCAACAGAGCGTACCAATTCTTAAAAGGCCGGCAACACACATTCGAGCCCTCCGGCATTGAGTGTCCGTGGGCATCGGTATTACTTATCATCATGTGAAAATCAGACTTCTATCAAGATAAGAGCGTACCAATAAAAGGCCGGCAACGCACACTTCTGTCACTGTTAGTATCAACAACAAATCGCTATATTTTGCACTCTAAGATCTTTTTACGCACCTATAAGCCTTAGTTCTTACTCGTTTCTTTTCTTTTCTTTCTTATGCCTTTAAACAAATATATTATGTTGACTCAAGTATGTTTCTTACGTTATAAACTACTTAAGTAAAGCAAATTTATAATACATACAATTAATAAAATATTAAACGCTGTCGCTTCTGCTAAACGCTTTCCCGCTGACAGTGTGGCAAGCGCGGCTCTGCGTGAGCGTCGTATCGTATTACTCGCTCGAATGATTTTAATATCCGCTTCACTTGTTCTCTAGTTGCTATCAAACCGCGATGTTCCGCCGTGACCCCATGTGTTATGAAGATTCTGGAAAAGGTTGTCTATTTGTATTAGACTTTATAATTCCATTTATAATGTTTATTTTTTAAACGGTTTAAAAAACATTTTAATGGACGGAGTTTATTGCCCTTTGAGAACTGGCAGTAAATTTAAATTTGGAACAATTTTAGTTCATAATACAAAATGTGTAAATGAATAAATGTTTTAATTTTCATTTTGTGACAGTTTTACTACGATTTTGATTTTAGAATTAGCAGTAAATTTAAATTTAGAACAATTTTAGAGACGTCCTTAATAAGTGATTAAATTTTTAAAATTTTCTAGCAGATCTTTTTTAGTTCTGTCTACGCTACTCGAGAACTGGGAGTAAATTTAAATTTGGAACAATTTTAATTCATAAGTGTAAAATGAATAAATGATTTGAAATTCATTTTGTGACAGAGTTTTACTACGTTTTGATTTATGAATTAGGAGAAAATTTTAATTTAGAACAATTTTACGGACGTCCTTAAGAAGTGATTAATTTTTTTATCTAGTTCTGTCTACGCCCTTTAAGAACTGGCTGTAAATTTAAGTTTATAAATAACATATACAATTGTAATGACGTTCATAAGTGTAGCTTATAAATGATATATTTTGTGGCGCAGTTTTTTGCCAGTTATATACGCATTTGATTCGGAAATTGTAATTATAACATATATACATATATGTATAATATAACGTCATTTAATAGACCAGTAGATGATCAGCCTTCTCTGCCTGACACCCGTAGACAACATTGAAACGTCCATACTAGGAAAATTGTTTCATCTCAGTCGAAATGAACTTTTAATCAAAGTCAAACTTTCAGCAGCTGTCAAAACATTTCTGTACAAAGTTTGACACTACTATACTACGACAATTTTTATAAGAATTTTAGAAGCTACCGTGCATCATGAGGACGGCATTGGTATTCACCATGAACGATCTATTTAGCCGATTAGCATAATTTTTGTATGCACAGTGTAAGGTGGCGCCGCTGTACCGTTAGGGCACGTAATTATTAATGCGCATGCGCCTAAATATTTTTTTATAATACATGGCGCAAACGGGCAGGAGGCTCATCTGATGCTAAGTGATACCGCCGCCCATGGACACTGTCAATCTCATGGGCTCGCGAGTGTGTTACCGGGCTTTTAAGAATTGGTCTGCTCTTTTCTTGAAGTCTAATTGGTTCGGAAATACTTCAGTAGGTGGTTTCACATATTGGTGGTTCATAAATCGCCTTAAAAAACGCTCAGTTGTGGAACGACGGACGTCGAGGTGATACGGAACGGATGGCATTTCGTATTCTGCCTGGACGTCCGATGATGAAACTCAGCAGCTGGTATTTATGACTACCTTTTCGGTCTATTACTCCGTTGTGTATAAAATTGGACCTCACTACCCCTAATTTTGTTAGTTATAATAGTATAAGATCCCGATATACAACGACCTTCACCGATATGCTTATTTAATGAAACGTATTTTTTACGTAATTTAATGTCAATAAATATAATCCATATGGGTTGCCTAGCAAATTTCAGTCCAGAGTATGTTTAATTAATATTTTAAAAAAATATTTTTTTAATAATTTGCATGTAGTACATTTTTTTAATTTTTTTCAATCAATATTTTTAATTAGGGTAGCATGATATATGTATCAATATAACTTTCTTTTTACTAAAGATGTATATATACTTTAGTGTCACATAAAAATATACACATAAATAATTATCATACGAAAGTATTGGTATAGAATTTATTTTAAATCGAAAATTTTAATTCGAATTTATCTATCTATTTTTTTTTATATTAATTAAAGTACTCTGGACTGAAATTTGCTAGGCAACCCATATGGATTATATTTATTGACATATTAAATTAAATATAAAATATGTTTCATTAAACAAGCATCTCGGTGAAGGTCGTTGTATATCGGGATCTTAGACCATAAGCTCATGTACTCATTAGCCAGTTGAGTTGCCTTCAAACAAAGAGTTTATCTCTATGTAATATAGGTATCGGTATATATGACATTTCGCCTGCGCAGGAGCCGACCGACAAACCGATGTCATTTGTATAATATTACAATTTGCGGAATGAATTATTCAGTGTTGCCATCGGATATATTTCCATACAGTGTGGTTATTGAAGCTAAATTTTATTCTAGTTGCGAGTTGTAATATTTGCATAATTAAACAGTTGTGATATTATTTGTGATCGAAAATTTTGTTTCGTATAACGCGTGTATTGGAATATTAATAGGTAAACGCCAAATGATTGAAATCGGAAAAGCTTGCGTCAAATATTAAAAATCATATATATATATAGTCTGCACTGTTTATTAATAATGATTGTGGGTTCTAACACCAATGCAAGTGTAGCGAATATTTCGCCCAAAAACCTCGTATCCAAGTGATTAAAAAATTATCTATAGATTACACTTACAAATATAGTTAGTTATAAATAAATAAATCAGTGGCGCTACAACCTTTTTAGGTCTGGGCCTCAGATTTCTGTTTTATGATCATTTGTCAACCTAATATGCAAGGAGGTGATCAGCGTCCTGTGCCTGACACGACGTCGACTTTTTGGGTCTAAGGTAAATCGGTTTTCTCACAATTTTTTCCTTCATCGTTCGATGTATAATGTGCACATAGTAAATGCATTGGTGCACACCCGGGGATCGAACTTACAACCTCTGGGATGAGAGTCGCACGCTGAAGCTTGGCCAACACTGCTCGCAAAAATTAATAAATTGAAAATTAAAACAAATTTATAAAGTTTGGTCTCTGTGGCAGTGTGTTTCCTCGCTCCTCGAAAATTTTTAAAGTTGTTTTAATTGTCTATTTCTTATTTCTATATTATAAACTAGTAGACTCGGCCAAGCGTTGCTGTGGCTAAAATTTTTGTTATATTACATAGTAGTAAACTATTCAAGAGAAACGGCAGGAGAACACCAAACCACCACGCTTTTTTGGTAGTTATGCCATTCAATGTGAAACGTTGGTATTTATTTTGATAAGGATCTTTTCTAGCGGTGGTATTTTAATTTCAAAAAAATAATAAAAGGACGCTTATTGTGACGTAACTATAAAAGATAGAGACATGATGTCACGACATTTTTTATAGATAGTGATGTGTCCTGAAAAATTGAAATACACAATAGTTTTTGCACGCGATTGAAGGAAGTTTTTTGTTTATTTTTTTACACCTTGGGTTAGATTATTCAAGTTAGATAACTGTATATTTTGATTGTATACCTATAGGTTAAGAATATTGTAAGTACAACCTTCTTTTAATTTTTTCTTCTTTATAAGCAAGTAGATGATCAGCTCAGCTGAAATCTGTTGAATGATATTTGTTTGATGCCTTGATTGATGTTTGCCGTTTAGATTCTGTCGACAGCTCATTGTATTGCAAATACTTGTATATATTAGAATGTCTAGACGATCTAGTGTTACAGTGTTGCCATGGCCATTTTTGACTGAACTTCTTTGGACTAACTAGAATTTGTTTTACCATTAACGCAAAGTTAAATTAATAATTATTGTTATCGATATCAATGATATGAGTAGATTACTGATTTATTCTTACATAAAAACGAAACCCGCTGTCAACGTACTCGGGAGCGGGATATATTGCCTGATTAAACTCTTGAAAGCCGGCAACGCACTCGCGAGACTTCTTAAATGGATATAACAAAAACCAATACGTTTTTTTTGCTTCTTATTTGTATAAAACAGTAAGTACACACAACAAGTAGTAAGCTTCGTTACATTAAAAGATAAACATAATATAATACCTATTAATTATTAGGGACGCAACAGGCGGCCTTATCGCTAACTAACCAGGCAACCCTTGTAAGTAAAAATTATATATTAAGAGTAAAGTGCAATAAGTGCATAATCAAATCAACAAAAATAAAATGACAAGTAACACTAAAAATTATAGTATTACCAAACTTAACATAAAATAATAAAATAAATTAACCTCGGTTAATGAATTACAATGCAATACAAAATAATAAAAAATACATGAATTACAATAATTATTAGTTTTTTTAAAGCCAATTCACACCAATTGACCTAGTCCCATGCTAAGCTGGTGAAGCTTGTGTTATGGGTACTAGGCAACGGATATACATACATAATATAGATAGATAGACATATAAATACATATTTAAACACCCAAGACCTAAGCACAACACAAAATGCTCATCACATCGATGTTCGTCTCAGCCGGGGATCGAACCCGGGACCCATGGATTCGCAGGTACTAACCACTAGACCAATGAGTCGTCGTTATAAATACTAATATCAATTAATTTGATTACGAGTGGCTCTTTCTTAGGTCTGGGTTTATTTCTGTGATCATAGATCACACAATGATAAGTACATTCATTCATATATCGATTACCTTCAAGATTTCTTAATAATTTAATTGCTTGAAAAGTAATGAATTTGCTTTTATCATATTCTGGCCTATGGCCGCAGATTTATATACCTGTTCCATGATCATTTGTGCGCACGCGCCGTCGACTTTTTCGGTATTCTATGCCGTTTTCCTCACGATGTTTTCCTTCACCGTTCGAGCGAATTTTAAATGCGCACATAGGAAGAAAGTCCATTGGTGCACAGCCGGGGATCAAACCTACGACCTCAGGGTTGACAGATGAGTCATACTGAAGCTACTAGACCAACACTGCTCTCGTTATACACTCCAACAAATTTGTATCATTGATTCAGAAAGAAAACTTGAATGAAAATCTCAAAATCAATACATTTTTGACGATCAGACGCTAATTTTTGAAATAATAAACAATGGTGAAGCCAAGAACAGATGTTTTAACAAAATAAAATGTTTTAGAACCAATTGGTTAGATTATCTAATCTTGTTAGTTAAGTTTAACGGCCAATCGCAGTTAACGCCGCTATAACGGTCGTTATTCAGTGCTTATTGATAAAATTTACTGCATATCATAAAATGTAAAATCGATTTTAAGATTCATATGTGCTTTTCAACACAAGAAAAGTGATTTTTCCTTACACTAAGTAGTGTTATTGAACACTTTATGTTAAATCCTTCAGTAAATTATTAAAATATTTGTTTCCTACACACACATATACTGTTATAATAGTTAAAATTTAATGAAAATTAAAAAAGTTTGGTCCCTTTAACGCTGGCAGCGCTCGCGAGTAGGACACATTGCCTAATTCAATTCTTAAAAAGCTGGCAACGCACTCGCGAGCGAGAGACATTGCCTAATTCAATTCTTAAAAAGCTGTCAGTGCATTCGCGATACTTCTTAAATAGATATAACAAAATCCAAAGTTTTTTTGCTGCTAATTTGTATAAAACAGTTAGTACACACCTTTAGTTGGATCACGCCTAAGTTATGCGCATGCGCAGGCCGTGAGAAGCTCGTAAATATTATAGTTTACGCGCACTTCTAGAGTCTTGGCTGTTCATGTAATGTTCACATGTTCAATAATATTCAGCTTCCGAAGACTAAATTAATAATTTTATGTATTTTCCTTATATATAGGCTGATCGTTACTTGCCTATTAGATTGACTAAAAAGTCTAGATCTAAAAAGGTAGTAGCCACTGCATGTATTTTTAATATGTATTTTTTAAATAAAATCCTAGAGGCCCTTTTATCTCTGCCTTTTAATAAATTTAAGAAATGTATTAAAGATAAGCTGTGTAAGAAGGCTTATTATAAAGTTAACGATTATCTAGTTGATAAAAGGGCCTGGGACTAGTGCTAGACAGGCAACTTCTAATTGATTTGCGATATTTGTTTTAAAATAAGTGTTGTTTGATGATTTGCTATTTCAAAAGAGTACCGAGAGTTTTTACGCCGGCTTTTTCTCCCGGCCTACACCCTCTGTCTTCTTTGCCGATGGATGATGTCTACCAATACATATTTAGTGACGTGGAATAAGTGATACCTGTATCTTATATTCCATAATAAACATATTTTTTTTTATTTCATTCAACCGCGATTTCGTTTCGCCTATATATACCTATTGGTACATTTTAAAGGTACACTGCCAAACATTTAAAATTTGTTTTAATTTTCTATTTATTAATTTTTGCTTGCAATGTTGGCCAATGGGCCAACGCGTGCAACTCTCATCCTCGAGGTTGAAGGTTCGATCCCCGGCTGTGGACTTACTATGTGCGCATTAAACATACGCTTGAACGATAACAAAACATCGTGAGGAAACCGACATGTCTTAGACCCAAAAAGTCGACGGCGTGTGTCAGGCACAGGAGGCTGATCACTTACTTGCCTTTTAGATTGACAAATGATCATGAAACAGATACAAAAAATCTGAGGTCTAGATCTAAAAGGGGTTTAGGCACTGCATGTTTTTTTATTCATTAAAACGCCTTATTATGATTTTATTTAGCCTACCTTTTAAGTACATACCAACATATGGATCATTTTACTATATAATATACACTGACGGACTCAAAAACTGCATCAAAGTCAATACTTTGAAATAAATATTTTAACCAAGTATGCAAACTTTCTACACAGATTTAAATTGAAACGTCTAGATTGGTTCGTTAACCCAACAATTCTGCTGGTAACAATAATTCAATTGTCAATAAAAAATCAATAAGAATCAATTTTAAAAAACACGCAAATCTGATACTACGAGTAAATTTTTTACTACAGTTCTATTTTTCAATATTGCTTTTTTTTAAGATTAAGGGCCAGTCTCTCCATATTTATATAATTTAATCTAAAAAGTTTGCATAGGTGCTTATTAAAAAAAACAAAAAACCCCACGACCCAAGAGTCTCTTTTTGCCGCCTGTTCTGCAGCCACCCCCCCAGCTTTTCGATTGTCCGGGGCAAACGTGTCCAAGTAGCACCCCATACCAAAGTCCGTCCCATCTTACAAGGGTTCAACCACATCCCCGCTATATTATTTTGTTTGGCTTCAACTCCTTGACACTACGGCCCTAGTGAGAAGATTGAAAAGGACAAAACCGTTTGAACTAGTGAATTAGTGTTAGTGCACGTTAGTATTAAGTGCTAAACAGTGAGTGAAAAAATAGAACACAAGAACAAAGTGTCTTCCCTTTAATAGAGACTGCAGTAGTGTTATTGGACACTTTCGTATGATAAATATCCTTTTTAATAAATAAGGTTAGACTTAAATTACTTATTAGTCTTAAGTTAGGCTAGATCGTAATATTCCATGATGTCTTAGTATAAAAAAAAATATTTTGTTTAATTTTACAATATGACATAGTAGTATATTATGTATTTGAAATTACTAAGTGCCATTTCCATTCTCAGTGTTCGTAAATAAATTGTATTTCGCCTACATACAACATTAAGGGGACATTTAATGTACTCGGGCGCAGTGTTCTCTCGTTTTGAGCGAAATAGCCGATAAATTAGGTACAAAAACGTGCGTAGGCGCAGCGACGGAACCTGTATTTGGTTTATTTATTATATTTTTAAAGATATAGTACAATAATCGTATTTATATGAACATTAATGATATCCTCGGCGTCATAGTATACGTTATTTAAAGATAAATAAATTCTGTATACAAAAAATAACGCTAAAAATCCCTATTTATTGAAATATCGCCTTTATTCCTAGAGCAGTGTTGGCCTAGTGGCTTCAGCGTGCGACTCTCATTCCTGAGATCGTAGATTCTATCCCCGGCTATGCACCAATGGACTTTCTTTCTATGTGCGCATTTAACATTAGCTCGAAAGGAAAACATCGTGAGGAAACCGGCTTGCCTTAGACCCAAAAAAGTCGACGGGGTGTGTCACAGGAGACTGATCACCTACTTGCCTATTAGAGCAACTGATTCAGAAATCTGAGGCACAGACCTAAAAAGGTGTGCACTGAATTATTATATAAGTATTGTTCATGCATTTTTGATGTAATACGTTTAATATGCAGATTAAATATAGGTAAGTTAACGAAACGATTCTAAACTTTTAATTTCAATTATAAATTCGTTAAGTATAAGTAAGTTGTTTGTTTCACGTTAAGTTTTCAATATTTAATCTCCAGTAAGAAGACCGTTCACCCTCTTTGTGATAATGTAAAAGTACCGTACAAAAGTATTCTTTTGCATTGTTCCTATCATTTTGTATTTTTTTAATTCTATCGCGAATTTAAATAAAAATTGCTTTAAAAAACTCCGCAAGAAAATAATAGTTTAAGTACCAGGAATTTATGATGTATAAGGCACTATGATTCATATTTTCGCCTATCGACTCCTAATGAGGTGGTAAAGGGAGCAATGTTGAAGTTGATTCCCTCACACCCGAAAGACAATTTTCAAAGATGTAAAGGCATTTGACCTTGCCTCTCCACTGTATAGAACCTGGTTCTTTATTGTTCTATAAACTGTCAGCTGATAGTATAGGTAACTCTAGAAGTTAGGGTATAGATCAAAGACCGGAGTGCGTCTTTCAACGCTGATGACGCATTTTTCTAACGGGGGTAGTTCTTATGTCTAAGTTTGACAATTTATTCGTTTAAAAAGGCCCTGAGTTCCCATAGATGATGGCTATTATAATGAATGGAAACAGATGCAATAATGTTTCTGCTTCATGGTTTTTGATAGACGCAAATTTAAAAAAATATAATGTGTTGCTTAGCAGAAATTTTCTTATATTTTTGTAATTATATGATTTACTTACTAGTTATATAACTTTATATGTAACAGTATAACTGTGTATATATAAGTTAAGAATAATTCAAAACAATAACCCAGTTCTATTGTTTCAACTTGTAACTAAAACCAAAATAATATTTTTAAGACGTTTTTCTAAGACGCCTACTTGTACCAAAGTCAAAGTAAAATCATTAATTTCAATTAGGCCTATTAAAAAGCCACTTTTGAAAATTGAAATTATAAGTTTAATTAAAATAATTACCCTTCCAAAAGTTTCATAAAGAGAAGAATGGGAAAGAAACTTACTCTTTTAAAATAGTTCTTATAATATTTTGTATAAGTACATTGATTTGATGATTACATGTGTATTTGAATTTTTTAAATTGGAATACTATTATCATTATCTACTACATATTACTAGCATTGTTGAACTGTTTATTTGTGGTACAGTGTCAAGTATGTTCGGACAATCTGCCACAAAACATGCTAATAAAAGCTGGTGAAATTACGGAAGGTAATAATTTATTATTATTAATTTAAAACGACTTTTGGAATTGTTTTCGCTGTTTACTATATGTAGATATACTTCGCTTTTCTGTTAAAATATTCATACAAACTTATTCTTTAACTTTGGTAGATAGTCTACTGTTTAACTTCAATAATTCAATTTTAGGATTTCCATTCCCAGTATTTTCGGTACATTTATTACATAGGTCTAAATAAAATGATTATAAATTTTTCAAATATTTATTATAATAATATCCGATATAACTACTAAAGATTTCAGTCAAATAAATACACGATTTTTTTATTAAATAACTAAAATTGTACAACAAGTATGCTATTTACATTATATCACAAATAATATTCGAAAACACCTACGTATATAACACTGCTACTCACAGATCACCAGCCGCGTCACTTTGTCACAACACATCACAGAACACAGTTCACAGCTTTTCAAAAGCTCGCGAATTAGTCAGCATCTCCCTTGTTAGACGCCACACCTGCTTGGCAGCGTTCTCCATAGCGGTCGGCGACTTCCCCTTGAACAGGTCGACATGGGGCAAGAAGTAATGTGGACAGCGGCGGCACTGCAGCGAAGAGATCAGCTGCAGAAAGATCCCGTTTATCCGATCCGCCAGAGCGGCTTCATCCCACTCATGCTCGCGAGGATGCTTCTCGCACTCGTATAGCAGCAATGTCTTCATGTGGTAACACGTGACGGGGTTCCCTGGCAGCTCCAGGTGCCGGTCGCGTATGGTCTTCAATATGCTGAGACATTTGCGACGGCATCCGCCCTGTAGCAGCCGGTTCTCCGCCTCGAAAAAGCTCAGCACCCACGCGTCACCCTCCATAGCTGAGTTTTTGCCTTGTAGAGTGAGACACTCTTTGGATAGGAGATCGAAACCCTCAGTCTTCACTTCGGCCACAATGTTAGGGTGTGGCCAGGGGATGGTGGGGAGCGGCCAGTGTGCAGCTGAACGTGGCCACAATCCGGCACACTTGAAGGCTGGTGTTATTTGCACGATGTAGCGCTCACGGATCCGAAGCTTAACCTCTGTGGTCTCCGCTATCATCTTCACACAGTCGCGATAGGAACACTTATCACAGGCCTGTGCAACTAGCGTCTGGAATCGGGAGCGGATCTTCCGCGCTGAGAGGTATCCGGAAGCTGTTATGAACTCAACCCATAGAGACATGGATCGCTTGCGACCGTCGCTCAGTTTGAGCACAGCACATCCAGGTAGAGAGCCATCATCCACGAAGTTGAGCACCCCCATCTGATTGAGGTAGATGATGATCTCGAACTCGTGAGGTGAGACCACTTCGAGGCCGTCGAAGCGGCCATTGTAGTCCGTTAACGATGATATGAACCGCGGTTCTTGCAGCTCCACTTCCTTGAGCACATCCTGAACGATGCGGCACACCTCGTGGATGGTTTTGGCAATTTGGGCCTTGCGGCTGGCGACACGCTCGCTGTAGTACTTGTTCATTTGGTAGACGAGCTTTGACTGCGCCGCCATCATCTCCGGTGGCACAAGCATCTTAGCTGCACATCACGCGCCGCACGCACGCGCCTCGCCCGTTGCGCACTGACTGACGGCAGGTTAGCCGGGTCGCTCGTCGCTCGGGGTACGCCCATGGGGACGCCGCGTAGCAAATGAGAGGTGCATACGCCCTTCTCCCTCGCACTTAGGTCAGGCTTTACTGGAGGGAGGGAGAGGGCGTGAGGCGGGACGTGGTGATGTCGAGTATCGATTTGCCCCGCCTCCAATGTGCTATAGATTCGGTGAGATTATATTTTTTTCCGTCGGCACTTCGTCAGTCTATTAATGAGTTAGGTTAAACGGATTGGATGTTAGTATTTGTGCCATAACACTGAATGTTTAATCGTATCGCTAATTAAACATATGAATATTTTGTCCATTCTCCATTGGCATAGCTTTAATATATTCTGACTGGTTAATTACAGATTCGATAACATACACAGCCCAAGTTGTGACTACTGTTTTGTATGATAGTGACATTCATTGATGTTCTATGTAAAGAATCGTACACAATTTTCTTTTAGCAACGCATTTGAGTGCCCATGGGCGATGATATCACTTAACATCCGCTGAGGTGAGCTGCCCCTTGTTAAAAAAAAACATCCGTAAGTCATATTATAATGACGTTTCCAAAAAAATCGACCGAAAAATCGCGCAAGTAAAAACCAACTTTCTTTACAGCTAAATTAATAAAATGTTGCATAGCGAGCAGTGTTTTCCTAGTGGCTTCAGCGTACGACTCCCATCCCTGAGGTCGTAGGTTCAATCCCCGGCTGTGCTGCGGCCTTCTTTCTATGTGCGCATTTAACATTCGCTCGAACGGTGAAGGAAAACATCGTGAGGAAACCGGCTAGACCCAAATAGTCGACGGCGTGTGTCACAGGATCACCTACTTGCCTATTAAATTGACAAATGAACATGAAACAGATACAGAAATCTGAAGCATAGACCTAAAAAGGTTGTAGCGCCACTGAAAAATAATTTTCATATCATACATATTTCGTAATATATATATATAACATTTATATGTTTAAATGAAATTGATTAATATTTTTATAAAACTATAAAATATATTAATAATGACTGATTCGAATTATCAAGTTCCAATAGGTACAGTATTGGTCTAGTGTCTTAAGCGTGTGACTTACCCTAAGGAGCTATGTTCAAAAGGCCGTGTACCTATCATGGAGTTTGCTATGATTCGCATTTAATTATACGGCAAACATTGTGATGAAACCGGAATATATAAGGCCCGAAATATTCTTTCTATAAATATCAAAAGTGACGCAGTCCGAGGTAATAGAATTGGTAAAATAATGATTAAATATGCTGGGAAATATATATTATAACATATATTCTTACAAGTCAAAAAGACCCTTACTTTAGGAAGGGAAAACGGAAAAAATACCTACTAAAGATGAGCGACAAATGAAAGAATTTGAAGGCCGTCACTCCGTAGGTGGACTTGTACAGTAATCCTACCTTTAACGCGGTAGCCCTATAACGCGATTTGAGTCTCCCTTATAACGCAGAGATTTCTCATGTTATATTACTGTAGTGTAAAATTGAAAATGATTTGTATACCTATAAAAGGTAGCCCTATAACGCGATTTGCGTCCCGCATATGAGCGGTATTCCCCCCTTATAACGCAGAGATTTCTCAAGTTATATTTCTGTTGTGTGAAATTTAAAATGATTTGTCTACCTATAACGCGGTATCCCTATAACGCGATTTGCGTCCCCCTAATGAGCGGTATTCCCCTCCCTTATAACGCAGAGATTTGTCATGTTATATTTCTGTAGTGTGAATTAAATGATTTGTCAAGTACATAATTTTTCAATTTGCACCTTCAATTGTGTTGTCATAAAATTAAACTAAATTACTTTATTAAATTCGTGTTTCTAGTTTTCGCGCTATAAGTGGCGTTACTATACTAATATTAAATAATAACAAAAACATGTAATCCTTATACACTCAAGCATAGGATTTTTAATGCTGAATTATTATATACATATAACTGAGTTTTTAATTGCTTAAACAGAAGTTAAGTGAGTTACGTAGAGTTCGTTCAGAGTGCTTGGATGACTATTTCAGTCGCAATTGATGGTGGCTCGCGTCTTGATGGATGGCCCGCTATCACTTGATTTACGAACGTACCCCGCAACACATGGTATATTAATTTATTCTATATTAGGATGGAAAAATTCTAATTGCACTGTGATCAAAATTAGCTCCTTTATTCAAACTTTAACGAAGATCTTTTTCTTTTGCAATTGCTGATTGTTTTCGTGTAAAATAATGCCTAGTAATTACTTAGTTAATAAATTGTATAATTAACTAATGTAACCTTAATTCTTATTAATATTAAATAGTTTCTTTATTCAAATTTTTTTTGGATATATTTATTCACAAAAAAGTTACACCTTAATTCCAACCATCCCCCGCAAAACTGCTTACGCAGTTTGACTGCAGTAACGAAGAGCGATTCGAGCTTTTGCCATTGCTGAAATATTTTCGTGTAAAACATGGCCTGGTAATTACTTAGTTAATAAATAGTATAGTTAATTAATTTAATTCAGAACTCAAATTAATATTAAATAGTTTCCTTATTGAAGCTTTTAAGCTTAAACGATCAAGAGCTTTTCGAGCTTTTGCGATAAATAGATCGCGATTGGTGAAGTGTATTCGTGTGACAAAGGTGAATGGTCTGAAAGTCATGTAAGCCTAGTAATTGTTTAGTAAATTAATAGTAGGATTTTATTAATTCAGAACTAAATTGTAATCAGTGCGCGCTTGCCTTTTCGAAAATTATACCCAGCCAGAAAGGCAGCGGAAGTAAATAGGTACAGCCTTTATTAGTATTTCCTATATAAAGGTAAAAGGATACAGGTACGAGCTGGTCCTTAGTACGAATATGTGTATTGCAATATATGTATATGCGTACAGGTTGCTGAAGGTAAGGCCGTAAAGAAAATCGCGTGTATAATATAAGTATTGGCCTATTGAAAACATAGTGGTCCAGGAATGGCCTACTTGATACATTCTAAATTACCAGGATATAATACACCTATAGGTACACCTTGTGTGGCCAAATTAAACACTACATATAAAGAACACTTTTAATTTTTAATGTTCTAAATTTAAATAGTCTAGGTTCCATCCCCGCGGGTGTCGTTAGCGCTTGCGCGATAATCCAAGATGGCGGCGCGCTATCTCCGCCCACTTCCGGCGGATGTGATCCGATAAAGCCTCCCTACATAACCCCAGCGTGTTACAAACATTAAACACTGTCAATTAGTGATAAAATAATCAGTACCTTTTTAATTAATGAATTTCAAATGCGCATAAAATGATCGCTGAGTAATGTATTTCTCTGTAATTATAATTGCATTGTAATTATAATTGCTACATTGTTATTATAATTGTCTAAGTGTCGTTCTATCAATTACTATATAAGTTTCTTTACAAAAAAACTAAAGAAAGCATTCTTCTTCCAACTTCAATGGTGGTATTTTTGATTTGTTCGGCTGAAAATAATTGTTTGTACGGTATATACTTGGCAAGAAGATTTTAAAACATTGTCGATGAACTCAGATAAAAATCGATTATATAATAATAATAATCAGTGGCGCAACCTTCTTAGGTCTGGACCTCAGATTTCTGTATCTGTTTCATAACTATTCAGTCTAATAGGCAAGCAGGTGATCAGAATATACCTGACACACGTCGTCGTATTCATAAGGTAAGCTGGTTTCCTCGCTATGTTTTCCTTCAACGTTCGAGAGTTAAATGCGCACATAGAAAGTCGAGGTGCACAGCCGGGATCGAACCTACGACCTCAGGGAGGAATACAATGAATACCTTAAATATATCCTTAAATCATTCGTTAGTTAATCAATAAATAATCTTTTATGTTTTTTATTTATTTATTCTGAAGATTCACAGCAATACAGAAATAGATGTATGTGGTATGTACCATTATGGGCCAATTACAAATCTTCACATATAGTTTTTACTTCACATTTAGTCTTCAACTTATTATTATATTAATCAACTTTAATAAACTTATTCACTCCTAATACAAATGAAAGAATAACAGTATTTATATCTTCTATAATTACTCAAAAATTTGCGTCATATGTTGACAAAGCTATTAAAATATCTCTCGCGATAACAAATGGGCGCACGCCGCCAATTTACGATCTTCAACTCAAAACAAATGCGACAATTATTAACTGTAGTACTTCCAGTTACTGTTAAACGGTAGATGTTAAGTTATAAACAAGATCATTTAACCGTCGTTTTAACTAAAGTAGGGTCACTTTTCGAACTTAGACGCCTATTTGGTCTGTTTAAAGTCCTGGGTAATTAAGCCAGCCTTCCAGAAGCCCAGAAGTCTACCACTTTGCAGACGTCATGGAGCGATCTCAGACCCACGTATTCCAGGTTTACGTGGGTGACTGATTCCTCTGCGCTGAAATAGCCTCTACACAAGGATAAAGTACTAAAAGATACGAAATGCAATTAAAAGTTCGTTTAGATTTAGTTTAATTAGTCAAAGTTATAGAACAATGAATTTATGTTACACAAAACACGCGTAGCAAACACTCAAGTTTAAAAACGCGTTATGCTTTATGCCGTGATAGCAGAGTTTCTTATATGACGATATTAACATTCTGTACGCGAGAACTATTAACTATTACGTGTTAATGAAGTGCTGCGTCTGTGAATGAATACTCTAAGCTAGCGAACAGATTTCACGAATAATACTTAATAGTTGTGACAATTATTAATAATCAGCCTTTTCTGAATTTCCATTTCAAATTTGTCAGTATTTCCTTGTAGCTAAATGTTAGTTGCCCTCTTGAGTGAAAGGCTCATACACCCTTTTCAGATGCCTCAATCTTTGTCAATAGTCTGCCAGTCTTTCCTGCTATTTCTATGTCAGCCCACGTTCTTTTTGACCACTCTTTTGCCGGGTTATCCCTTCCATTGTAGTTTAGCTTCTTTATTTATCACATAAATTTGTGTATCTTTATATTATTATTGGAGCGAAATACTTTTAAAAAATCCAATCAAAAGCCGTTCAGTAGAAATTAAATTCCTATCAAACACAAACACGAAACTTTTGATATTTTCAATCTACACTTTCGGCAAAAACAAGATGAAATGTGCGTCGGAGAACGCGTGCGGTGATCACCGTATATTTATGGTGTATTGAATTCGCTATCGTGTCGGATGAGATATGCTCCCTCACGACCATCTGTCTTCCCCCACCACGGCCCCTCCCCCCTACTATAGGGAGTGACAGGCCCCGCCCAGCCGGGGAGATTTTGGTGTATTGTAAATTGCCCCTTAACACTTTGATATAGCGACGCAATTACAATTCAAAGCTCTATGCGCTGACTCGCTGTGCTTTCGAAGCTTTTACATTTCGGTGCGACACCGTTTAATGATTTTTTGCAAGATATTTCGGTGCATCCACAATGCACGCTGTTATCCATCGTGATATTTACGCAGAATTGGTTTTTATGACCCAGACCGAGGGGTGATTGTTGCTTGATTTTGTTTTAGTAGATGAAGATGTTATGTCGAGTGTAATTATGAAGATCGCTGATAAGTTTCTTTGTTTCGTGATTGTATTTAAGCTGTATTAAATGATATATTCGGACTTAATAATAAAAAGATTCACGCAACTTGAATGTTTGATGAAGGATTCAATAATCTTTTAATTCAAAAAACTTATATTTAAGATCCCATAAAGATCCCGGTTTGTGCGTACCATTATTAAAAAATGGTTTCGCCTGCATCGAACCTAAAGCTTTATAAGACACTAGTAGACTCGGCCAAGCGTTGCTGTGGCTAAGATTTTTGTTTTATTATATAGTAGTAAACTATTCAAGAGAAACGGCAGAACACCTATCCACCATGCTTTTTTGGTGGTTATGCCATTAAATTGTAGCTTATGTGAAACGTTGGTAATTATTTGATAAGGATCAATACCTAGGTACGAATAAAGAGCCTTTTCTAGCGGTGGTATTTTAATTAAAAAAAATCAATAAAAGGACGCTTCTTGTGACGTAACTATTTTCGCGGATTGTGTGTGTGAGAGGACACCGTGAGCCATTTTTGCCAAAACCCTCCATCTTTTAGTCGATACCAACTCTGGGGAAAAAAATACAGAATCAATAAATAATCCGGTTAAAAAGTTTTTTCTTCAAATGTGTAAAGGTTATGTCAATAAAAGACTATATTACATACCTATACCTGCTCTGTAGCAAACACAGTCATAAATAAAGCATTCTTAACGACCCACTTCAGTAGGACGAGGTAAAACTAATCACTGATAAGATAACTTTATAGTTTAACGTTAGGGTAATTGTTATCTGTATCGTCACCTACAATCTACGACTGACGATGACGTCATACTCTGAAACGCTCTATCGAAGTATTTCACGGTTAGCATATATACACCTTAACAATCATCATCATCAGATTATTGTAAAAAACAGCTTTTACCGAGGAAGGTAGGACCCTTACGGACTAAGATCACGCTGTCCTCTAGATACCCCATCATTCCATTCCGAAGAACGAGTTTTGGTCAAGCTCACCGATGTCCAGATATAGCATTCTGATAAACGAGATAGTTGCTCCACTCACACTTTTAAATCGATTTTACTGGTCGTAGACCCTCGTGTTACCCTTTTGAGTCAAAGTCAAAGTCAAAAATCATTTATTCATATAGGTAACACAATGTACACTCATGAACGTCAAAAAAGAAATATACATTAAATGCTTCTAATTTTACATTTACTGCCAGTTCTCAAATCAAGGGCGTGTAATGGAAGAGAAGAACTGGCAACTCAACGCCACTCTTTTTATTCGCCAATTTTTTTTTTACGAACGAGAAAAACGCTTTAACCGAGGAAGGTCCCTTACGAACTTCGCTCAAGCTTTTCTCTACATACCCCAGGCATCCCATCATGCCATTCCGTAGAACGCGTTGGTAAAAGCTCACCGATATCCAGATTGAGCATTCTGATAAACGAACTGGGTTTGGATATCCATAGTTGCTCCCCTCATTAATTATTAGTATAATAGTGTATATTGCACACACAACACTACACTTACACACTATTAAACTTACTATATAATTTAAAAAGTAAAGTACAGAATTTACCAATTAGGTTCGTAATGGTTAATTAAGATATAATTATGGCGAGCCCATTATGGCACATGAATTCAATCAGGGTGATTCGGATGAGTGGTGACAAAACAATAACACGTGCGCCGGCGCATTTTGTATTTCCGAAGAAACCGTTTATTCGTATTTTGTTATTCAAAGCTCTTAGAAGATGCAATTAATTACTAAAAAATCTGTGGGGCTACTATCTTTTTAGGTCTGGGCCTCAGATTTCTGTTTCATGACCATTTGTCAATTTAAGAGGCTAGTAGGTGATCAGCCTATACTTGACACACGCCGTTGTTTTTTACGATGTTTCGTTCACCGTTCGAGCGAATGTTAAATGCGCACATAGTCCATTGGTACACAACCGGGCATCGAACCTACGACCTCAGGGATGAGAGTCGCACGCTGAAGCCACTAGGCGAACACTGCTCTGAATTAATTACTTATTATTCAAATATTCTAAGCCATAATTAATTTACAATCTTAAAGTGAATGGTACAAAGTTTGTTGTACATTTTAAACCAGATTTAATGATCAAGAGAGGTGATAAAACATGTCAACGCTAAACCACATGTCTGGATATGTTCTGGATTAACTCCCTCGGGAGCTCTTCGTGTGATTTGTAGCAGTCATTATGGGACATATCGTGAACTAGTGTAGTAAATATTGGGTGATTTTATTCAGTATTTACATGATCTGTTTTGGTTTTTACGAAACAATTTTCAAGCGTTTTTAATAAGCAAGACATATCACCTCGACGTCCATCACAATTGAGGTATTATTATTATTAGGGTCCTTCAAGAAAAGAGCGTACCAATTCTTAAAGAGCCGGCAACTCCTCTCTGAGAGTCCTCCAGCCCTCGCTGAGAGTGTCCAGCTCGTTACATATAAAAGGTATTTGTTTTAGTGAACTGGCGAGCTGTAGTATCGTCTTCCAGAGGCTTTCCTGGAAGATATTATGACCTCCAAACTTAAAAAAGGGGCATCTGAAAATCCGGAAACGCACCCACTAACATGGCACGCACCCAAATATATGAATTAAATATATCATCAGTCGAAACCGCCTTCAAAGAGTTTATTGATTCCCGAATGGTATTTTTAGTAAAGGGATCCTATAGCTGTGTCCTATGATGGCAAAAGTGCATAGATAGCAATGGTACATGCTTTGATTAAGTAAAGATAATCTATTTATGAAAATATTTTTGTTACATACATTATAACTTCATAAGTAAGTTTTTCAATTTTGTAATGGTAAACTAAAATGCGAAACGATTTTAAATAAAGCCATTGCATTGTCAGATTTATTTGAACTGCATTTTAACAGAAATAGCTTAAGTTATTTCTTTGTACATTTGTAAGAGGGGGCGTTAGGCACGGTGCAGATAGTGGAGCTATCATTAGCAATATAAGTTTGTGTACAATTAATTATTAGGTACTTAATTATCTGTAAAAAGTTAAATGGCGTAAAAAGAACTTTATATTTAGTAAGTTAGGGAGCGTTCAAGTATTACGTAACGAATTTTGGGAGGTCCTTTTGTGTAACGTGACGATGCGGGGCGGGGATTGAAATACGCGTTACTTATTATTTTCGACTTTCCAGTACTTTACACCACATAATTGTAACTCGGCACACTGGCACATTGGTAAAAACAAACACAAAATACAATTTTTAGTGTGACAAGCACTTAAAAGGAAACATGACATATATATATAGAGATCATAACCCATTACAACACAAACATAACAAACATAATATTCCGTTTCGAAAACTTAGAGCTAACTACATCTTCTTCTTCTACTACAACACGTTTTTGACATACAGAAACCATATTCCTGCTAACTCGGGACTCTAGAATCTAAATCTTAGTTTAGCTTAATATATAACCCGCGGCACGTAAGTCTAGCGCTGACCGTTATTGCGCAGAAGTAAAAAATAAGGTACCTGAGGGGGGCTAGCGGAATGAAGAGCGTCGATTGGCTCTCCAGTCGCATTTTGTCCCCCGCGCGACAGTACACATGCGCAGCAATCCCCTCCACGTATCGGCCAGCGCTAGACTTACGTGCCGCGGGTTATAGCTTTGTTGTCTGCAACCGGCTTTAATGCAAAGAGAAAATTAGTACAGACGATAATGAATCTTTGGTGTTCAGAAATAGGGTTTAGTTTAATTTAATCGTATTCCGATGTTAGCTACTCGTAGAGTTGTCGGGTGATGTATGGAGATTTAATTAGAGTTTCCCGACACCGTCTTCGCCGATTAGCAGCCGACACACCGACACTGACAGTTATATTTGGTTTTTTCTGTCTACTTATTTAGATATTTTAATATCAATATTTATAGCAGTAATCCCGCTACCTTGGTATTATGTGGGCTAACATACTTATCTTTCCCTCGCAATATATTTATGAAAATATTATGTATGTATACAAAAATAATAAGTTTACTAGGATAGAACATACGCACAATGTTAATACACGGAACAAACGCAGGCTGCAATTTCCCCGTACTAGACTATATATAGTTAGTAATTCTTTTTTGGAAAAGAGATATTCTTTTTTAATAAAATCCCAGAGGCTCTTCTATCTCTGCCTTTCAATAAATTTAAGAAATGTATTAAAGAGAAGCTGTGTAAAAAGGCTTACTATAAAGTCAACGATTATCTAGTTGATAAAAGGGCCTGGGACTAGTGCTAGACAGGCTACTTCTAATTAATTTGCGATATTTGTTTTAAAATAAGTGTTGTTTGATTATTTGCTATTTTAAAAGAGTACCGAGAGTTTTTTACGCCGGCTTTTTCTCTCGGCCTACACCCTCTGTCTTCTTTGCCGATGAGTGAGGAATGCCTACAAATTCAAATTTAATGACTGAATAAGTGATACATGTATGTTATGTTCCATAATAAACATATTTTATTTTATTTTTATATTTTTTAGACATTAATGAATGTTTGAAAAAATAAATAATTCACTACAACAACCTTTTTAGGTCTGGGCCTCAGATTTCTGTCTGTTTCATGATCGCATGTCAATCTACTATTAGATCGACTAGCCTATGCCGGTGGATGATCAGCCTCCTGAGTCTGACACACGTCGACATTTTGGCTCAAAGGCAAGCCTGTATCTTCACGATGTTTTCCTTCACCGTTCGAGCGAATGTTAAATGCGCTCATAGAAAGAAAGTTCATTAGCCGGGAACCGAAACTATGAGCTCAGGGATGAAGTCCCATGCTGAAGCCACTAGGCCAACACTTCTGCGTTAAATTATTTATGTGTTTACGAGGTGTTAACATTAACATACCAGCGCAAGAATACGCTCTTTGAAGGACCTAAGTCTAATGTATAATAGTTCAGGGGGCAGCTGGTTCCACATAGTACGCGAAAACTGCCTTTAAACTTTCAGTTGTGGGTTGACGGACGTCGAGGTGATACGGCATAATTGTACACTGTAGTTGATATAAATTTAATAACGTATGATATGATATTTACGATACAAATATTATAAGAACTGACAGACAAATTTGCGCGCCATTGTGTGTGGCAGATTATGCGAACTTACCTTACACATATTTGTACCATATTCTTGCAATAAATTATTATTATTATTATTATTACATGTGCAGCAACGTATAAAGCCACTTGCCGCTTCTCTTTTTATGTCAGCGTAATGGGTTAGTTATGAAAACAATGACTGTTAGTGATAGCTTTAAACACTACAATTAATGCATGAACATAGTTCTGGGGAACTGCGTCAACATATTTACGATAAGGCACGGTTCTGAGGGTACTTTATTTCTACACTCGGATAGGACGTCATAGGTTTTTTGATACGTCGTGTCGAAAGAGGAAAAAGGGTGCGTGTACTTATGTACGCGCGTAAAAAGTTATACTTCTTTGGCATTATTAAAAATAGTTTTTGATTGCATGCAAATAATTAATTACAATTAAATAATCAAAGACTGGAAAAGGAGTCATTATAGTCAATAAAGTTCAGTTTACATTTGAAAAAATAAATAGTTAAATATTTATTATTATTCTCTTACATTAAGTGTAACATAATTTCTATTATTATTCGAATGTTGTTTTTAAATTATGTCCAATGCCGTAGCATCTTCAGTGGGCAACTTCATTCTGTTAATTTTGTGTCACGGTGCGCGCATCGTAAAATTTCACTCTCATCAATTTTTCATAACGCGCCTAAAGAAGTATAACTTCAAAAACAAAAATCAATTAATCATATAGGTAACACAATGTATGAACGTCAAAAAAAGGAAATGTACATCTCTAACTTTCTCTTCTAACTTTACATTTAGTGCCAGTTCTCAAATCAAGGGCGTAGAACGGAAGAGAAGAACTGGCAATAAACTCTCCGCCACTCTTTTTAATCGCCATAGTTTTTTTTACAACGTTTGTAAGGCAACCAAAAGAGTGACAACAAGCATTGTACTACTATTATTGTCAGTTCAAATTTTATTTAAACATTGACCAACTGCTGATATGGCTTTCGTGCTTGGTCTAAATTTTAACAGCTGAATTATACAGCTTACAATAATAATATTATCTGTGAGTGAATTGGAGCAGTATTGGCCTAGTGGCTTCAGCGTGCGACTCTCATACCTGAGGTTGTAGGTTCGATCCCCGGCTGTGCACAAAAAAGGTACAAAATATGCCTAGAAATCATACTTCTTTTTTTTTATAGTAGGATCGGGCGCAGGTTGACAAACGCACGCACTGCTCCTAAAATGTTCTATACAAAAGAATCACGTGACGATTAGCAATTTAAATTACCCTAATGTTAATAATTAAAGCACCCACAGCTTCCGGGGGTCCATAAGCACTTTAACCATAATGTACACAGTCACGCCACCATCTATTCTCTCTGAACACAGATTATGTGAACACAACAACTGTTTTGATATCTATGAATGGGGAGCGTTGCGTGAGAAAAAAAATGATATTACATATTAATCCTAATAACATTATAAACGCGAAAGTTTGTAAGTATAGATGGATGTTTGTTACTCTTTCACGTAGAAACTCCTGAATGGATTTTAATGAAACTTTACAATAATATAGCTTATACATCAGAATAACCTATAGGCTACAATTTATAAAGAAATTGTGTGAATTGTCCAAAATATCAAGAAAGTAGGGAAAATCTACCATCTGCGAGCTATTCTCGCGTGCGCTATCAAAACCGCTAGAGTTACACATATGTAATGTATGATGGAAATGTTTATTAATAGTCCTACAAAACAGCCCGCCACAGTATATATCTATATCTTATGTGTAAACCATAATAAGTACACTAAAAGTTGTATGACAATTTTAATGTCATAATGTTAGTAGAAGCTACTCTAAATACTAAACCTGCGCAGACGAAGTCGCGGGCACCAGCTATTTAGATATAAAATAAATGTTTCACATATAAATCACTGTAAAGATATATTATATTGGAGCACCTGTATACTAGGCAAGCAGAAATCACACGCAGTATTTCACTAGTGTATCGCGTTGCATACGCATCACGCACTGAATAAGCAAATACTTTTTGCGATCAGCACCTGATTACCCAGAATCTACGTGAACTTTAAATCTAAAAGCGTCTATGTGCACGCAATAATAGGCTGTATTTGTCTTAGTTTAGATATCAAAATGAGGTGAGAAATTAATCTTAGTATCGGCGAGATTGGATCGTGCGTACCAGGTACACAGCAGAGCCTTGGAGATGGTTATCGTGGCTATAAATAAGCCGGCGTAGTGACAAGTGCCCCCATTAGGACCGACCGGCAAAAAGTTGCGACCTCCTCGTACGGTCTGCATATCCGGTAACTGAACTTTGATGAAGAAATCGGTCTCCTTAGCGGAGTAATTAATTACAATGATTGATGAAAGGAATGTATTTGAATTTAAAATTTTTGTTTTGACCTTCCGAACCCAATAACCTATCTCAATCAGTTTTTGATACAAAGCTTAATCTACGTGTTGTCATAATTGTGCCAATAATCAATCGACGGATTGTAGCTATCTGTCGATACAAGCTATCCATGGGAGGTCGTATCTGTGTCTGTGGATAGACTTTTGTATGAAAATGACAGTTGACGAAAGCTCGATTTCAGTTAATTATTTTAACAGATTTTAACTTACACCAGTTTTATAAATAATTAAAAAAGCTGTTTGTTATGGTTTAAACACACACATGTATATTTTAATGTTATTTGTTTGGTTTTATTTACTTTATTTGGTTTACATTGATTATCAAATATGAGTGAAAACTCGGTAAAATGGAACGACAAAGAGCATTTTAACCGTCGCCAAAAATGGATTGTCTTCGTAGGATTTGGTTATTGGGATGCAGATAGGAGCTCGATCGACTGACACGGTCTGATCTCAGATTATTTTCAATCTGAGATTACAAATCGGGCGTAAGTGATAAGGATGTCCCAAAAAAATATTTTATTTTGTAGACAATTTTTTTGTTTTTATTTCTTTATGATACAGCATACAACCCTTAATTTTCACCCCTCTACGATCAACCCCTATTTTTTATTATAGTAGATAGTTATTTTTATTAAACTAAAAAATGTTTCCTAGAAATAATATACACGGCAAAACAACTTTTGCCGGGTCAGCTAGTAATAAAATTTCTTAAGTTAAATATTATAAAACGAAAGAACATTTAGAATCTCCAACGATAAAAATAACACAATTATGAACAAATCGAGGAAATGTTGATCGAATCGTCGACAGAAAAATGTCTAAATACATCCGAAGCTATTAAGACGCGTCGTTCTCACACCAGTTGGTTTTACGAGCTACTAACTAGCTACAACACTTATAATATACAAGCAGACCGACCAAGCGTTGCTGTAGCTAAGGTTTTTTTAATATTACATAGTAGTAAACTATTCAAGGGAAACGGTAGGAGAACACCAGTCATGAGGACCACCATGCTTTATTGGTGGTTATGCCATTAAATTGTAGCTTATGTGAAACGTTGGTACTTTCAACACAGCGCCATCTGTTAGAATTGTGACTATCAAATAATAAACAAATATTTTGCAATAAAATAATATTGCAGGTATAAATTGAGATGTAAGCTATCCTATCTATATCTAACAACAAACTCCACACGGTGTGCAAATTTGATTGATATCGGTTCGGCAGTTTTAGCAGACTCACTGTAATTATATTAGCGCCCCTACCGAAAATCTGCTAGAATTAATATAAGCCAATAGAATCCAAGATGATCACAATAACCTCATGCAGAACCTGGTAGATAGTACTGGTGACCCCAAAGCTGGTGCTTTCCTCGCTCAACGACGAGCGCAATACAGCGAGGAAATGCTGTCATGAAAAGTTCTAACAGGGACCAAACTCTTTAAATTTGTTTTAATATTATTTTATTATTACTACTATGTAGGTTAATAAAATTTTAAATACTGTATATTTGATTGTTATGTTTAGGTATTATAACTGATATAAGGAAATTCATTCCCAAGGTTTAAAAATCAGCAGAAATTTCCGAATTTCCAAAATATAAAACACTAAACTATACTTATCCAGAGCTTAATATATTTGGTAGTGGGCTGATTAACTTAAAAAAACGTTCTTTTATAATGTAATGAATAAAATTAAAATCTAAAAGTGGAAGTGTATTTTTTATTGAATTTTTAATTTTTTGTAACATTGTTTACTATAATTTGTCATATATTTTTAAAAATATAGCTTATAACATATTCTGTAGATATTATATTTGATTTGGTGAATATAATTAATAGATAAATAAGCTAAATAGAAACACTGAAATTACATTAAGATATATTTTTTGTTGTAATAATTAATTCGTAATTCATAGGCTCTCCTTATAAAGGTACGTACATTAGTTACGCGAGAATATGTGAAATTGTATGCATTTAATGAATTAATAAATTATTCATTATCTGTTATCAGCAATCTAACGAATGGAATGTACGATTTCTAAGAATTCCTTACGTGAGCAGTCGTTTCAATTTTGTGGTTAATATAGAAACAAAATTTTAATGATAATGACAGTATATATAAAATTAAAATCTTAATGATATATCGTTATTTGTTGTGTAAAAATTGTATCGTGAATCTTTGATTAAGTGTATAAAATACATCAAAGAATTTGTTTTATTTTTAGTTTTTCCTATTTGCATGAATTTTTGTCTCTGTATTCATGATTATTTTCGGACTAGGAATTCCTCCTACTCCGATCGCTTGCTCACTGCTGAACGTCGTTATGCTCTGCTGCACATCTCCAAGATCCAGGTTTAATGATACGGGCTGCTCCCCCTTGGTCTATTTCTATTATCCCGGTTAATATCGGATTTTGATGGTTGTCTATGTGAAATATTGCAACACTCCAGAATGCTTGTAAACCGTTTGATGACATTCCTTTTGATTGGTCGTAGGTTCGATCCCCGGCACAACTAATGGACTTTCTTTCTATTGCGCATTCGCTCGAACGGTGAAGGAAAACATCGTGAGGAAACCGACATGTTTTAGACCCCAAAAAGTCGACGGCGTGCATCAGGCAGTGGAGGCTGATCACCTACTTGCCTATTAGATTTAAAAATGATCATGAAATTCAGAAATCTGAGGCCAAGACCTAAAGAGGTTGTAGCGCCACTGATTTTTCAAAATGCAATAAATACTGGAGTCATTCATTGTCTTCTCAACTTCTTTGTCTCTTTCCTTCTCCTCCTTAAACGCCACCTTGCTGCCTCTAAATAAATTCAATGTACCAGGGTAATATGAGACCATAGGAGGTTGTTTTAGAATTAAATATAAATTCTTATTTACGTTTGTCCTGTATTACTTTCTAATATCTCAGGAAGGGAGAGACGCTGACAAATTGCCATACAATTGGACTAGACGTACCCCTCGTATTCTGCAGCAAAAACAACGCATTACATCCCGTCAACAGAAATAGAAAATTATATATGTGTTGGTGTTTGTTTTTATTATTGATTTTATTGGATAAAGGGAGTTAAAAGTATAAAAGTTCCACATAATAAAAAGAATTCAATTTAATTTAAAGAACACGCAATGCATTCCATTAAAGTACAATTTGCATTTTGATTGCCAGTATCTATCTATTCGTTCGTACTTCGTTTCTCCTTAATGTGATTTTACTTAGCCTACCTTTTTAGTACATACCAACATATGGAACATTTTGCTATGGCTATATAGACTTTACAGGAATACAAACATATCATATTTTCAATCGGTAAAAAAAATATAAAAATAGATAAATGGGCGCTGTTTAGTTAAAACTTAAAAGGCTAGGCTGTTAATTGAACGGCTTTTTTAACCAGTTCGCTGCGACATATACATATATATATATATAAGTACTTTATGTGTATTTGATAATTCGCTGAGTTAAAGCTGTGCTTAACCACAAAAAACATCTCTGATGTATGAAAAAAAGTACGTGCGTACAAAGTACACAGGTCAGAAGTGAAACTTCTTTGGCAAACTAATTTTTTGGTCTTATTCATATTTATACAAATCTAAAACTTTAGATTTCCGAGACTTAGAGGGAGGGAAAAAGGAAGATATTATGTTAGGAATTTAATTGTCATTAAAATATTAAAAGTGTCGAAGATTAATACTAATAATATTTTTTTTTAATTTATTTCTTCGAAAATTTGGCAAAGTGGCATTTTAATTCACAATTGTCATTTGAGATTTCAATAAATTATTTTGCATAAAATATAAAATAAATAAATAATAAATAATTTCCCTTTACGAAATTTTAATTTTAATAATAGAATTTCTACAAAGTATTTCGCCCTTCTCGCTCTCTCTCAATCGGTCTCAATCGCTCTGTCCCTTTTCTTCGACAAAAACGCTGCACATCTTCGTGACGTATCAGTAAAAATTTTACCCTCATGCGCCTAAAGAAGTTTCACTACAAAAATAAGATAAAATCTTAAACATAACTAAATATGGATTTACGTAATGAATTGCTTTAGATGCAATTTTTCACGGCACGCATGTCGTGTTAATGCATCATAACACTTTAGCAACGATTTATCATGCGATGCTAATGTGAGAATGGACCAGCTGATCTGCGTCATGTACTCCTAAGGACCCCATCAGGTGTTGACTGGTTTCGTCGCTATAAGCACTTTCTCAAACTACTTTATCACCTCCCTAGAATCACTGCCGTGTAAGGGGCAGGCGATTAAATTTTGCAGTTGTGCATTCAAAGGGAGAGTATTTTGGAGTTTACTCCTTAAGAAACGATTTGAGTTATAAGGCCCGGTACGGAAATTTTATGAGGAGTAAAATCAAGTGTAACACGAAAAGTTGAGGCGTTATGTGTAACACGAAAAGTTGAGGCGTTATGTAGAAAGTTTTGACAGCCACGTTACAACATTGTCAGTGTTGATAGGTGTAAAAAATAAAAGTAGATTGTCTAGCGTGCAATAGAGTTTTGTCAATAGTAATGGTCAGTGAAATTAAAACTAAAAAGATGGTTCATTCTTATTCTTCTCTTACTATAAAGGTAACTTTGGTCACAGAAAGAAAATCCTATTTGGGCATAGATGATGTAGCTAGGTTTTATTACTACTACAAGCATTTATATTATAAAATCATATATTCTTACCACCTTTAGTATGAAAATATGGTCGACAGCCACATAACATTATCGCCATTTTATCGTTCGTAAGGAGTAAACTCCAATCGTGCGTCGTAGCTGACACACACACACTTTTTTTACTTACTAACTGTTAATTTTTACTATTATTATTTTTTTATACCAAGTATTATTATTGTTTCATTCTAAAAATGATGAGAGTAAATTTTTACATTGCGCGCGCACACCGTCACAAAAAACCGACACCCTGTTAGCTATAGTCAACATTTTAGTTTTTTTTATATTTTTAGTGTCGTTTTTTCTACAAACTTGAATAAGGTGAAAGAAAAAAAAAATTGAAAATATTTTGATCTTGTTACGCCAAAGAAGTATAACTTCTAACGCGTGTACATAAATGCACACACGCTTTTTTTATTTTCCCTTTCACTGTTTACATATGTTACACTTCTGGAGCTTACTAAGGTGATAATAATAATAATTTCTCACAACTTTTTTTCGCGATATTTAATTCGTTTTTGTGTCAGTTTTTTAAACAAAAATTCAGTCATTGAGTGTATTTTTAGAATTCTTTATGTCTCCGGACGCGCTGCCCTTTTACTATTAACAGACGATATGTCACCATTACAAAGATGTTTTATAGATAGATAGATATTTTCGTTCAGTCGCTTGACATTTTCAATTTATGACTCATAATAGTTAATATATGGTTTTTTATTTTACTAGCCACGTGGATAGACGTTAGGTTTTTACTGCTATTTTGTAATACAAAATGAAAAAATGACACAGATACACACAAGTGAATGTTTAAAGGCAGTTTCACTACCAATTCTTAAAAGGCCGGCAACGCACTCGCGAGCCCTCTAGCGTTGTGTCCATGGACGGCGACTTACCTTTAGGGGTGGGTGCCCAATTTTATTCTATAAAAAAAGCAAATTTCTTAAATATTTTTTAACATGTTACTAGGGCAACAGAAATAAGAGCAGATTAACCCGCCAAATAAAAAATTGCATATTCAATAAAACATCTTTCTTTGTTCCAGGTGTTGAAATACTGCGAGCACCTGCACGGAAAATGGTACTTCAGCGAAATACGCGCGATCTTCTCCAGACGTTACTTGCTGCAGAACACGGCCATCGAGATGTTCCTTGCGAGCAGAAGTAAGTTACTCTTAATATTTTAAAGTAATACTTCTTCGCGTTATGAAAAATTGATGAGAGTGAAATTTTACGATGCGCGCGCACCGTCACACAAAATTAACAGAATGAAGTTGCCCACGGAAGATGCTACGGCATTGGACACAATTTAAAAACAACATTCGAATAATAATAGAATTTATGTTACACTTAATGTAAGAGAATAATAATAAATATTTATTTAATTTTTTAAATGTAAACTGAACTTTATAGACTAGAATGACTCCTTTTCCAGTCTTTGATTATTTAATTGTAATTATTTGCTTGCAATCAAAAACAATTTTTAATAATGCCAAAGACGTATAACTTCTTACGCGCGTACATAAGTACACGCACCTTTTTTGCCAAATAATGAATTTTTTTTCCTAATTCCCATTCAGATTGAGATTTCTCAGATCCCTCAAAATAGATTTGTTTTAGACAAAACTGTTTGAACCCAATCTCTTCCCATACAACTTTTTTTTTAAATTAGGCAACAGTAAATTTACCTAAAGGCGTATATGCTAGAAGCTCAGTGGGCAATTTATGTTCTTTTGACATATCCACTCTACATGTGTGCACACGTCCATTGTTTTGTGGACACCGCACATTTTTTCTTCGCCTCTGCTTGAAATAGTTAATATACGCCCTAGTTTTACCCTGTTTTATCCCTATGTTGGTCTTCATTGGCTCATGTTCAAGAGAAGTTCACTATGTTGTGTTCTTGAGTCTCTGGTGTCGTGAAGTAGAGTTAAATGTGATGAATCAGTTGAGATCCCTACATCTTCTACCATTCTTCGTGGCGAACTGGTAGAAAATGTACGTTTATAAGTGTACTTGGTTACCTATATGAATAAAGTTATTCTGATAATTTAATATTAATAGTTGTAATAACAAAATAAATATCAGATCATCCCTTGCCCTTGCGTCATAACAGACACATATTTTTGTCAAGCTATCACAATTAAAATTGTGTTCCTAGTTTTTGAATCAGGTTGAAATATGCAAATTACATAATCTGACATAATCTATATGTATTTGGGAACTATTTTGATAACCAATAAAGTACAAATAATACTAAATAATTTAGTCGTGCTGAGTTTAAACAACTTATTAAGCCGTAGCAATATTTTAAAGAAAACATAAAAAAACAAATGAAAATATTATTTCAGCCTCAATATTCTTCGCATTCCCGGACCAGACGACGGTAAAGAAGGTGATAAAAGCTTTGCCTCGAGTTGGAGTTGGTATCAAGTACGGCATTCCACAGACCAGGTAAGTCAATTTTAAAAGATACATAAATATGTTTCTGGGATGATATGGCGTGAATAAAATTTGTAATAGCGACATCTAGTGGCAGTATTTATAACTATATGAGCACTTGCAATGAATTTATTACACGAGCGATGCATCAGAAACTGTTTAAGTTGCGAAGAAAACACCATAGAAGGCGCTACTTGGATAACAAATACGTTAATATATACATATATATATTTGTTTATTATTCTACTGGAGTTCTAATTAATACAGGTCGCGTGATTCTATATGCAATAATTATAAATATTTGACCTTACAAATAAGTTGCACGATTATTACCTTACAAATTGTCTAAATTATATAAATGGTGTGATAGAAATGGTTATATGACCATTATCCATAGTTAAGCATTAAATTTGACTTATATTATTTAAGAGTTTCTGCTAATTTAATATTTAAAATTTATAATAGCGCCACCTTGTGGCAGTATACAGAATTATATGCGAGGCGAAATAGTCGCCCATTGCAAATCATCGAAGTTTCGTAGGAAGCGCGATAGAGGGCAGTATTGCCGTTAACTTGTTCCTTACTTATTACTTTAAATGCATTTATTTTAGATTTAGATAGTTTAATAACGGCATATGTTGTGGTTCAGATACAATTGTATATACAAATTGTTATTATAATATTTGGTTTGAGTTAAAACCGTTCAATGTTCTGTTTTTTTCAATTATTTTATTCTCAAAGGCGGTAAAGAAATGAAAAACAGTTTTATAACAACTTTGTATTTGATTCACACATTATTATTTATAATACTTTATTTTAATATTTGTTATAAACATCACAGAAGTTATAAATATAATATAAAATTAATTCTAAACCGATAAAATTAGCAACAGTCATACGTTACCTAAACTAATTAACATTTGTACGAAATATTATAAAAATATACTTAACTAGTGCTTAGTTAACGTCACCTATTAACACAATATCACTATCACATTGGAATGTAGCAGTCAAATTCGCCGCGTTACTCGTAATACTGATAATAAACTATACTAAAATCTAATCACATTTTCCAGTCGGTAAAATATCCTTTTATTGAACAATCATAGACATATTTAAAACAGCGCCATCTCGTGTTACAAAGCAAAAGCTCATTCGCGTTGCTCAACAGTCTTTTCGTGGGTCCACCTGTTGTCAAACAAATTATTGCTTTTTTCAAGGCACACAGCAGCCCCGGCGCTATGCCGTCGCTGTACCACAGTACCCTCAACCGTTGACTTCTTCTCAGATCCGATCTCCGGATCTGCGTCTTTTTTATCATCGTTAAATTGCTTCATAATCTCAGTCAAACTCTTCCCTTTGGTTTCCGGTAGGAACAAATAGCAATATGCTGCACCTAGCAACGCACAGATACCAAATAGGTACAACGTTCCATTACTAGTGAGGTAGTACTCCAGCTGGGGATACGTCTTTATGTTGAAGAAGATCAACATGTATGCGCAACATGCAGTAGCCCCGGACATGACGCCACGGATGTCTTGCGGATAGAGCTCTCCAGACATGATCCATGGCAGCTGAAGGAAGCCCACCATACTGACTGATACGTGGAGTAGGACGCACGCCAGCTTCACTAGAGGTGGTCCCCGTAAAGAGTCGCATACAGCAGCACCAAGCATAGTTATGCCTAGAAGCAATCCGGATGTTGCTGCCAAAGTTTTACGCCTAAAGCTGTTAATCAAACACGCGCCAACAGCTCCCATGAACACCCTTACTCCCCCTACTATTATAGAAGCAGTGAACTCATTTACGCTCGTACCAACGGACTTGAAGAAGTCCACAGCATAGTAGAGTATCACATATATCCCTGACATCTCTTGAAACAAGAAGAAACCGATGAGCAATGCAAACGGTTTAAGCACACTCCGGCGTTTGAAGAGCGCAAGTTTTTGGCGAAACGTCATTTCCTCGTCATTCTTGCGGTCTTTGGTAAACTCCATGAGCTCCTGCTGAGCGGTGTTGTTGTTCTGCCGAAGCCAAAACATGGCGTTGTAGGCCTCCTTCATCTGACCTTTGGAGGCGAGCCATAGAGGTGACTCTGGAGCGAAATACATGAGGAACGGTGTGAGAAGGGAGACAGCGGCGCAAATGGCAGCGACTTTCCGCCAATGGACAAACGATCCCAGGGAGTACACTATGAATATTCCAGTGGAGACCAATCCAGGGCCTAAAGCGCTTAATACGCCACGCTTTTCCGCTGTTGTGATCTCCGCTACGTAGATGTAGGAGACCGTTGACATACCTGTAATGTTTATCAATAATGTTAATATGCAACTAAATAACTTTATAGATAAAGTATTATTTCATCAATCAGAGGCGACACGCTCGATACTCAGCGTGACAGATTTAATTTCACCTATTTCCTTTATAAAGCAAGGTATGCAGAAAAAATATATCTCCATTGAGCCTATTTTGTTGCAAAACCATTTTTTTACCTGTTCCATTGTGATTTTTTCAAAAATCGAATAAATACTATTCTTTGAGTGGTAGAGAATAAATCACTGGCGCTACAACCTCTTTTAGGCCTGGGCCTCAGATTACTGAATATGTTACATAATCATTTTTCAATCTAATAGGCAAGTAAGTGATCAGCCTCCTGTGCCTGACACACGCCGCCGACTTTTTGGTTCTAAGACATGTCGGTTTCCTCACGATTTATTCCTGCGTTAAATGCGCACATAAATTCCGTTGGTGCACAGCCGGGGATCGAACCTACGACTTCAGCGATGAGAGTCGCAGGCTGAAGCCACTCTGAGTGATTGCTGTATTTATAAAATGCTTCAAGTAAATTTAAAACTTGGTACATTCCTACACCACACTGACTTCAAAAAACGATATCCAATCAAACGTACCGATAGTGAATCCTGTGATGAACCTCCCAACACAAAGGAAGATGTAAGTCTCCGAGAAGGCGATGACAAGCCAGCCCACAAGGTTAGGTAGAACTATTGACTGCAGGAGTAGCTTCCGACCCACTGCATCAACCATCATCCCACCAAGCAGAGCACCAATTGGATTTGATATCACACCCAAGCTCGCTGAAAATAGTTAGAATGTATGAAAGTTGTGTTTGGATTATACTAAAGCTTTTGACTGGGTATATCACAAAAATTTCAATGTCGGTGAAAAGATAAGAAATTTTCCATAGCAGAACCAATTGATGACGTGGAAGGTTGGATGATTACCAACCATGGCACGTCATACACGTTAGTATTATTAGCAGTGCTGTCCACAGTGCGTTAGAACCCAAATGTGCAGATTTTTGTAACACATACATAGGAATGTGAGGAATGGCAAGTATCTCATGACAAAAATTATGAAAAAATTTAACGCGACCACCCATAAGGGTTGTAACACCCAATGGGAAGAGACAGAATGGTATACATACTTAAAACTCTTCTTTATTCTTCTTATTCAAGACGTATTGTACACCTAATCATATATTAAGTAGATTTCTTATAAAAAACAAAACTTATAGATTTTATACAATATAAACAATTTCTTCTAATAGAGAATTATATATATAACTAACTGACCCGGGATTTTTTTTTATAAAAAATAAAATATTGTTTTGGGGTGGACACCCCTTAACACTTAGGGGTTTGAAAGATAGATAGTAGTCGATTCTCAGACCTACTGAATATGCATATAAAAGTTGATAAAAGTCGGTCAAGCCGTTTCGGAGGAGTATAGTAACTAACATTGTGACACGAGAATTTTATATAAGAAGAATTTTATATATTAGACTAGCAGACCTGGCAAACGTCGTTTTGCCATGTATTTCATTTATAATAAAAAAATAGGGGTTGATCTAGAGGGGTGAAAATTAGGGATTGTATGTATTTTTAATTGCTGTATCATAAAAAAAATAAAAAAAATTGGGGTGGACTACCCTTAACACTTAGGGGTATGAAAGATAGATAGTAGCCAATTCTCAGACCTACTGTATATGCATATAAAATTTGATAAAAATCGGTCAAGCCGTTTCGGAGGAGTATGGTAACTAACATTGTGACACGAGAATTAAGAATATAAGATTAAATTAACTTACCAATCCATGAGCTTTGTTCGTAAGTTATCTGTGGATATTCATGAGTGTACTGGGGCAGCAGAACCGCGGAGAAGCCTTGACAAAACCCGACTGATATATTGATAGACTGCGCTGCCAACGCCGCCAAAACCTAAAAACAATTGTCATTTGTTGACATAACTTTTACACATTTAATACAACAATTTTTTACCGGATTGAAGTTTGTATTTGCAATTATTTTACATAATTAAATTTTTTTTTAAATCCTATTTTTTTTTAATTTTAAATTATGTAAAATAATTGCAAATACATAACTTCAATCCGGTAAAAAATTGTTTTAGTAAAAACAATTTCCAATTAACACTGAACACAAATATATATCCAGATAACGTTACGTACTTCTAAAAACATCATCTGTACATCCGAGCCCGAAGAAAGCTAAATTCGAATATTATTTGTGTATAAATAGTACAGGGCCTGGCGTAACTCAATGGAGACCATTGACATTGTGTTTCGCGCGTAAACACGGGAACTGTGCCAACATTTTTATCCTAGTGTATACGGTTTTAAAACGTGATCGATATGTCGCCGCCAGCTAGCTAGATTAGCCGTTCAATTAACGGCCTAGCCTTTTAACAAAAAGGCGCCGTTTAACTAGCGGCCTGAAAGATATTCAGCCGTAGCGTTTGTTACATTTAATAAACTGGCTGGCTAATGCTTAGGCCATTCGTACGATATTGTTTGAGTCATTATTTGGCAGAAATAAAAAAGGTGAAACATAAAAAAATATTTGTTTTAAAATTAAATTGCTTAAGTCAAATTCACATTATTATTGTCACTACAGTCTTCCATTGTACTTGTTGTTTCTCGTGAAACTTTGGAATATACCATCAAAGTTGTGGTTTGCCGACGCCATATTGACAGTTTGAAGAGTTTCGTTTCGAGTTTGAGAGTGGCAGAAAGTGGAATTAAATTTAAATTAACTGTAAACTGGGCAAGTAATGAAACGTCATCGATCTAAGTCCTAGCTGTTTTATCAACCGGCTGAACATCTTTCAGGCCGCTAGTTAAACGACGCCGTTTAGTTAAAAGGCTAGGCTGTAAATTGAACGGCTATTTAAGCTAGTTGGCTGCGACAGATACACGTGGTGTTTAATGGGTGTGTTTCAGCGGATGTAAACATCTTGAGGAAAATCACGTTGATGAAATTATCAGATCCATGAAAGCGTAGAGGAAGGCTCCAAGGCTGTTTGCTCACGCAGACTTAGTTTTATAAGTGGAGACTACCTAACGCCCGAACCCAATAACCTATCTCAATCCATCTGAGATAGAACTCTTAATCCAAATCATTTCAAAAGTGCCAGTCAAGCCAATAACCAATCGACGGATTGTAATAGTCGATACAAGCTATCCATGGGAGGTCGGATCGGTGTTTGTCGATAGACCTTTGCATGAAAATGACAGTTGACGAAAGCTCGATTCCAACAGTTAATTATTTTAACAGATTTTAACTTACACCAGTTTTTTAAATAATTAAAAAATCTATTTGTTATGTTTTAAACATAGACATGTATATTTTAATATTAATTGTACGGTTTTATTTATTTTATTTGGTGTACATCGATTATCAAATATGAGTGAAAACTCTGTAAAATGGCACGACAAAGAGCATTTTATCCGTCGCCAAATATGGATTGTCTTCGTAGGGTTTGGTTATTGGGATGCAGATAGGAGATCGATCGACTATAACGGTCTGATCTCAGATTGTTTTCAATGAGATTATGGATTGATTATTGGGTTCGGGCGTAAGTCGAATTGGTCCGGAAATACTTCAGTGGGCAGTGATGAGTAGTCGTCCATTTTAATGGGCGTGCGTGCTAAATGGGTAATTTATATATTAAATATGTTGTTGATCGAGTTGACAGGCGTTTATGTAACTTGAGCGTTTATGTATAATATAGGTGTAACAACCGGAACGATATGAGACGCTACACGGTTCTGGTGCCCTGGTACTTTGCTCTCAATTTTTTTCACGTTTATATGGTTTTTTTTGTGTGTTCTATAACTATTTTTAGTTTTTGTTTTGAAGTGAATAACAAAAAACGCATGCGCATCTCGAATGTCAATGTTACAAGTCTAAAAATCCCGTAATGTTGCCCTATAGTTTGGCCTCAGAATGCATATTATACATTTCTATGACTGCTGTATTTAATTCAATTTACACATAAGTTGTGTGTATGGTCTCTTTAGAACTTAAAAACAGGTCCTTATAGATTTTGAGTCAGTCAATTAGTATATTAGCAAGAATAATAATAAAAAATAAAATTGCTTTATAATGCAATATTTACAAAGTTTTAATGTACCTCATGTAAATAGTAAATAAACAATATTGTCCTAGACATCATTTGATAAATATGATGATTTTAAAGTCAGAATTGATAAAGTCCTAAGCGTGGAGATTGTAAAACATTCATTGTTGTATAGGATAAACAAAGTTGATTAACGAAATGATATGTAATTCCACTTCGGAACAAACCAGTGATTACTTACACGCAAATTTAATGACAGGATTATACGCGAACAACAGGAAACTTTTACAATATCATTTTTAAAATTAAAAATCTCGTCATACAATACCTACAGTCAGTCTCCGAGACAGATTTGGTAAACTGGAAGACTGAACTAAATTTAAATTTAATTTAAAAAATAAATTGCGTAAGAACGAAATTCTAAATTTGAATTAAATATTCAAAATGTGCCGCAAATTTAAACAATTAAATTTGTGGTACGTTTTTAAATAAGGAATTGTGACGCGTTGACATTGTTATGAAGCCATTTTGTTCCCGTAAATGTTACTTTTAATATGTTACATGAAACGTCAGTCACGGTGGTATGAAAATAAATTTAATGAGAAATTGTCGCGGTCGAGAAATATCGAGCGTGAACAATAAGTTAAATTTAATAAATTTTAATTAAAATAATCAATTTTGTTTGAATCATTTACTATTTATATATATGGGACATTTTCGATTGGCCTCAGGGGTCGAGTGTCCCTATTTTTATTCACTCAGGCATAAAAATAGGGACTCAAACCCCACACTATAGAAGTTGACAATACACAAAATTCATTCACAGCAATTTAGATGATACTTAATTGATTTATATAGACAAGTGTCCTTTACTCCTATTATACTGAGATAAATTATGAACTTTAAAGAATTTGAGCTAAATGCCTTGAACTGGTTTTATGTGCGTCCTAATAATTGTTTTATTATAAATCGACTGGAACAAAGAAACAAGTTAATACTGCTATTTGATAAGAAACACTATTGATTCTATTTCATAAAATTAAAGCAGTTTCAACTGTTCTAACTAAAACACTTTCTTAACACTATTTGATAGAAAACAGATGCAAAATGAATTACATAGGTCATATAAATTTATTTGAGTTACATTCTAAATTTGAATCAATTACGTTATTTTAAATAAAAATTAATTCCTTAAAAACTTATTTGAGTTATGTTCTAAATTCGAATACCGTCAAGTTGTAAAGTAATTCTAAATTTAATTTTTTTTCATGATTTTATTCAAATTTGTTTAAATTTCGAATGTCCGACTATTAATTGAATTGTTTATTCAATAGCTTTTATAAATGTGAATCCAAAGAATTTAATCGGAATATGGAGTGGCTGAGATGCTTTATATTAATAGATGCAATAAAACAGCTACTTTTCATTGTATTGCTTATGTAATATTGATGAATGATCGAGACGCTGGTCTTATGTTTTAATTCTAAGTATATAGCATAGTTCGCGCTGTATCTCGATTCTGAATCTTGCTCTATGCTCTGTTGTGTAAAGTATATCCAAAACGTATGATCGATGGTGGAATGTTTATGTCAATTGTCATAATAGCAATAATGAAGCGTAATTGTCTGTTTACCTATGGTTACCCTATTACTGAAACTGTTATGTAACCGATACTGCGTCAGACTTCCTTTTATATGAGATGCTTTGAGTATCATGTTGCATCACATTTACGAAGATTTGCAAAACAAACCTAAATGACTTGTTTGTGAGGGACTGGCTTGTCTAGATTGCTAATACATTCCAAATAAGAAAATAATTTTTGAATTAAGAATTTAATTTTTTAGGAAAAACAAATGTTCCAAATATGAAGTTATTTCAAATTAAGAATTTATAATTTGATTTGGTTATAAAAGATTTTTTAATTCATTAATATTGCGTCATCAATAATTTGTCATTTACGTAAACAAACAGATATGATTAGAATTCTATATTTAAAAATTTGTGTTCTCTAAAATATAACTTATTTACAGCACAAGGCCATGAAATTCTATTTTCGTCCAAAGAACTCCAACCATATTTTAACGAAATTCCACATTTAAAAATAACAATTTAAATATGGAATTTTTCCCTATTTCAACAATTAAATTTTATAATTCGAACGGCGGAATTCATTTTTTTTTTAAAGGAATGGAACAATAAATCACGCCACGTGCGTAGTAGTTTGTTTGATATGAAGCGAAAGGAACGAGGTCGTGCGTGTGCGTGTAGCCTTACAGTCGGTAATGAACTTGACCGCGTGCGAATTACGCTAGAGTCGTTGACCCTCATCATGGCTTCTGTTTTGGTGTTATAACTATACACTTGACTGATTTTGTGACATATAAACAGAGTTCCTACGTGTTATGGCGAAATAAATGTGTCAGTAAAGTCAAACATCCGTAAGAAATTTTAAGTGTGTACACTCCTATAGATTCCTGTTCGCCTAGTACCTCAAGAGTGAAACTTCTCAACCCTTACATGTTTTTGACACAAAAATCTATCTATCTATAAAAATATATCAAAGAATTAACAACAATGAATTATATTATACGAGTATTTGATAAATATGTTCATTAAAAGGCATAAATGGGTGTGACATATCCTTTTAAACTGACGGTCGAGGTTCACCGGAACTACATAATATCCGTATAATAAAATCGCTTCCGGTATATATAATATGACAACTATGAGGGTATAACTTAGCGAAGTCAAAGAACATATAGCATATTCCTCCCTCAAACGCTGGCATCGCACCCAATAAAATGGAGGCTGTTAATGATCTGATCATAGTAGACCACTATAAAAATATCACAAAACATATATGTGAGACCAAGGGTTGTGTGTGTGTGGGTTAGCCGAAATTCGGTGACATTCTTTTCACTCCCCAGAAAAGGAAAGCCTATTTCTTAATTATCCCCAGATACCATTTTAGTAACCAAAACAACGAACTCACGAAGTATTTGTAAAGTATAAAAAATTTAAATTATTCAGTAATTTCCTAAATGCAACTTTATCGAGTATTGCATAAGATTTCCTTAGTAATAAAGCTCTGATGAGTTTTTAAGTATAAAACACATGTTTAGTAATTAATAATAATAGCTTACGAAATACTAAAATAGCAGTTTTACGGTTCCAATATAGGGCCGGATTTAGGGGTTCCCGTTGCCCCCTCAATAGAGAAAGGCCGGCGACACACTCGCGAGCCTTCCGGCATTGAGAGTCCAGTCCACGTAACAAAAAGTACGGAAAAAGAATCTTGAAAATACCGACTATAAAATAAAAAAACGTTTCCTTTGATATATCTTTGACTGTTTTACTTTTGCCTACAGTAGTTCGTAGAACCAGAAATCCTCTCTACACTCATCATTTGTAATAATTTGGGTCTCCTTTGTTGCCCCGAATCCTTCAGCCCTCTAAACCAGGTCATACAGGTCCCTTTAAGTTTCAAACATATAAAAAATTTATAAAATATCATTCATATTTCTTTTTACTAT